>VMDO01001487.1:5272-123749 GCA_007922755.1 Pedetes capensis
AAAAAGAATAGCATTATATAATTAAATGTATCTTTCTGCACCAGAAGTGACCCCTTCATTAATAGATACTAAAAACAGTGCTGAAGAAATTATAAATAACAACAGTTATGCATTCTGGTTTAATATTCTGCTCTAGGATTTCCAATGTGTTTCCATATTTCTCTTCCCTTGGTGTCATGTTTTACTCTCCTATTCAGAACTGAATAGCTACAAATTCTTACCTGAAAACTCATCATTGGCTTTTAAAAATTCCTAGTTGAATATGGCACCTAATATATTTCTCTGTTCAAAATTAGATCTTATTCTACAATACAAATAAACAGAAAACAAAACACATACCTTCCGTCTTTCAGAGTGTTAACAATAAATCGATTAATCTGGCAAATACAATTGCTGGACAGTCGCTCTTCCTCAACAAGAGGGTTCAGCTGTGTTGCCAACATGAAAGCTGAAAAGCACAGAGATTACTTTAGCCTCCAAAACACTTCAGTCTTAAGAATCTGAAAGAGGCTTTGGTCACAAAGAAAAATAATTACTTAAATATGTTTCTATTTAAAATACAACTAATCACACTCTCCATAGTGGAAAACAGTACAATCGGCTATGTGCTAAATATCTACTGCTACTCTTAAATGTATATATTTCCCAAAGGGCCCCAAATCATTTTTTCCTGTCATTCAGGAAAAGACTGAACAATCTTTTCTAGATCCTGCACATCGTGATTAGAGACAGCAAGCAAATATTCTATAAATTTTCTTCTGTCTTCCGTCTAAAGCTTCTAACACTGAAATAAAACTCCCCAAAAGGAAAGTATAGAACAGCTAACCCATCACATTCACTAAATGTAAATACCATCCTTAGGAAAATTAATCAAAGAAAACATAGAGCACCACTTAGAGAAAATTAAGCCAAATGGCAGCTTTCTACTACATCCGGTCTATTGTTAGAATGCTCTCTTCCAGCTGCAACTGTCTAAAATAAGTGCACAGCCAAGCAAATGTGGACTTCAAGAATGGTCCAAATTACTGCGATCAAAGTGTAGGGTGTGCATTTATTATTTATATAATATATATTATTAGATGTACACATACTCACAAGATAGAGTGTTCAATCCGTCACTCATAAGCAGTCGATAACGGGGTGGACTATTCCCTGTGGTAATGGGACGGATGTTCTAGGATAGAAAACTTGATTCATTAGCCAGGTTTTCTGCCCAACCCCTAAGGATACATAAACCTAAGTAAGTAGGTTTGTCATTAGTTCAAGACAAAATGAACTCCTTGCCCATTCTTTTGACACCTAAATATAAATGAAAGAAAATTAGATTTGACAATTTTTCTACAATGTCCTCTCCACTAACATTATTAAACGTAATATACACGAGAGCAAACTGAACTGTCAATACTTTTGTTTTTTCCTTTCCTCAAATTTGGCTATAAATTATTATCAAACAACAGAAAAAATTTGTATATATAGCAAGTCACACACACACACACACACACACACACACACACACACACACACATATATGGTACTGTATGTAGGAAACATGCTAAAAATACAAGATGAAAAAACGAAGGAAAAAAATCCTTTCCCTGAAGGCCCTTACAGTTGGGGTAGAGATTGAAGCTGAGACAAGAAATGTGTGCACATAATGACCTGAGGGCAAAGCCAATTTACCCCAGCTTGAAGGAAATCACAGGCAACTTTCCGAAGGAAGTTAAATATGTAAACAGAATATGACAATGATTTGTAGTCTGGGAATAGCAGGAGACCATCATCTATCTCAAAATCTGTAGGTATGATCCTAGATTTTGTTTCCACTAACGTTTGAAATTGCCACTAAATTTCAGAACCCTTTAAGTGACTGATGGGTTAACTGAAGAATTTTAAGGAGATAAGTTCATTTAAAATATATCTCTGGAGGTCATAGGTAAGACAAATCTGAACCAGACAAATCTACTGGGAGGGAGGCAAGTAAGGAGACACTTGTAATGAGCAGCACTATAGCATCTACCAACCACAGAAAAGAACAGAGAATCAAAGCCTTAAATCTGTACCTCCAAAAGTTTAACTTTTTGTGATAATGGGGAGAATTTCCTGAAGTGGACAAAACTGTATGTCTTTCATCGAACATAATTTATAATTGCATGAGTCCAAAAACTGTTTGAGGAGAGACTTCTGGTGTACGATGGTCAATCAGAGGCAGCCTCCATGTGACACAATAAAACAAAGGAGTCAAAATAGGAAAAAGTGGATGCCACTCCAAATAGGTAAAGATCGGAAAAGCACAGACACTGCAAAGGAGATTATAAGATGGTCTCAGGGCAGGACAGAGCTGAGCAGTGAGGAGTGAGCAGGACACATCTCCAGCCTCAACTCTTCATGGGGGTGGGGAACTGGAGCCCTCACCCAAAAGAGGTATTGTACTTGTTACAGTGGTTTGTCTTTTTCTCTGGGAGAGGTACGAAGGACTGAGATCTGAAGAGAAAGCAACTCACTATGAAGATCCCCAAATAAAAGGGAAGAGCCAGTCATCCCTATAGATGCACAAATCACAGATCAGAAACACAAGAAACATGAAAAAGCAAGGTAATACATCTCCAAAATTTTTTAACTACTGTCTCCAAAGATACTGAAGTGGTTGAAATGTCAAAGAATTCAGAAGTCTACTTGTAAAAAAGATCAGTGACTTCAAAGAGGACACAAACAAGCAGATGAATAAAGTAAGCAAATCAGTACAGAAACTAGGTCAGAAAGTCACCAATGTGGAAGATAAAGTCAGCAATAAAACAATAAAAACAAAAATGTTGGAAAGAAATACCTCAATAAATCAAAAAACAAACAAACAAACAAACCAAAAAAAAACACACACACAGTGATAAGCTTCACCAGTAGACTAGAACAAGCAGAAGACAGAATGTCAGGGATGGAAGACAAGATTGAAGAAATATTACATTTAGATATTAACAAATAAAGAAAGAAAGAACATGACCACAACTTTAAAGAACTGTGGGACATGATCAAGAGACCAAATCTAAGAATTCATGGGGTAGAAGGAGTTGAGATTAAAATTAAAGGCACAGAAAACCTACTGAATGAAATTATAGCAGAAAATTTGTCAAATCTGGGGGAAAAAATGGACATCCAACCACCAGACACATTTAGAACCCCAAATGGATATGACCAGAAAAGAATCTCCTCACAACACATTCTAATGAAAATGCTAAGACTGCAGAACAAAGAAACAATATTAAAAGCTGCAAGAGAAAAACACTAACTCACTTATAAAGGTAAACCCATCAGAACAACATCAGACCTTTCAGCACAAACCCTAAAATCCAGGAGAGCGGAGAATGATATATTTCAACCCTGAAAGTAAGTAGCTGCCAACCAAGATTATATCCAACAAAGTTATCATTTAAAATCGAAGGAGAGCCGGGCTCAATGGCGCATGCCTGTTATCCCAGGGGCTCGGGAGGTGGAGGCAGGAAGATCGCAAGTTTGAGACCAGAAGCTGTCTGCATAATTTAGCAAAACCCTGTCTCAAAAAGTAAGAAAGAATGGGCTGGAGGTGGCAGCTCAGTGGTCCAACACTTGCACAGCATGCAAGCGTGAAGCCCTGGGTTCGACTCCCAGTACCACAAATAAATAAATAAATAAATAAAAATAAAATAAATGGAAAAATAAAGACGTTCCAAGAGAAGCACACATTAAAACCATTCATGACCACCACATATGGAAATGTCACAATGAAAAGCATGTTTGAATGAATCACATTAAGGTGTACATTAAAAATATTCAAAAAAGAAAAAAACAAAACAAAACAAAAAAAAAAACAATTCATGACCACCAAGCCAGCACTTCAGAAGCCACTTAAAGGAATCTCATGCACACAGGAGGAAGAAAGTCTCTATCCTAAGAGTACAGGAAAGAAAAAACTTCATGGTAGAAACAAACTAAAGAGAACTAGGAAAAATCCAGTCATGTCTAACTCAAAAAATTAGCAAACCCCAAATATGAATGAGAGAAAGAAAAGAATAATAGTATGCAAACCAACCAGGAAAATACCTAACATAATTACAAGAACCAGCAAACCCCTCTCAATAACCCTAAATATAGTCCTAACTCTCCAAATAAAAGACATAGACTGGAATAAAAAAACAAGATCCAACCATTTGTTCTCTGCAAGAAACATATCTAACTGGCAAGGACGCTCATAAACAAAGTGAAAAGATGGAAATTGATATTCCAAGCAAGTGGAAGCCAAAAACAAGGAGTAGCCATCCTTATATCTGACAAAGTAGATTTCAAGTTAAAATTATTATTTTCTTTTTTTTTTTTGCAGTACTAGGGGATTGAACCCAGGGTGCTCCACCACTGACCTGTACCCATTGCCCCTTTTATTTTTTTTTTTTATTCTAAGACATGGTCTTGCTAAGTTATGCAGGCTGCCTCTAGCCTTGAATTCACAGCCTCCTAAATTGCTGGGATTACAGGCATGCACAGTCATGCCTGGCCATAAGTTAAAATTAGTCAGAAGAGATAAAGAAGGTCATTATTTATTATTAAAAGGGATAGATCAGAAGATATAACAATTGTAAATACATATATACATACACACACACACACACACACACACATACATACATACACACACACACACACACACATACCAAATATTAGTGCACTCAACTTCACAAAAAAAAAATTACTGGACTTAAAGGGACAGATAGTTCCAATACAATAACAGTGGGCTGGGGTTTAGCTCAGCTGGTAGAGTGCTGCGCTCTGAGGACTCGGGTTTGATCCACAGCACTGCAAAAATGGCAGAACGTGGCAATCACTCCCAAAGCAATCCTGAAACAATTAGCCAATGAAAAACCTATGAGGGTTATTGGACCCGACTCAACGGCAACCAACAACAACAACAACAACAACGATAATAGAGAGTGGCTTCAATATCCCATTCTCATCAATAGATAGAACATCCAGACCAAAAAAAAAAAAAAAAAAAAAAATCAATATAGAAAACTTTAGCGTTAAACAACACAGAAAATTAAATAGACTTAATAGACATCTATAGAATGTTCCATCCAAAAAGTAAGGAATGCACATGCTTCTTGGCAGTTCTCTGAAATAGATCACATTTTAGGCCATAAATCAAGTGTTAACAAATACACAAAAATGAAAATAATTTCTTATATTTTATTGGACCATAATGGAATAAAACCAGAAATCAACAGGAAAAGAAACTACAGAAACTATACAAATATATGAAGATTGAACAATATACCCTCTTTTTTTTTTTCCCTTCCCTTTTTTCCACAGTACTTGTAGGTTGAACCCAGGGCCCTGCACCTAGTTTGCAAGTGCTCTATCGCTGGGTGGCACCCCTAGCTCATTTTTTATTTTTTAATTTGTGTCATGGTCTTGCTAAATTACGCAGGCTGACTCTGGTCTCAAACTCGCAATCCTTCTGCCTCTGCTTCCTGAGTCACTAGGATCATATGTGAGCCACCATGCCTGGCTTTGAACAATATACTCTTAAATGATCAATGGGTTCTTGAAGAAATCCAGGAGAAAAATTAAAAAATTCTTAGAATCAAATGAAAATATAAACATCACCTACCAGAACCTTTGGGATACAGCAAAGGCTGTTCCAAGAGGGAAGTTTATGACTGCTTACATAAAAAATCTGAGTGCTGAGCCAGGCGATATGGCGCATGCCTGTAATCCCAGCAGCTCAGGACGCGGAGGCAGGAGGATCGCAAGTTCGAGACCAGAGGCAGTCTGCATAACTGAGAGAGACCTTGCGTCAAAAAGTAAAAAAAATGAGCTGGGGGTGCAGTTCAGTGGTCCAGCACTTGCAGAGCATACAAGCACAAGGCCCTGGGTTCAACTCCCAGTACCGGAAAAAAAAAAAAAAAAAAAAAATCTGAGTGCTAGAGTAAATAACTTAATGATGCACCTTAAGGTCTTAGGAAAACAAGCAAAACCCCAAATTAGTAGACAGAAAGAAAAAATAATAAAGATCAGAGCAGAGATTAATGAAATAGAGACTAAAAGAACAATAAAAAGAATTGATGAAACAAAGAGGAGGTTCTTTGAAAAGATAAACAAGATTGACAAACCCTTAGCCAAACTAACCAAAAGATAAAGAGGACTCAAATTAATAAAATTAGAGATGAAAAAGGGGCTGGGATTTAGCTCAGTTGGTATAGCGCTGCTCTATCCTCTCTGAGGCCCTGGGTTAGATCCTCAGCCCGCAAAAATGGGAGAAGTCCATGTCAGTCCACTCCTGAAGCAATCCCGAAACAATCAGCCACTGAAAACCCTGTGAATCAATTAAAGTTAGCATAGAAGGGACAATACAAGGAATGGAAAGGAGGCAGGAATCTAGCAGAGGGAAATGAAGACTGGAGAAGATGGGATGGGGAGGAGGGTCAATGAGGGATGAAGGGGGAGAGGTCAAGCTCAACATAAACAGCACTTCATGAGTATGTTGGAAAAACAGGGGAAGATAACCCAAGTAAGTATCCGAGTTTAACTACATACTAGCCATAAGGCTCCATAAACTTTGTGGGTTGATGAAAGTGTTGCTAGAAGTGATGTTGTTGTTGTTAGGTGCCATTGAGTCGTCTCTGATTCATTGAGACCCTTACAGGGTTTTCAATGGCTGATTGTTTCGGGATTATCTCGAAAGTGGACTGCCATATCCTTTTCCACTTTTTGTGGTGCTGGCAATCGACCTCAGGACCTGAGGCTGCAGAGCAGTGCTCTACCAATAGAGCTATATTCCAGTCCCAGAAGTGATGTAAAGGATGCATAATGGAAAAAGCCAATGCTGTATTTCTCTGTGAATAGCAGAGAAGCACTAACATAGTGCCAAGCATGGCTCAGTGTCAGGGAGTGTTTCCTCCTGTTGTACACTGATAGGGTCACTATGAGTTGGACCTGATTCCAACACACCTAACAACAATAACAGAGATGAATAAGGGGACATTACAAAAGATACCAACAAAATCCAGAGAATCATTAGGGAACACTTTCAAAACTTATATTCCACAAAGCTGGAAAACTTAGATGAAGTGGTAATTTCCTAGACACATATGACCTGTCAAAATTAAATCAAGAGGATATAAACAATTTAAACAGAACTGATATTGTAGCAGTCATAAAAACTCTTCCAACAAAGAAAAGCCCAGGCATGGATGTATTTGCTGCTGAATTCTATAAGACTTTTAAAGAATTAATGCCAGCCGGGTGCAGTGGCACATGCCTATAATCCCAGCGGCTTGGGAGGCAGAGGCAGGAGGATCGAAAATTCAAGACCAGAGGCAGTCTGCGTAACTTAGCGAGACCCTGTCTCAAAAAGTAAAAAACTGGGCTGGAGATGCAGCTCAGTGGTCCAGTACTTGCAGAGCATGCAAGTGCGAGGCTCTGGGTTCAACCCCCAGTACTGGAAAAAAAAAAAAAAAAAAAAAAAAATCTGTGAAGCCAGTACTAACATGATACCAAAACCAGATAGGAATACAACAGAAAAGGAAAACTACAGACCAATATCCCAGATGAACATAGACACAAAAACCCTTAAGAAAATAATTGCAAATTGACTTCACCCACATTAAAAAGATCACACACTATGATCAATTTGGTTTCATTCCAGGGATGCAAGGCTGATTCAACATACACAAGACAATAAATGTAATATAGCACATAAATAGAACTCAGAGACAGAAACCACATGATCACATCAACAGATGCAGGGAAGGCTTTTGACAAAGTTCAACATCCTTTCATGATAAAAGCCTTGCAGAAACCAGGAACTGAAGGAACATACCTCAACATAATAAAGGCAATATATGAACAACATCCTAAAAGGGAAAAATTAAAAAGTATTTCCTTTAAAATCAGGAACAAGACAAAGGTGCCCACTGTCTCCAATACTATTCAACATAGTAATCAAACCATTAGCCACAGCAATGAAGCAAGAGAAAAAAAATAAGTCAAGCTATCCCTATTTGCAAATGATATGATACATAAAAGACCCTAAAGACTCCACTAGAAAACTTAGAGCTGATAAACATTTTCAGCAAAGTAGTAGGATACCAAAAACATACAAAAATAGTAGCTTTTCTATATATGAATAACAACCAGGCTGAAAAAGAAATCAGGAAAACAATCCCATTCATAATAGCTTCAAGAAGAATAAGACACCCAGGAATAAGTCTAATTAAGGAGGTAAAAGACTTCTACAATGAAAACTTTAAAACATTGAAGAAAGAAATTAAAGATGCCACTATTTGAATACATGAAAAAAAACCAGGGGGGAGGAAAGAATAAAAAAATAAAAATTAAATTAAATTAAAAAAAGACAAAAAAATATATATATATTGAAGATGACACTAGTAGAAGAAAAGACCTCCCAGGCTGGTGGATTGAGTAACTGTTGTTAGGTGCTGTCAGGTCAGGCCATACTGACCCTGTATACAACATAATGAAACATTCTCCAACATGCTGCCATGCCCAGCAATATGTCAGTGCTTTTATGCTATTCATAAAGTTTTCAAACAGGCTGGGATTTAGCTCAGTTGGTAGAGCGCTGCGCTTCAGTCTCTGAGGTCCCAAATTCAATTCCCAGCACCACAAAAATGGGAGAAGGGCCTGACAATCCACTCCCAAGGCAATCCTGAAACAGTCAGCCATTGAAAACCCTATGAGGGTCGCTTTGGGTCGGATACTGACTCGATGGCACCTAACAACAACAACAACAAAGTTTTCAATGGCTGATTGTTTTGGGATTGTTTCAGGAGTGGGCTTCCAGGTCATTCTCCCATTTTTGCGGTGCCAGGGATTGAATCCAGGGCTTCAGAGAACGTAGAGCAGCACTCTACCAACTGAACTAAACCCCAGCCCAGATAGAATAATTAATACTGTGAAAAATGGCTACATTACCAAAAATAATCTACACATTCAATGCAATCTCCATCAAAATCCCTATGACATTCTTTATAGAAGTAGAAAAAAACGACCCTAAAATTTATATGGAAGCACAAAAGACCCCAAATCGCTAAAACAATCCTGGGCAGAAATAGCAATGCAGAGGGCATCACAATACCTGATTTCAAATTATACTACAGAGCCATATTAACAAAAACTTGCATGGTCCTGGCACAAAACCAGACATGTAGGCCAACAGAATAGAGGATCCAGAAATAAACCCATGCACTACAGCCACTTGATGTTCAACAAAGGGGCTAAAAATATGAGCTGGAGAAAAGATAGCCTCTTCAACAAACGGTGCTGGGAGAACTGGATATCCTCATATCCAGAAGACTGAAACTACATCTATTCCTCTCACCTTATACAAAAATGAATTCAAAATGGATGAAAGACCTTAATGTAAAACCTGATACTTTGAAACTACTAGAGGACTACTATAGGGAAAATACTTCAAGATATATGCATAGGCATAGACTTTCTAAATAGGACCCCAATAGTGCAGGAAAAGATACTAAGAATTGTTAATGGATTGCATGAAATTAAAAAGCTTTTGCACAACAAAAGAGACAATTATCAGAGTGAAGAGACAACCTCCAAATGGGCAAAAATCTTTGCCAGTTATACATGAGATGTGGGGTTAATATCTAAAGTGTATAAAGAGCTCAAAAAATTAAACACCAAAAAAAAAAAAAGTCAAAAAATGGGCAAATGAAATGAACAGAGACTTTTCAAAAGAAATATAAATGGCCAACTATCATATGAAAAAATGTTCAACACTCTTAGCTATCACTGCTGTTAGGTGCTGTCAAGTTGGGTCCACCTCATGGCAACTGTATGTGCAACAGAATGAAACCGTCCCCTACACTGTGGCGTAGCTGGCACTATGTCAGTGCTTCTTTGTTGTTCATAAGATTTTCAATGGCTAATTGTTTTGGGATTGCTTCAGGAGTGGACGGCCATGTCCTTTTATCTTAGCCATCAAAGAAATGCATATCAAAACTACATTGATACCATCTCACCCCAGTCAGAATGGCTAGTGCCAAGAAAACAAACAACAACAAATGCTGGTAAGGATGCAGAGAGAAAGGAAGCCTAGCACACTCCTGGAGATGTACCACTAAGGAAATGAGTATGGAGGTTCCTCAAAAAATTAAAAATAGAACTACCATATAACTCAGTTATACCACTCCTGGGTATATACCCGAAGGAACATAAGTCAACATACCATAGAGATACCAGCTCATCCATGTTTGTTGCAGCAGTATTTTTTTTTTTTTTTTTTTTTTTTTTGTGGTACTGGGGATTGAACCCAGGGCCTCGCGCCTGCATGCTCTGCAAGTGCTTGACCACTGAGCTGCACCTCAGCCCATTTTTTTTACTTTTTGAGACAGGGTCTCGCTAAATTACGCAGACTGCCTCTGGTCTCGAACTTGCGATCCTCCCGCCTCTGCCTCCTGAGCCGCTGGGTTGCAGCAGTATTTATAACAGACCAGATATAGAATCACCCTAGGGGTCCATCAACAGATGAGTGGAGAAGGAAAATGTGATATATACACTATGGAGTTTTATTCAGCGGTAAAGAAGGATGAAATTATGGTTTACTGGAAAATAGATGGAACTACAGATCATCATTATAAGGAAAACAAGTCAGACCCAGAAAGACCACCATCATGTTTTCTCTCATACATGATGTTATATTTAAATATATATATTCAATAATACATACATCATGAAAGTAGAAGATGCCTATGTAGAAAGAGATAAGGAGAGAAGGGGGAGAGGGCAACAAGAAAGGGTAATGGGGAAGAAGAAAGGAAATGGTATTTGTTTTGGTCTTAAGGCAATATCTGGATATATATAAATAGAGAGATACAAATAAGTCATGCCAGTAGAAGGGGGATCTTTGGTGGGGAGAAAAGGGATGGGGCACGAGGGGGGTCATGAGAGAGTAATGGGATAAAAGAACATAAAAAATAAAAATAATTAAATATTTTAAAAGTTAAAAAAATAAAAATGTTTGACATCATACATATATAGGTACTTACAATGACTTGGAGGATGGGTTTTATGGATGTATCTCCCTGTTGCATTATGGCCTGAAAGATTAAAAACATATTCTTATGAGATATGCACTCAAACCATGATTAATGAATTGACATATTTCTACAGTTTGGTATTTGGAATAAACTACAGATAATATTGGATGTATCTCCCTGTTGCATTATTGCCTGAAACATTAAAAACATATTCTTGAGACATGCACTCATATCATGATTAACAAATTGACATATTTTTACAGTTTGGTATTTGGAATAAACTACAGATAATATTGCCCGCAGCTGTACCACTAGGGCGTCCAATCCCATCACAGCTCGGAAGCTACGCAGGGTCAGATCTCGTTAGAACTTAGATGGGAGACCACCTGGGAATACCAGGTGCTGCAGGCTTGGGAGAAGGACCCAGCAACCCACTCCCTAAAACAATCTGCCATTGAAAACCCTATGAATAGCAGAGAAGCACTGACAATGTGTTTCATCTGTTTTGTATGTAGGGTTGTTATGAGTCGGACATCAACTTGATGGCACCTAACCACCACAACAACACAGATATTATTATTATAAGAACCTACTGATATCCAGTCATTTGAAAGTCTATTTATTACTGGACTCATTATAAAAGTTCCTGATTTCAAAGAATACAAACAATGTTTATAACCAATAGTAAAAGTGTTTTCTTATGAAAATCAGAACCTTTGAACATTTATATTCATTATAATGAACTTTAAAGCTTCAGGGCTTAGTGGCTCGTGTCTGTGATCCCAGCACTTGGGAGCCAGAAGCAAAAAGATCACTGCAAATTCAAGGCTAGCCTGGGCTGCAAAGTGAATTCTAGACCTGTTGGGATAAAACAGTGAGATCCTGAATTCAGGGGAAACAAAAACAAAAACAAAAACAACCAACGAAAAGGATTTTAAAGCTTCCTAATATGTACAGATTTTTCTCATGAAAAATATTACTAAACATGAATTTGGGGGTCGAGGAGTGGTTGAGACAAAGTCTCACTAGTAGCCCAGGCTGGCCTCAAACTCAAGATCCTCCTGTCTCACTCTCCCAAGTGCTGGGATTTTAAGACTGCACCACCACACCTGGCAGGAATGTGAATTTTTGATTTAATAAAATACATAAACATTTGGAAGATATTATTGTTTAAATCTATGTCCCCAAAAAGGTCATGTGTTTAAATACTTGGTCCTCAGTTGGTGGTACTCTCCTCTGAGGTGGGCTCAGCTTTGGGGACGTGGCCAATGGGGGCAGACCTTTGAAGGTTTTTACCCAGACCCCCAGCTCCAGTTGCTCTCTACCTCCTGATGGCCCAGATGTGAGGTCTGTGCCCCACCATACCTGCCTTGACAGCACATCTTCCCCCTCTATGGACTAAAATCCTCTAACTGTAAGCCCCAATAAATATTTCCTCTCATAAATATGCTTTGGTCAGTTTCTCTGTCACTGCAACACACCAGCTAACACAGGCGATTTGCACAATGCAATGAGCCAATATTTTCCAAATGACTAGTACATGTTAAAAATAACACATAGCCAAGTATGGTGGTGCATGCCTATAATCTCTTGAGAGTCTGAGACAGGAGAATCTTGAGTTTGAAGCCAGCTGGGGTGCACAGAGAACTCTAGGCCAGCCTGGGATACATGGGGAGACTCTATCTCAAAGAAACAAAGAAACAAACTAAACTACAAGCACTGTTGTAAAAGATTCATTCAAATGTAAAACAGACCAATCCACATTCCAGCTAAGCTTTAAGAATGTGCCATTTGCTAAACTTTGATGTAGTATCAAAGAAGAGGCCTGTGTTGGCGGTGTAGCTCAGTGGCAAGGCACTTGCCTAGCATGTGTGAGTCTCTAGGTGCCAGAAATATGAGAAACTAAGTTTGTTGTTTAAGCTACACAGTCTACAATATTTTGTTGTTTTCTTGAGATAAGATCTTGCAATGTAGCCTAGGATAGTCTTAAACTTGTGATCTTCCTGCCTCAGCCACTGGGGTGCTGGGATTACATGACAACACACAGGTTTACAAGTATCCTCTAAAAACTCACTGCTTTAGAGCTATCATCTAAAAAGTAAAACAGAGTACACCTAATAAATTAATACTGAAGATAAATTTGAATCATAAAACAAACCAAGTCAAGAAATCTAAATATAGAGCAAAGAACAGATGGGAAAAATAGAAAACAAATAGCAAGATGAAAACTTAAACCCAAACAATAATTACGTTAAGTGTAAATGGTTTAAGTATTCCAAATAAAAGGTAGAAACTCTCAGAATGAGTAAGACTCAACTATTTGCTGTCTACACAAAGGGTAATTCAAATATAAAAAGACAACGTAAAAAAGTAAAACATTTGGAAATAGATGTATCATTAGTAGCAGACAAAGTAGACTTCTGGACAATGAATATAACTAGGTGTATAGGGACCTTAACTCATATCATGGGGTCAAAATAGACCCATAATTAGTGTATCCTTAGGTTGGGCATAGTGATGCACATCTGTAATCCCAGCACTCAGGAGACTGAGGCTAGAGGATCTCAAACTCAAAGCCAGCCTGTGCTACAGAGTGAGACCCTGTCTTAAAAAAAAAAAAAAAAGGGGGCAAACCACAGACTGGGGGTAAATATATGCAATACTCACATTTAACAAGACATATCCAGAATGAATCAAGAAATCTAACAACTCGTTAATGAGAACACAACAAATACAACAAAAAATATCCAGAATAAGTAAAGAATGCTTACAATTTATTAATTAGAATGCAATCTAGCCAGGTGTGGTGTCACACACCTATAATCTCAGCACTCAGGAAGCTGAGGCAGGAGGATCAATAAGCTCAAAGCCAGCCTGGGCTACACAGCAAGATCTTGTCTCAAAACAAACAAAACAAAAGGAAAACAAAATAAAACTCCCAACAACAACAAAAAAAAGACTCAATTTTTTGAATGAGCAAAAGATCTGAATATTTAGACACTTCACAAGATATACAAATTTGCCAATAAGTACATGATAAATGCTCAACATCAGTCATCAAGGAAATACAAATTAAAACCACAGTGAGGTAGCATTAAGCACTCATTCATTAGAATAGTTAAATCAAAAAAGACTGATGATATTAAGTATTGGCAAAGATATGAACAACTAGAATTTTCATAAACAGTGTGGCGATCTTATAAAGTTAAGAATTCAGTTACTATATGATCCAGCAAATGCACTCCTAGATATTTATTGACAAATATTTAGACTACGTAAGCAGTTTTATATCATACTAGTTACTTATATGATATAAATAATTTATATGTAACAAATATTTAAATATTTCTATGTACAAAGATCTATACATAAGTGTTCATAGCACCTTCATTTATAATAGTCAAAAAGTGGAAATAACCCAAATGTCCAACAGAAGTAAATTGTGTTATAATCATACAATGGAATACTATTCAGAGATAAAAAGATGTTATTCCTGAATCAACATGGATAACCCTGAAAAGCCATTTCACTGAAAGAAAGAAGTCAGCCAGGCGGGATGAGCCTGTAGTGCTAGATACTTGAGAGACTGAAGCAGGATAGCCTGAGGCCAAGAAGGAGTTCAATGTCAGTCTAGGCAACATAATTAGACTGTCTCATAAATAAATAAGTAAATAGGATAGATTTCCCTCCTGCCTGCCTGCCTTCCTTCCTTCCTTTCTTTTTGAGATAGGGTCTCATTATGCAGACCAGCCTCCCTCAAACTCACCAGCCTTCTGCCTCAGCCTCCCAAATGCTGGGATTATAGGTGTGTACCCATCTTGGTGATTTTTTTAAAACAGTTATTTCTGGGGAACAGAACAAGGCAAGTTGGAGCAAAAGTCAGCAATTTCATTAAACATCTTTCTGTTCTATTTGATTTTAAAATCATACGCATGTATTTATTTTTCCTTTGGTGGTACTTGGGGGTTAAACTCAGGGCCTTGCTCATACTTTTTCAAATGCTCTACCACTGGGCTGCACCCATGTCTCATTTTTTATTTTTTATTTGTAGATAAGGTCTCACTAAGTTATGAAGGCTGCCTCTGGCCTCAAGCTTGTGATCCTCTTGCCTCAGCCTCCAGAGTCACCAGGATTAGAGGTGTGTGCACTACATCTGGCTTTTTTATTCTCTTTAATTTAAAATGTGTCATCATAATTACTGATTTTGTTTATTTAGTTTGCAGGACTCAGGGATTGAACCAAGAGCTTCACACATGCTAGACAAGTGCTTGACAACTGAGCTGTACCTCCAGACCCTTTTTGTGTTTGAGACAGGTTTTGGTAAGTTTCACAGGCTGCCTCTGACCACAAACTCTCTACTCCTGCCTCAGTCTCCCAAGTCATTGGATTACAGCAATATGTCATGGCATCTGCCCCCACCCCTTTTTTCTTTTTTAATTTTTGTGGTGCTGGGGATGGAACCCTGGGCCTCATGCATTCTAGGCCAGTGCTCTACCATTGAACTGCATCTCCAGCCCCAATAAATACTGATTTTAAAATTACTTTTTTTTCTGGGACATATAACACTTAATATAAAACTGCTTTAAAATTGCCAAATTGACAGTGTTAACAAATAATACAAGCTTAAAAGTCTAAGCACTGTAGTATACACCTGTAATCCCAACAATTGGGTAGGCAGAGGCAAGAGGACCAAGGGTTCAAGGCTAGAGGCAGCCTACACATTTTAGCAAAACCCTGTCTCAAAACAGAAACTAAAAAAGAGGCCCTGGGTTCAACAACTCCAGTACTGAGGGGGAAAAAAAAACACAAGGCTAATAGCCAAGGCCACATGAATTCAAATCCCTACCCCATGGACAAATTATTTGACTTCCCTAAACTTCAACATCTTCAGTTGTAAAATGGGGTATTAATAGAAAAATATACCTTACAGGGTTACTTAAGTATGACTATTATAAGGTATCTGCCACATTGAAAATCATCATAACATATAAATGCTGGGGTGGGTTGGATAGCTCACTAGTAGAGTGATATAGCATACATCTGTGAGGCCCAGGGCTCAACCCCCAGTCCCAAAAATAAATAAATACCCTATTTAATCTACTTATCACAATAGTTCCAGGCATAATCTCATTTTATGATAATAGCTTTTGCCAAAACACCGCCACCATTTGTATGCTATTTGCTTACCCTTTGGGGCCTGTGTCTTTTGAGTTAAAAGGATACTTGATTTTAGCGGATAATTACAGTCAACAAATGTTCTCCACACATACTCCATCCCCACAAACATGTGTAAAAACTTCATTTATGAAGAAAATCCAAATAATATTTCACCTAACATTGGAAACAGGTTTCTAAAACTTTGAATATAAGGAAAACTAACTTACCAAATTATTTAAATAACCCTATGAACATTCTTTATTAAAGTTAAGAACCATTCCTAATTTACCTAAAGGGTGCAAAGCAGCAGCTATAAAGTAAATGAGGACTACAATTTAAAATCACTCCCCAGGCTTCAGCATTCCTAATTTATTCAAATATCCACTTGACTCTGACAACTGTTCTTCCCCTTCCTGCCTTTCTTCCCTATCCACCTCTGTCTACTGCCTTCCACTGCTTTATTCATTCATACAACCAGCAAACATTTATTTGGCACCTAAAACTTGCCAGCACTGCTTCAGGTGTTGGGGATATGCTGAGGGGAAAAAAAATTCACAAAAAATGAAAACAAAACCACACAGGACATGACTGCAGGCCTCAAGGAATTTATAATCTATTGGGAGAGGCAGAAAGTAACTAATATGAATCAAGTACACAACAAATAAATGCAAATTTACAACTGTGATGATTAAAAACATACACTGGGCATTTACTATGTATCAAGCAATGGGTTAAACAGTTTAAATGCAGTAATTCGCTTAATCCTCCCACTAACCTTATCCAAAAGGTACTAGATATCATCGCTCTCATATTACCGAAAACAGTTTAGTACCTTGCCCAAAGTCATACGTATAAGTGAACAAAGGCAGGAATTAGAGTTTCAAAGAGCTTTAGCCTGGTAAGGAAAGTCAAAGACGATCTTCCCCAGGTAACTGAATTTGAATATTAAGTTAGCTAGTGAAGGAAGAGTGAACAATTCAGAGAGCAGGCAGAAGGGGAAAAAAAAAGATCAAGGTCCTCATGTCTGCAATATATCAAGAATTAAAAATTTAAAAAAGGCTGCATAGAAATTCCTAACAAGTAGGAATATGCTATGGTGGGAAGAAGGCTATGCTGCGTACTAGTGAGTAGTCCAGGCAAGAAATGATGGTACCAGTGTAGATGGAGACAAGCAGATGGTCTTAAAAGATCTATGGGGAGATAGAATACTCTTCACTTGGCATTAGATTGGACATCCAGAGTGATGGCTGTTACAAAGAATGATTTCACAATATCTGGCTAGAGTAATTTAACAGATAATGGTGTCATTCACTGAGACAAGGACATCAAGAGACCTAGACTAAGGGAGATTTACTTTGGGATGTGCCGAATTTAAGAAGCATATGAGAATCAGGCAGGCAGTTAAGATTATAGAAACTTGCCTTTTAAGGCAAAGGTAGCTCAGCACAAAAATTAGTGAGCTATCAACACAGAAATGGTCATGAAATTATCTAGGGAGAAGAGGCCCTAGAGGGAGCCTTGGGTCAACAAAAATTTGCAAAGAGGGGCCTACAAATAAGATGAAGACCAGACAAGCTGAGAGCCACAGGGCCTAAAAGAGAGTGTTAGCAGAAGCAAGCAATGATCAACAGGCCCAAACACGGCTGAGAACTCAGGTGCGTCGAAAACGGAAAAATGTCTCGGATTTAGCGACTTGAACGCCACAGGTAACTTCTGTCGGAGTTCTATGATCAAAGGAACATCCTATTAGAGATGACTAAAGACCTAAAAAGAGGGGAGGAAACAAAATAGCTGAAAACAGACAACTCCAGAAAACTTTGGCTGTGCATGGGGTAAGGGGTGGAGACAGAGAAAAGCCACCAAAGGGCGATGGAGAGGGCGTTTATTTTGTTTTCTCTTAAGCAACACGAGCAGGTTTAAGAGGATGGGAGGAATGCTTTGGGAGACCCTCGGGCGGCTCCCCGCCGCAATCTCCACCCACGTCCTCTCCCCCATTGCTCCAGTCCCCCTCCCCCTTCTCCACTCCGCACGGCTCCTGGCCCAGGCCACTCAGGGCAGCCGGCTTGGGTCGCAAGCGTTTCCTTACCGCAATGGCCCCCTCGCTCAGGTGGCCGACCATGGCTCCGCTGCACTAACTACCTCGCTCGCGTTCAGACACCGTCCCAGCTTCACTACCTTGGTCCCGCGGGCTGCTCGTCGATTGGCCCGAGAAGCTGTGCGCGCCACTCCCGCCCCCGACGTGCGTGCGGCATAGGGGCGGGCCTAGGAGCCCAGCAGCGATCGCATTGGCGCAGGCGCGGCAGGTGCCCCACGTGACTCCCTCCGAGGCCGGGTTGGAGGCCTAATGGCTGGATGGCAGGGTCTGGGGGCGGGGACATTGAACTGAGCGGCCCGCCAAGCCGTGAGCTGGTGCTTTTGCGGGCGCCGGTGGCCCAGTTCCGGGAGCCTTTCCAGGTGGCTCTCGGAAGCATATCCGCCGAGGCATTTGGCAGATGGACAGAATGGTAGCCCAGAGGACAGTCAGAGCCGTTCTCTTATAACTCTGCTACTAAATATAGTGAAAGCAGTGACCTAGTTCCTTCTGCAACCCAGCGTAGGCCTCTTGTGAGTGCCAGGCCGTGAGCTTGGCTCTGTGGGGTCTTCTGAAGGTAAATAAGACTCGGTCCGTGCCCCCAGAGGGCAGCACAACCTATCTGGGGGAGTTTTCGCTGTGAGGAGGCCAAAGTCAAGGTGGATGTAGTATGGGATCACGGATGAAAACCAGAGGAGGCGTCCCAGAAGAGAGAACATTTGAACTGAGTCAAATATGTGTAGGAATTTGCCAGGTGGACTCTAAGTGAGGGTAGGAATGTGTCTCAAGGCACAGATGGCCTATGCAAAAACACGAGAGAGATAAAATCGCCTGGCAAGGTGGGGATACCAAGGAGTATTTAAGTATGATAGGATACAGAGGAAGAAGAGAAATAGAAAGTAAGCCATGCGTCAAATAATCATAGGTTTGTCCAGAACTTTTCTACATGCTAGAAGGAGCATTGATGAATTTAAGACAGAGACCTGACATCTGTCCCAAAGTGGGAGATGGATTGAAAGGGGAGGAAGGTGGGACTGAGATCATGAATTCTAATTATGACAATCTGGAGAGAATACCAGACAAGAGATGATAAGGACATGAACTGAAAGAGTGACCTGGGGTGGAATCAGAAAGCTGAACTAAGAGTTGGAAATATTTAACTTAATAGTTGCTGTGGTGAGTGAAAAAGAAAAATCTGGAATGACTGGAGGAAAAGGGTAGATGAAGGGGTAGGAGGACTGGAATGGAAGCTACCTACTGTAATCTTATTTGTGTTTGTGTAGTCACCACCTACCATAGTTCCTGGAAAAAGTACACTTTCAGTACATATTTCTAAATGAAAGGATATTAAGTAAATTGGTGTGACAGAATATAGATCCTCCTTGAGCATATAGACAACTATAGAAAAAGACCACAAGAATTGATTTTGTTGCTTCACACTTGCTGGGATGAATTCTTGATTTTCTAGAATTATGCATTTATAAAAATCTGAATTCTTATTCTCTTGTCTACTTTATAGATCTAAGTAGCATGGATCTGCCAGTGGATGAATGGAAATCCTACCTACTTCAGAAGTGGTCTTCACTTCCAAAGTCTGTCCAAGTCATAATTTCTACAGCAGAAACTTTGAGTGATACCTTTCTTCACTGCTCTTCCCTACTTCAGTAAGTGAATGGAAGCTCTAGCCAGGGAAATTTTCACCTGGAAAATATTCTCCTTTGTCATTTACTCTGAAGAAATATCTCTTTTTGATGGAAAGATTAGCTTCAGATTTTTATATTTTAAGGCATTTGACAGTTCTTGCTGTTTTCAGTTTTTTGTAACCTATAGAACGGGGGGGCTGGGGATAGGCTCAGTTGGTAGAGTGCCGCTTTGTGCTCTCTGAGGCCCTGGGTTGGATCCCCAGCACCATATAAATTGGGAAAAGCACGTGGCAGTCCTCTCCTGAAGCAATCCCGAAAGAATTGGCCATTGAAAACCCTATGAGAGTCTCTATGAATTGGACCCAACTCAACAGCACATAACAACAACATTGAACAAATAGGGATGACTATCTTGCTCTTTTGATATCTATGTTACATATTTCAATAGTTTGGAACTTTACTATAGTCACTAGACTGTGAGCTTTGCAATCTCTCAAAGGATATAGCAGAGTTTTCTAGCTACCCATAGAAATTTATAAGTGCTTTTGAGATCATGTAGTTTAAACCTAGTAATTTTCAACTTTCTTGACTGTATTCCTCAGTAAGATATACACTTTATATCACAATCTGGTAGACACATGCACATATAGAAAACTGAGAGATAGTGTCTCAAAATGTCATACATCCATGAACCAAAAATAGACAAAGATCCCCAGGAAGGGATCTTAATGTGAGAATGTGTCTTACAGGCTCAAGCAACATCAAGAGTAAGCCAAGAGACGGTATTTAGAAGTAAGGTCAAAGAAGTAATAGGGCATGCTTGGAGACTAGGGGAGAGCAGGTAGCACAAATCATACCAGCAAAGAAATGAGGACTATAGACACACAATCACAAGTAACCGGCTTCTGCCAACAACTGAATGAGCTTGGGAGCTAATTCTCTCCCAAATCCTCCATGTAGGAGGTCATCTTGACTTTGGCCTTGTGAGATATAAAGCAGAAAGTCAGAGCCAAGCCTCCCTGGACTTCTGACCTACAGAACTGTGAGGATAATAAACAGGTGGTATTTTAAGTTGCTAAATTTGTGGTAGTTTGTTGGACAACAATAGAAAACAAATTCACAAGATCTTGAGCGAGGTGTAATAGGATCTGATTATATTTAAAACAGAGGTAAGCAAACTGTAGCCTGCAGGGTTAATCTATCCCACTGACTGTTTTTATAAGTCCCACAGCTAAAAATATTTTTTTTCAGATAAAATAATTGCAATTGATTTGAGGATAAGGAGCACTGGTTTTGAACTGTAATTAAACAAAATAGTGTCCAATTTTTAAAGAAAGAATTCCATTGTTCTTGTTGTTGTTAGGTGTTGTCGAGGATCTGACTCGTAGTGACCCTCAAAGGGTTTTCAATGGCTGCTTGCTTCAGGATTGCTTCGGGAGTGGATTGCCAGGTCCTTCTCCAATTTTATTGTTCTTATTAGTAGACTTACATTGCAAAGAGTTGTACTCTTACTATATTTTGAATTTTATCAAAAAGTTTTTGAAAATGTGTTTTTGCTAGATAAGTAATTAGGTAACAGTGTCAGTTTTGCCTCTTAGCTCAAAAAGTCTAACTATTACCCACTGGCCTTCTACAGAAACTGCTTGCTAGCCCTCCCCCGCCTTTTTCTTCTTCTTATTTGTTTGTTTCAGTACTAGGGTGTTGAACCAGGGCCTTACACATGCTAGGCTAGTGTTCTACCACTGAACAGCACCTGCAACCACTTTTTTATTTTTTTATTTTTGAGACAGGGTCTCACTAAGTTACGCAGGCAGCCTCTGGCCTCAAACTCACTATCCTCTTGCCTCAGCCTCCTGAGTCACTGAGATTGTAGGCTTGTGCCATAGTGCCTGGCCTGATTCATGTTTTTATTTCTTGTTTGTTTGTTTATATTTGTTTCTTGTTACTCTTTCAAGTTCACTGATCATTATAGGTCTGTTTAAGTTATTTATATCCTCTTGACTTAGTTTTGGAAGGTCATGTGTAGAATTTACCCATTTCTTCTAAATTTTCCTTTTTTTTTTGGAATATAAATTTTCAAAGTATTCCTCTGGATTTCATTGGTATCTGTTACAATGACTTCTTTTTCATCTCTAATTTTATTAATTTGGACTTTCTCTTTCTTTTGATTAGTTTGGCTATGGATTTGTTAATCTTGTTTTTCTTTCTAAGAACCAACTTTTCGTTTTATGGATTCTTTGTATTGTTATTTTAGTCTCCATTTCACTAATTTCCACCCTGATCTTTATAATTTCTTTCTGTCTGCTAGTTTTTGGGTTTGGCTTGTTCTTGTTATTCTAATGCCTTAAGACACATCATTAAGTTATTTATTTGAGCTTGTTCTGATTTTTTAATGTAAATCTTCACAGCTATAAATTTCCCTCTTAGAACTGCCTTTTTTGTATTCCAGAGGTTCTGGCAGGTTGTATTCTAGGGATTTTTAAATTTCCTCCTTGATTTCTTCAGTAACCCACTGATCATCAAAGAGTGTGTTGTTTGATCTCCATGTGTTTGTATAGTTTTTGGTATTTCTCTTGCTGTTGATTTGTAATTTTATTCCATTATGATCTGATAAGATACAAGGAATGATACCAATTTTTTTATTTATTGAGACTTGCTTCATGATCTAAAACGTGGTCTGTTTAGAGAAAGTTCCACAGCCTGCTGATACGAATGTATATTCCACAGTTGTTGGGTGGAATATTCTGTAGATGTCTGTTAAGTCCATTTGATCTATGTTTAACTCTGATCTATGTTTAACAGTTTAACTCTGAAGTTTCTTTGTTGATTTTTTTATTTGGATGATCTATCTCTTGTTGAGAGTGGAGTATTAAAGTGCCCCACTATTATTGTAGCTGGCCCTATTTGTCCTGTAGTGTTCAGTGGTGTTTGTTATATGAAAATAGGTACATTGATTTTGATGCATGAATATTTACAAATTGCTATGTCTTCTTGGTGAATTGTTTCCTTTAATAATAGTATTTAGCAACTTTCTTTATCTATTTTGACTAATTTGAGCTTAAATCTACTAATCTTTATCTACTTTGTCAGACATCATTATCACAACATGTGCTTTTTTTATTTTTTTATTTTTTTTTTGGCTTCCTCATGCTTGGTCGGTTGTTTTTCATTCTTTCATTTTCATTTTATGTGTGTCTTTTCCAGCAGGGTTGTTTCTTGGAGACAATAGTCTTGTCTTTTAATCACTCAGCAAGTGTGCATCTTTTAACTGGAGCATTAAGACCATAGACACGGAGAGTTATTATGGAGAGGGATTTGGTGTTTCCTGTAATTTTGTTGGTGGTTTTCCTAGTTTGAATATTGATTGTTCTTTTTTGCCTCCCCTGTTCATATTAGGTATTTTCTTATTTACTCTTTTGGATGTACTTGCTTCTTCCTTAGCTTTCATCTATACATGTGTGTTTCTCATGAGATTTATTCTTTCCTAAGCTCTTTTAGCCTGCAGCTGTAGCCCTGTGGCATCCGATCCCATCAGATCTCGGAAGCTAAGCAGGGTCGGGCCTGGTTAGTACCTGGATGGGAGACCGCCTGGGAACACCAGAAGCTGTAGGCCTAGGAGAAGGACCTGGCAACCCCCTCCCAAAAATCAATCTGCCATTGAAAATCCTATGAACAGCAGAGAAGCATTGACAATAGTGTTTCCCCTGTTGTACAGAGGGTCACTATGAGTCAGATACTGACTCGACGGCACCTAACAACAACAAAAACAAGCTCTTTTAGCTTTGGTAGAGTGCTTCTTTGCACTCTCTGAGGGTTCAATCCCCAGCACCACAAAAATGGGAGAAGGACTTGGCATCCTACTCCAAAAACAATCCTGAAACATTCAGCCATTGAAAACCCTATGAACAGCAGAGAAGCACTGACATAATGCTAGGCATGGCACAGCGTTGGGAATGTTTGGTTCTGTTGTACATGGGGTCGCCATGAGTTGTACCAGACTCCAGGGCACCTAATAACAACAGCAGCAACAACAACAACAACAACAACAAGCTCCTGTATTTTGTCTGTCTTCTTCTTCCTCTGTATGTAGAATTCTTTTAAGTATCTTTTGCAATGCAGGCTTAGTGGTCATGAATTGTTTAAGTTTATCCTTACCTTGAAAGGTCTTCATTTCTCCATCAATTTTAAAAAATAGCTTTGCTGGCTATAATATTCTTAGTTGGCAGTTATTTACTTTCAGGCCATATATTCTTGAATCTAATCTGCACAGTTACAAGAATTTTAGTTTTAGAGCTGGGTCAAGAGCTTACCACTGTGAATCCAACCCCTATGAAATTCTAATCTGCATCTGATTTTGTAGCCCTCT
Organism: Pedetes capensis; assembly: GCA_007922755.1. Lineage (NCBI taxonomy): Eukaryota > Metazoa > Chordata > Mammalia > Rodentia > Pedetidae > Pedetes > Pedetes capensis. Next base: position 29,552 of record VMDO01001487.1, read on the forward strand.
AAAACTTTTGAAAGGATTCAGACTATATTCAAGAATGTACAGTATGTCATTCCATGCTTTTCTAGCTTTTAGAATCATTGATGAGGGGTTTGATGTTAGTCTGAGGGGTTTGCTTTTGTAACTGAGTTGATGTTTTTCTCTTGCAATTTTTAATATTGTTTTTTGTTCTATAGTCTTGGCATTTTAATTAGAATGTGTCATGAAAAGGTTCTTTTCTGATCATGTCTGTTTGGGGTTCTAAATGCCTGTTGTGGTTAGATTACCATTTCTTTCCCCATGTTTGGGAAATTTTCTGCTATAATTTCCTTAAATAGATTTGTTATGCCTTTACTTTTTTGTCAGTTCCTTCTTCTGCTCACTGGATTCTTGTTTTGTGTATTTGTTTGCTTGTTTATTTGTTTGTGGTACCGAGGAGTTGAAACCTGGACCTTGCACTTGCATGCTTTGCAAGTGCTGTACGACTGAGCTGCGCCCCCAGCCCATTTCTTTTACTTTTTATTGTAAGACAGGATCTTGCTAAGTTACACAGGCTGCCTCTAGTCTCAAACTTGCAATCCTCCTGCCTTTACCTCCCAAGTTGCTGGGATTACAGGCATGAGCCACTGTGCTTGGCTTGGGTTTGGTCTCTTGATCATTTCCCAGAATTCTTGGAAATTGCCTGACCCCTATCTTGAAGGATCACTCAGTCTTCTGTGTTGAGGATAGACAACAGTAGAAATAAGAATGGAAGCAGAGAAGCCTATAGGACTATTGTATTAACTCGGGTGAAAGATGAAAAGATGGTATCTTGACTCAGGATGTAGTACTGGGAATGGGAAGAAGCAGCTGGATTCTGAGGTAGATTGATTAGCAGTTCCTAAGATGGGATGGGTTGTGTTAGAGAATTAAAAGTGACTCTAGAGATTTGCAGGTGCTATAGGGTTGGCAAATGAACCTGGCAGCCTACTCCCAAAAAACAATCAGCCCTTGAAAAACCTATGAATAGTAGAGAGCCACTGACATAGTGACAAACATGGCATAGTGTTGAGTAGTGTTTTGTTCTGTTGTACATGGGGTCTTTATGAGTCAGACCCAACTTGACAGCACCTACAACAACTAGGGATTTGGGCCATATAAGCTGATGGTAGAAGAATAGCATTGCCGTCACCTGAGAAAGCTGCTGATGGGGCTGTTTTACAGAGGATCAGGGCTTCATATTTGAGTTTCAGGTGTCTAGTAGGTACCCAAAAGGAGATATCTAAGTAAGTTTGGAGTTCAGGAGAGCGGCCTGAGTTAGAGATAGAAATTTGGGAGTTGTATATGGCATTTAGAGTCATGAAATGGGTAAGCTGACCAAGCAAGAAAGTGTAGATGCTTGCTGCATATGATGTACTTTGATATTTTCCCTTCTACTTATCTCATTTTAAAAATGCTAATCAGAACCTGCTAAATTAATTTCATGACCCACTGAATCATGACCGGCAATTTGAAAAATATTGTGAAAAAATGTCTAAAGCTTAGTAGGATCTGTGGATTTCCTTTACAGAATTTCCAAAAAAGGTGAGAGACTGCTGATGAAATTAGATAATAGGCAGAGTTTTCCCAAGATAAATCAATATGGTTTACTTACAGAAAAATGTAATAATCAACAAGAATCATTTGAAGCTTGGCACACTAACAAGAATACAAATTAAAAGGAGGATTTACCTGGTTTTTTATGTTTTTTGTTTGTTATTTTGTTTTTTTAGACATGGTTTAGCTATGTAGCCCAGGCTGGCCTCAAACTTGCAGTGATCCTCCTTTCTCTGCCTCCTGAGTGCAGGGATTATAGGCATGTTCCACCACACCTGGCTTGCCTACTTGTTTAATATTGGAGTTCCTCAAGACCCCAGCATGGGCTCTGTTTCTTTTCTTTCTGATTCTCTAGTGAGGTAGTCACATTTACACCTCAAAATACCCTTGAAATACATCTCCAACCCTGACCTCTTTTCTGTGGCTCAAATGTCTAAATCCAGCTGATTACATGAAAATCTTAAAGATACTTAAAATTCAACATATCCAAAACCAAATTTATGACCTTGCCCTCAAAATTAGATTCCCTTTGAGTGGTCCCTATCTCAGTGAATTGCACTGCCTGATGTTCAGTTCCTAAACTAGAAACTAAGAGCCAGTCTGTGTTAAAAACTGAACTTGTGCTGGGCATGGTAGCATACATGTGTTATCTCAGCACTCAGGAGGCTGAGACAGGAGGACTGATACAAGTTCAAGGCCAGCATGGTCTACATAGCAAGTACTAGGACAGCCTGAGCTACAGTGGGACCCTGTCTCAAAAAGAACAATAAATAAATAAATAAATAAATAAATAATAAACTGAACTTGTCATCTTCCCCCAATCTATGTTACATGGGCTGCTATAATCCTTTAATGAACTGTACCAACATCTGTCTGGTCACTGCCCACAAACCTAGGAGAGTCGTGTTTGATTTTTCCTTCTCCCTCACACCCCACATTAAATCTATTCTCAAATTTTTATATACATACACACACACACACACACACACACACACACACACACACACATATTTGAGGGTGAACAAGGTCTCACTATGTAGCTCAGGCTGGGCTCAGATTCACTCTGTAGTCTGGACTAGGCTCAAACTTGCTCTCCTCTTGCCTCAGCCTCCCAAGGGCTGATATTACAGGTATGTCCCATCATACTCAACTCTATTTTGAAATCTTGTATATTATAATACTATGACTACTACCTTTCAGATTTGGCAAATAGGACTTCTGCTTCTGGGTAGAATATGATAGGTCACAGCAGGGAACTTTCCCAAAGCAACTAGAAAAATTTGTACTGTAATATGTGTATTTTTGAAGATGTCAGATAGCAACAAGGACTAGATAGACTAAAACTCCTTAGAGGTAGGACAGCTTCATTGGTGGTTCTTAGCAATTTTCTTTCCTGGGGGTGACTGAGGCTGAGGAATCAGACTAAGTCCCAGCAAAGGGACCATCCTGGAGGTAACAAAAGCCAGCAGGCCTCTTGGCAGTCATTTGGGGATGGTGTGACGTGAAAACTAGATGAGAGGCTCGGCATCTGACTGAGTGACGTAATGCTTGCCTAGCATCTGTGAGCTCATGGGTTCCATCCCCAGCACTGAAAAAAACCCAAAGAAATCCTTCTGTAATCCTAGTGATTTAGGAGGCTGAGGCAGGAGGATCTTGAGTTCAAGGCCAGAGGAAGCCTGCACAACTTAGTGAGACCCTGTCTCAAAATAAAAAATAAAGAGGCTGGGTTTGCAGCTCAGTGGTGGAACACCCTGGGTTTAATCACTAAGTACCAAAATAGAGGAAAGGAGTGGGGGAGGGAGGGATGGAGGAAGGAAGGAAGGAAGGAAGGAAGGAAGGAAGGAAGGAAATAGAAAAGTAGACAAGGCCCAAACTCAAGACCCCAAAGCAAAGTCAGTTCTCATCAGTTCTCAGGAAGTATTATAGGAGGGCAACAAAGAAGGCAGAATTAAGTTTGCAGTAATGCAGTGCTGAGGAGCAGAATCCAATGATTACAAAGGACCCTGCAAGAAAAACAATTTGTTTTTTCAGTACTGGGAGGGAGGAGTTGAATCCAGAACTTTGCACTTGATAGGCAAGTACTATAACACAAAGCTATATATTCACCCCTTTATTTTTTTGTTTTTGAGACAGGGTATCTCTTGTACAGGCTGCCTTTGGCTTCAAACTGGCACTCCTCCTGCCTCTCCCTTTTGAGTAGCTGGGATTATATGTCTGACCCACAGTGTCTGGCTCAAAAACACAAATCATCTCTCTGTTGAGACATTTGCCAGATTTTCAGCCCCTATGGTGTGGTAAGCTAAAGATCTAAGCTCAGAACCTCCTGAGACCAAAACTTTGAAGTCTGGGGAAATGGAAACTTTCTAGACCCTCAAGCAAAAGCTCAGGAGGGCCACACCCTCCTTAGAAACCAGTTGTACTAAGACTTGGTATTTTTTTTTAAGATAGGGTCTCATTGTATAGTCCATGGTGGCCTGAGCTTCCCAAGTGCTAGGTTTACAGGTGTGCACCACCACACCTGGCCACGGTACTAAATATTGATAAAACTGTGGCAAAGGCCCTGACTTCCAAATCCCCCACTACACACAGAGAGAGACACAACCACACACAAAAATCTGTAGTCCAACCCCGATCCAACTCAATTCTTGATTGGGTGGATGTAGGCCAACTCTTTATCCTATCTAATATAGGAAAGAGAGCAGTTTCATGGTGAAAGATGTTATCTAGCTTCATTGTGTATTCTATATACAGTGTCAGGAATGCAGGGGGAAAAAAAATAACTAGCTATGCAAAAGATACATAAAAATGACCAGTAATCCAGAGGAAAAATAAACATTAGAAAAAGATCAACTGAAGCCCATATATAGGAATTAGTAGACATGGAGTTTATTTAATTTTATTTTTATTTATTTATTTTTTTTGCAGTACTGGAAAATTGAACGTTTGGCCGCATGCATGCTTTTTGCAAACATTCAAACACTGGGCTGTACCCCCAGCCCATTTTTTACTTTGTATTTTGAGACAGAGTCTCACTAAGTTACCCAGGCTGCTTTGGCCTCAAACTTGCGATCCTCTTGCCTCTGCCTCCCAAGTCTCTGGGATTACAGGTGTGCACCACCACACCCAGCTGGACTTTAAAATAACTGCAACTAATATACTGAAGACAATAGAGGAAAAAGTGGACAAAGTAGATGCAAAGATGGATTTCAGCAAAAAATTGGAATCTGTAAAAAAGAATTGAGAGCCAGACATGGTGGCTTATGCCTATCGTCCAGCTTCTTGGGAGAATAAGACAGGAGGATCACTTGAGCCTGGGCAACATGGTGAGGTCAACCTGGGCAGCATGATGAGGACTCCCATCTCAAAAAAGAAAAGAGGAATGAAGGGAGGGAGAGAGGGGAAAAGGAAAGGAGGGAAGTAAAGGAAGGGAAAGGGAGGAAAAAGGAGAAAATCAGATGTGGGTTTTTTGTTTGTTTTTGTTTTTTGCCACATCCTCAACCCTAGATGTCCTTTTTTTTTTTTTTTTTTTTTTTCCTTCCAGTATTTGAGGGTTGAGCCCAAGGCCTTGCACATACCTTGCAAGTGTTGTACCACTGGGAGCACCGCCAGCCCATTTATTTTGAGTCAGGGTCTCGCTAAATGACACAGGCTGCCTCTGGCCTTGAACTCATGATCCTCCTGCCTCTGCTTCCCGAGTTGCTGGGATTAGAGGCATGAGCTACCATGCCCAGCCCCTACATGCTCTTTCTAGAACTAAAAAGTACTGTGACTGAAATTAGGAACTCAATTCTTTTTTTCCCTACTTTATTGGTAAATGTTGGTAGGGTACAGAGTAATACAGCATTTGCTTTTTCCATTATGCAACTATTGGATCACTTTTGATTATATTTTTATCAAATTGCAAGGTTTATGGAACCTTCTGACTAATATGTAGTAAAACTCATTTGCATATTTAGGTTATGTTCCCCTGTTTTTCCCATGCACTCATGAAGTTTCACCACTTACATTGAGATTACCCTATCCTTCTTTATTCCTTTACATTATTTCTCCTCCCCACCCCACCTTTTGCAGTCTTTGCTTCCTTTTGCTAGTCCCCTCCCTTCTTCTTTCCACTCTTTATATTATCCCTTCTTCTCTAAGTTTAACTGTGGATTTTTATATATCAACTTATATATAGGATTTTTTCTTCCTCTAAGTAAGATTCAGTTCCCACATATGAGTGAGAACATATGGTATTTCTCTTTTTAAGCTTGTGTTCGTTCACTTAAGATGATACTCTCCAAGGAACTCAATTCTTAAGCTTAACAGCAAGTCAAACACAGTGGAACATAGGATTAGTAAGTTGGTTTATAGATCAATAAGAAACAAAATAAAATGAAACCCAAGGAGAAAAGATAAATGGAAAAAATGGTACAGCACCATGAAAGTTATATGGGACACAAATAGTCTAACATACTTATAATTGGAGTCTCTAGAGAAGACAGAGTCGGTCAGAAGTAATATTCCTGAGAGATGACTATAAATATTCTAAAATTGATGAAAGACATCAATTTACATATTCCAGAGGCTCAACAAATTCCAAGCAGTATAAATAAATTCACACCTGAGGAAATCAAATTCAAGCTGCAGAAAACTAAGAAAAAAGGAAATTATAAAGTTAACCAAAGCACAAATAAAGATGGAGAAAGAAAGCTATAAACCAAGGAACATAGGCAGCCTCTAGAAACTAGAAAAGGCAAGGGAACAGATTATTTTTTAGAGCTTTCAAGAAACAGTGCATTCCTTCTTTCCTTCAGAACTGTTAGGAGTGAATTTTTGTTTATTAAAGCCATTATAATAGTTTTCTAGCCATTTCCCCATGTCTGTCCTTAACCCTCCAAACTTGAAGGGCAAGGACTCTGTATTTGTTTGTCTTTCTAGAGACAAAAACCGTGCAGTATCAAAAATTAAATGCAAATCAAACATGGTGTCACATGCTTGTAATCCTAGCTTGGGAGGCCAAGACAGGAGGATCACAAGTTGAAAGCCAACCTGGGCTACATAGCAAGTATGAGGCAATGCTGGGCTACCTAGCAAGACTTTGTCTCAAAAACAAAACAAAACAAAATAAAAATTAAATGCCAAATAAATATTGATTAAAGGACTGTGCTATTGTATAGAAAGTTCTGATTTCAGTGACTGGCACATATTAGTACTCAAAATGAGATACAAATGAGAACATATATATGTTGATCAACAAACACACACCTCTCAAGTTCAAGGTTAATATCTTTATCTTTGTAACAGGAACCAGCTCAGTGCCTGGCACTTAGGCACTCAGAAATTAGTTGAAAGAAGCTAGGTATAGTGGTGCATGCCTGTAATCCCAGCATTTGTGAGGTGGAGCCAGGAGGAACACCAGTTTGAGGCCAGCCTGGGCTTCATAGGGAGGTCCAGGCCAGCCTAGACTAAACAGCAAGACTCTGTCACAAAACAACAACAACAACAACAAAAAAAAAAACAAGCCCCTTCCCTAGAAATTAGTTGAAAGAAATGAGTTCAGTTTGGGGCCTGGCAAATTTATTTGCTTGGTACAATTAGAGTTATACTTTTTGTTATTCTTATCATTTTTCTTTTTTATGAATGTTAGATACAGATACATTCTTGTTGCAAAACATTGAAGTAATATTTAATAAAATAAATGTGATAACTTCACAAAATAAATGTGATAACTTCACCCTTTGTGTTAGTCAGACTTTTCATCACTGTGACAAACTCCTGAGAGAAACAATTTCAAAAGAGGAAGGATTTATTTTGGATCATGATTACGGAGATTTCAGTCTATAGTCCCCTGGCTCTCATGCTTCTGGGCCCATCTGTGGTGATGTTGGGGGCAGGCTATGTATGGCAGAGGAGGCTTCTCAGCTTGTAGCAGCCAAGAAGCAAAGAGGAAAACAGAAAGGGGTCAGGGACAAGATAAACCCTTCCAAGGCATGCCCCAATGACCTACTTCCCAACCAGACTCCACCTCCAAGTTTCTACTAACCTTCCTATAATGCCATCAGATTATGAATCCATCAAGGGATTGATCCATTGATTAGGTAACAGCTTTCATGATCCAAACAACTCTCAATGATTGGATCTACCAACTGGGGACCAAGTCTTCAACACATGATACTTTGAGGGGATACTTCATATCTAAATCATAACATTCTGCCTCTGAACCCCAAAGGCTCGTGACTGTCTCATAATGCAAAAAGCATTTAGTCTCTGTCCGACAGTCCCCAGAGTCTCAGCAGTTCCAACTTGGCTTAAAAAGTCAAGTCCAGAGTCTCTTCAGTGACTGAAGGTGAACTCTTAGCTGTGAGCCCCTGTAAAAATAAAAAAACAAGTTATATACTCCCAAGATACTATGTTGTTGTTAGATGCTGTCAAGTCAAGTCCAACTCATAGCGACCCTCACAGGGTTTTCAGTGGCTGATTGTTTCAGGACTGCTTTGGGGGTGGATTGCCACATCCTTTTCCTGTTTTTGCAGTGCTGGGGATCAAACCCAGGTCCTCAGAGAGTGCAGCACGGCACTCTACCAGATGACCTAAACCCCAACCCCCTAAAATACTATAGCACAGGGTAAATATTTTCATTCCAAAAGGGAGAAATAGGGGCATAGAAACAAGGGATTAGAGCCAGACCAAAAACCAGTGAGGCAAACATTAAATCCTATAGCTTCACATTCAGCATCTGGGGCACGTGGTAGCATGATCTGAGCTCCAAAGGCCTTAGGGAAACCCTACCACTTTGGTTTGGTTTGTTTTAGCCCATATATCTCCTTTCTTGGGCTGGCTCCACTCATTGCCTGTGTCTTTCCATGACAAACATTCCATGTTCCTGGCATTGCTAACTTCCCGGGGTCTCCACTGAAACTTTAGCTTCACTCACAGGTTCACATATCACCCTCTCTGGGACTCCCTGCATGGGACTCTGACCCTGCTGTACATTGACTGGCCTCCCGGGCTTTCTTTTAAAATCTGGGCGGCACCTTCCATGACTCTATAACTCTGGCATTCTGCATGACTGCAAAAACCAGCATCATGTGGCAAAAATATAGACAAGTTCTTTGCCACGGTGCAACACAAGTAGCCTTTAGTCCAATTCCCAACTGAAATCTCAGGAGCACAATCTCTAATGTCTGCATGTCCATCAGCATTCTGATCTGAGCTTCCACTAGAATAATCCGTATAGCTCTGCTTCTAGCATTCTAGGTTTTCTCTAGCCTGCTTTGCCAAACACTTCCAAACTCCTCCCATGAATGTGTTCAAAGCCATCTGAACACTTCATCAGGTAAAATCACAGCAGTGGCTCCACTCTTAATATCAATTTTCTGTGTTGCTTAGTTTTTTCAGCACTGTGACAAAATGCTTGATAAAAAACAACAGGGAAAGATTTATTTTGGCTCACAGTTTCAGAGGTTTCAGTCCAAGGTCAGCTGGGTCCCTCACTTTGGGCCTGAAGTGAATCAGATATCACAAAGGCAGGAGTATGTGGTAGAGGTGACTACTTACCTCATGGAATCCAGGAAACAGAGAGAGAGAGACTAGGTATAAGTTATATCCTTTAAGGGCACACCCTCAGTGACCAACTTCCTCCAGTTAGGCCTCACCTCCTAGTTTTCATCACCTCCCAAGAATGCCATCAAATTATGAATCTATTAATTGATTGGGCTGGGATTTGGCTCAGTGGGTAGAGCGCTGCGCTGCAGTCTCTGAGGGCCCGAGTTCAATTCCCAGCACCGCAAAAATGGGAGAAGGACCTGGCAATCCACTCCCAAGGCAATCCCAAAGCACTCAGCCATTGAAAACCCTATGAGGGTCGCTATGAGTCGGATACCGACTCGACGGCACCTAACAACAACAACAATTAATTGATTAATCCACTGATTATGCCATAGCTCTCAAGGTTCAGTCACTTCCCAAGAGCTTCACTTTCATCTCAGGAGTTTTGGGGGCCATTTCATATCCAAACCATAACACCCTTCTCACTCTTTTATAAGAGTACTCAGACCTTTCTAGTCCTTTTTATGTAGTATGTGCAGGCATTTGTATATAAATATGCATCTATGTCTTCTTTATTCTCTATTAGGTTATACTATGTACATAGTTCTGCAAATTTTTTTCAACATCACACCTTAATCTTAACAACCACTTGATATCACTAGTGTAATTATGTCACAATTTAGTTGTTCTTTTCCCTTCTGATGGGAAACTAAGTTATTTTCAGTTGTTTTGTTTTGTTTTACGATTACAAACAGTGCTGCAGTAAATGATCTTTATGTACATTCTTGAACACATATTTTAAAAATTAAGATAGGCTCTTAGACAAGGAATTGCTGCATCAGTGATTACAAGCATTTTAAATTAAATAGATACCACTAAATTGCCTTCCAGAAAGGCTCTACCAATTTACCATGAACAGTATATAAAAAGCATTTTCCAAGATCCTTACCAACATTAGAAAGCAATAAACGTTGGGTTCCATCCCCAGCACTGGGGTAGGGTGTGGGGGAGAAGGAATAAAGAAAAGAAAAGGGTCGGGTGCAGTGGCGCACCCCCGTAATCCCAGCAGCTCGGGAAGCAGAGGAAGGAGGATCGCAAGTTCGAGACCAGAGGTAGTCTGCGTAATTTAGTGAGACCCTGTCTCAAAAAGTAAAAAAAAATGGGCTGGGTGTGCATCTCAGTGGTCTAGCACTTGCAGAGCATACAAGCGCAAGGCCCTGGGTTCAACCCCCAAGTACTTAAAAAAAATTAAAATTTTGGCACAGATATAGAGTCCAGAAACAAATTTATGGTATATGGGAATTTAATTTTCAGTAAGTGTGTCATTTTGAAGCACTGGGGAAAAGATGGGCTGTTTAATAAATGCTGTGGAAAAACTGTCTACTTGGAAAAATACTACTCCCTCACATCATATACGTTAAGTGCAGATGAATATATATCATAACGTCACATTGTACAACCTAAGTACATGTAACTTTTAATTGTGAATTATATATCAATAAAGCTGGAAAAAATATAGATGGATTAGAGAGCTAAAAGTAAAGTATAAAACTACCAAAAAAATTTAGAAAAGAGTACAGTAGTTTTATAATCTTGGAGTAGAGTAGACCATCCTCAGCAAGACACATAATCCAGAGGCTATAAAAGAAAATGACAGACATGGTTGTATAAAAGTTAAAACACACACCATTTATATAGTCATCCCTTGCTACCTGAAAGGAGATTGGTTCCAAGCTCCCTACAGATACCAAAATTTGTGGATGCTTAAGTCCCTTATAGAAATGTGTATGCAATCTATGCCCATCCTCCCTTATTCATTCTTTCCCCTCCTCCTCCCTCTTTCCCAGCTCCTTCACCTCCTCTTTCCCCTCTTCCAACCTTTCCTTCCCTTCCCCCATTCTCTCTTTCTCTCTCTCTCTGTTTATTTTGCAGTACTGAGTGGTTGAAACCAGGGCCTCAAGCATACTAGGCAAGTGCTCTACCACTGAGCTGAGCTCCCACCCTTTTTAAAATTTGAGATAGGGTCTTGTTACATATTGTGCAAGTTGTCTAGGGCCTGGAACTTGCAATCTTCCTGCCAAAGCCTCCCAGTCAGTAAGATTACAGGTGTGCACCAAGGTGCCCAGTCTCCCTTATACTTTAAATCATTTCTACATTACTTTGTTTTTCTTCCAGTATTGAGGATCAAACTAGGGCCTTAAGCATGCTAGGCAAGTGCTCTACCACTGAGCTATATCCCTCAGGCCTCTTTATGCTACTTGTTGTTGTTAGGTGCCACCAACTCCTAGTGACCCTATGTACAAGAGACAAAACACTACCTGACATTGTGCCATGCCTGGCACTATGTCAGTGCTTCTCTGCTATTCATATGGGTTCTCAATGGCTAACTTTTTCAGAATTGGGTTGCCTGGTCCTTCTCCCAAGCCTACAGCACCCAGTATTCCCAGGGAGTCTCTCATCCAAGGACTAACCAGGCTTGACCCTGCTTAGCTTCTGAGATCTGATGGGATAGGATGCCACAGTATGGCGTCAGGCTCTCTATACTATTTATAATAGTATAGTGGCTCACTAAATTATTCAGACTGCCTCTGGTTTCAAATTTGTGATCTTCCTGCCTCTGCCTCCCAAGCTGCTGGGATTACAGGTGTGTGCCACCACGCCCAGCCAAAATTTTAATTTTAATTATTCTGACTTTATGTTATAATTTTAGAACTCTTTGAATTTCAAGTAATAGAAATCCAGCTCAACTTATGAAATGTACATCTATGAAACTAAGGTGTCCAAAATTAGATCTCTTTTTTAGGCTGGTTTTATCCAGAAGCTCAGAGGGTATCATCAGACTCCATATTTCTTCATCTCTCAAATTCTCTGCATTTGGTAGACTCTATAACCATTCACAGCTCTGTAAACACAGCCCCACCCTGATAGCTCAGTAACCCCAGGAAAAGAGGCCATCTTTCCTGAGAGTTTTAGGAAAAAGTTCTGGGTTTGGCTTACATCAACTTAATTTTGATTGCTTGTAAAGATATGGGGCTCTCCGAATTGGGCTGGCCTATATTCCAAGCCAAACCCTGATGTGAGGTTGAGGTGAACTCTACTTCAACTCAAGGAATGGTAGCTCCACTGACATTTAGCAAAAGTAGGAGGTAGAGGCCTTCAAAAGCAGGGAACTCTCTAAGACAAATGTGACTTTGCAGCCTGTTAGGCCAACCCCCACAGTCATATACAGTCATCCTTTTTCAAGAATATCTTGGCTATGTTTTGTACATTTCCTCCATGAGAACTTTAGAATTGGCTTGTCAAGTTCCATAAAAAATGTTGTTGGGTTTTTGATTGGGATTGTGTTGGATTTATAGATTCATTTAGAGAGACCTGACATCTTTACAATATTAAATTTCTTCATCCAAGTAAAAGGTTGTCTTGCCATTTATTTAGAGCTGCTTTTATGTCCTCAAGTAAAGTTTTATAGCTTTCTTTATATAGGTTTTGTACATTTTCCCTTGGATTTATTCTTACTTGTAAGGTTTTTTGTTGTTATTGTGTATAAGCCTCCTGCCTCCATTACATTCTGTAATTGATGATTGGAGGTATAAATAAAAGGTAGGAATGTTTTAATCATTTTATAACTGACTACCTAACAGTACTTTTTTTGGCAGGGGCAGTCCTGGGGGTTGAGTCCAGGACTAGACTAGGCAAGTGCCTCCACCCACCACTTTTTAATTTTTTTATTTTGAGATGGTGTCTCACTAAGTTGCACAGGCTACTTCTGGCATTGAATTTATGATCATCCTGCCTCAGCCTCCTGATTTGCTGAGATTACAGGCATGCACCACAGTTCCTGGGCCCTACCTAACTATACTTTAACATTATTTCATTGTTATGCCAATCCACTTGGAATTTTTAGGTTAAATAACTATATATTCAAATAGTAATCCTCTTTTCCAATATTTATACCTCTTACTTTACTATTTAATCTTTATAGCATAGTTAGACCTCCAGTACAGTATCAAATATTAATGGTCATTTGCCATAGGCTTATGGTATATACCTTGTTTTTGTGTAAGGATGTTGCCCTGTATTCTTAATGTTTATGTTTTTTTGTTTCATTTTATTTATTTGTTTGAGTTTGCTTTTTTCTTTTTCTTCCCAGTGCTGGGAATTGAACTCAAGACCTTGCATATGCTAGGTAAACACTACTACTGAACTATATCCAGCAATACTAAAGTTTTTATCTTTACTAGGTACTGAATTTTATCCAATATTTTTGGGATAGTTTGGAAGAAATGATCATTTTTTCTTCTTTAATCTACTAGTATAAGGTTTACATCAGTAGATTTACTGTTTTTTAATTGTTTGGGGACTAACCCCTGTTTAATTGTAATCTAACATTCTTTCAACACACTACTAGATTCAGTTTCCTAATACTATTTTTAGGATTTTTGTAACTGTTAATAAATGGTATTTGCCTGTGTGGTTTTTTTGCTCTGTTTGCCAATTCTTGGGATCAGGGTAATGGTCGCCTTAGAATGAATCAGAGCTTCCTACCTCTTTCTGTGCTCTGAAGTAGTGTATATAATGTAAGGATTATGTGGTGCTGAAAGTATGGTAGAAAAATCCTGTAAAACTGTGTAGACGTGGTGCCTTATTAAGGGAAATATTTTCCTTTAATTTTTTATCAGAATAATATGCATTTGTAGTTTATGAAATCACTACTTCAAAGCTTATAAAGAAAAACAGCAACCTATTGTCTCTCTTGTCCCAATTCCTAATTCCTGTTCCCCAGAAATAACTATTTTAAATTATTTTAACTATTTCTTAGGGCACTTAGTTTCAAATGTAAATTAACCTCTCTTACCCCCATTCACATGTATATACTTTGTTTTTCCCCCATTCTCTCATTATAACTATATTATAATTTATAGTATAACTAATAGAGTATTGGTTAAATCAACATTCAGAAAATACATTCTTATGTCTTTGTAAATATTACTGACATGAACTTTGAGGTGTGTGCTGAATTACACTTCTTTTCTTGTACAGCTCTTGTGTTTCCTGGGGTTAATAATCACCTCTATTTTTGTTTATCCTGAGTATCTCAACATTCATCCCCAAACTTCTCTACTTGAAAACAGCTTAGCTGAGCTGGGTATGGTGGCCTGTAATCCCAGAGACTTGGGAGGTGTAGGCAGGAAGATTCCAAGTTCAAGCCCAGAGGCAGCATGTGTAATTTAGCAAGACCTGACTCAAAATCAAAAATAGGGGGCTGGACCTGCAGCCCAGTGGTAAAGCACTTGCAAAGTGTGTGCAAGGCCCTGGTTTCAACCCCTAAGTACAGAAGAAGAAAAAGGAGGAGGAGGAGGAGGAGGAGGAGGAGGAGGAGGAGGAGGAGGAGGAGGAGGTGGTGGTGGTGGAGGAGGAGGAGGAGGACTTGAAAACTATTTTGAGACTAATTAATCATGATTTAGAGAGACCAAACAAGCTGGACATCATGGTGCACGCCCATGTAATCCCAGCAATTTGAGAGGCTGAGGCAGGAAGATTGCAGGTTTGAGGCCAGAGGCACAGTTTAGCAAGACTTTGTCTCAAGAAAAGTAAATAAATAATAAATTAAAAGGTGGTTTGGGGATGTGGTTCAGAGGAGTAGCACTTGCCCAGCATGCCCAAGGCCTGGGGTTTAGCACCTCAGTGAAAAATAATAAAAAATAAAGGGGCCAAGCAAGATTTAAATTTCTAATATCCACAAGCATCCCTGTTAAATAAAATTGTTAATTAAGACTTTAAAGTTAGGTATATACTTTTCTTTCTTGCCAATTTACACTCTTTGAGAAGTAAATAATAATTAATAAGTAGATGCCTTCCAGAAATATTTGAAGACCTTTTATTGACAAAGGACCTCCCCATACCTGCAGTTGATAATCTGGAGTGTCCTAGGGAATCCTTAACAGCTTCATTATCCACACTCATAGCCTTACTGTTTGTTTTGATTTTAACTAATTCAACTGGAATACCTTGTTGTGCCTGAAAGTGAAAAGGTACTAAAAGAGTGAGGGATTTATGTAAAAAAGAACTTTGGAGCCAGACTAAAGAATTTCCTACTGGGCAAATTTAGGACAATTTGAACATGAAAAAGTATAATGATGGCAATGATTTATAACATTGAATTTTTTAAAGTCCATGTTATTGTTGTTAGGTGCCATCAAGTTGGGTCTGACTCATAGTGACCTCATATACAACAGATGAAACACTCCTTGACACTGTGCCGTGCCCAGTACTATGTCAGTACTTCTCTGCTATTTATACTGTTTTCAATGTCTGTTTTGGGAATGGGTTGCCAGGTCCTTCTTCCTTAAAGTCCATAGCGATACCCAAAATAAATAAATACATAAATAAGTAAACAAGGGAAAGGGAGAAATTTTGTCTTTACAGAAGAATACCAATTAATAAATTTAGAAATAATGGTAAAGATGGATGTGGTGGTGCATGCCTGTAATGCCAGTACTCAGGCTGACACAGGAGGCCAGACTGAGCTAATAGCAAGATGCCACCTCAAAACAGGTAGAATTAGAAAATCACCATTTTTTAATCCCTCAGAGTAATGTGTCAGCAGTCCCCAACCTTTTCAGCCCTGGAACTGGTTTCGTGGAAGAAAATTTTTTCCACAGTGTGCAGTATGGGTGGATTTGGAATGATTGAAGGACATTACATTTCTTGTGTACTTTATTTCTATTATTATTACATTGTAACATGTAACGAAATAATTATACAGCTCATCACAATGCAGAATCAATGTGAGCCCTCAGTTTATTTACCTGCATCTAGATCAACACCTGGCAGTGATGAGAGAGAGTGTCACCAAAGTTTGTTACATATGTCCAGTGTATTCTGCAACCTTGTATTGGTTCCTATCACTGCAGAAAACCCTGCATCACAAAGATAGGATGTTGCAAATAGAAGCAAGTGCTTTTGTGGCTATCTCAGGCTATTCTGCCTTGACTTTAATCCACTACATACAGAGATTTGAAGTTGTCTCAAACATACATTGAAGGCCACTGTCATTTGTGATCTCAAGCAGTTGATCCTTTTCTAGCATGGACAAAGTTGACTCACCTGGCTTGTTCACAAATGGGTCATGAATTTACCCCTTCCCAGTTTGGGGGGTCTTTTGTGATTGGGAAGTAATGCTAAAGTCTTTTAAAAGCTGCAATAGAGCTGTGCACAGTGGACATACCTGTAATCTCAACGAGGCAGGAGGCTGAGGCAGGCTGAGGCTCGCAAGTTCAAGGCCAAAGACAGCACATGCAACTTAGACAGACCCTACTCAAAATGAGCTGGGGGTGTAGCCCAGTGGTAGCACATTTGGAAGGTATATCTGAGGCCCTGGCTTCAACCCCCAAGTACCACAAAAAAAGAAAAAGAAAGAAAGAAAAGCAAGCAAGCAAGCAAGCAAGCAAGCAAGCAAGCTGAGATAGGAGATCATGTACTAGCTGGGAGAAAGAACATCCTGGCTCATTCTCTTTCAAAGCCTCTGCTAATGTTTGAAACATGTCAAAAATCCCAGTGCTCACTTGTCCTCATAATTCCAGTTTGGCTTTGAATCCAGACACTTTTTCCTGCCAGCTTGAACACAGCAGTGTTCCCCCCTGAAGTAACAGATTGAGTTCATTGAGCAGGTTGAATATTTCACACAAGTAGGCAAGTTTTGTGACCCATTTGGCGTCACTGAAATGTGCTACCAGTGGTGACTATTTTTCTAAAAGAATTCTTGGGAGCAGTTCTCATAACTCACAGACTCTGGCCAGTGATCTACCTTTAGAAAGCCATCCACTTGTGTGTGTAAGAAAAGGCATGTGTTCTCTGCATCCACCTCACAGAGCTGCACGAACAGATGTGAATTAAGGGCATGTACTCGAATGTGGTTGATAATTTTAATCACATCCTATAAAACATTGTTAAGTTCAGGTGATATCTTTCAGCTAGTCAGCATTTCTGTACGGATGATATGGGGTTTAGACTCACATTCAGAAGCAACCTCCGATCTGAGTAGTGAAACCAGAAAGCCATCCAGTCATGGCAGCCACTCCATCCATGCATATACCAATACAAAATGACCAATTCAATTTTCCTGATACATAATCATTTAAGGACTTGAAGAGTTCTATGGTATTGGTAACAAAAGCATGCATATTATATCCTCCTGTGCATCCTTCTGAAAACATATTGCACAAAACACGGCCTGCTGAAAAATATATCATGCCTTATCAACAATGGTAGTCAACCTGGACTGTGTACCGTGGTGATTCATTAATCCTCTCTAATAATTATGCCTCAATATCCTCTGCTATTTCATCAATTCATCTAGTTATGGTGCTAGCCAAGGAGGAACATGTGTCACCTTTTGAACTTCAGCCTCTCCTAAAAGTTTGTGATAAATATCTTTAGCAGCAGGCAAGATTGACTCTTTACCAACAGTAAAGGGCTTCTTTGCTGTAGCAATGCCCTTAACCACTAGGAGAGCTCTTAATGTAGACACATTTGATGACATGGTGGCCCTCAATAATTGCTTCTACTGTTTGGATTCATGTTTTGTTTTTTTTTTTTCTTTTGAACAACTCCAAAGGCTTGTCTTTTAATGCAATGTGCTTAGTCTTCATGTGGCAAAGCAGTTTTGAAGGTTTTATAGCTTGGTTGGATAGCCAGTTGCCACATATTATACAAAACAGACTTGGAGAATGTGAATCACTTATTGCAGTGAACCTGTAATTTAAGCAGGACCCTGGGTATTTTCTTTTAAAGGCAACTTTCCTTTTGTTGGCAATCTTAGAGTCTTCTTTTGTCTCATCATCAAGTCTTATCCCCTGTTCAAAGAATCTCTCCAGTGATATTTGTTTTTTGCTCAGTTTGGCTGTAGTTAGCTTATGGGCTTACCAAAATGTTGACCGAGATAAATGCACAGTGCAGGAAAGAGGCACAGATGGAAATGGTAAATAAAATAATGATCAGGCCACAAGTGGACTAAAATAAGTGTCAGATTCTGATTTAAAGTCCACAACCAGATGCAGCTGTGCAGTTGAAGTATGTCAGCTCAATTGCTACTATAAACTTGCCATTTTTGCAGTTTAATTGTCCAATGCTACTTACTGATAGTGTTTTGATATAAATCTGCAAGCAATTGACTAATTATGATCTCTGTGCAGTCAAACCTCTCTGATCACGTTAATCTGTATTTGCAGCCACTCCCCAGTGTTAGCATATCCGCCTAAGCTCCACCTCAGATCATCAGGCATTTGATTCTCCTAAGGAGCAGGAAACCTAGATCCCTCACATGCGCAGTAGAATTCATGCTCCTCTGAGAATCTAATGCTGCTGATGATCTGACAGGAAGAGGAGCTCAGGTGATAATTCCTGCAATGGGGAGCAGCTATAAACTCAGGTGAAGGCATGAAGCTTTGCTCACTTGCTAGCCTGCCACATATCTCCTGCTTTGTGGCCCCAGATATAATAAGATTCTGATAATAATCATCAGTGGATATTCAAGCCATTAGAAGATTGTGGTGCTTCTCTCTCTTGAGAAGCCCACACCCATGTCTTGGATGTGTACTATGATTCTTAAGCATCTCTCACTCTCACCCTCCCCCATCCCCTCCCCTCCCCTCCCCTCCCCTCCCCTCCTCTTCTCTCTCTCTCTCTCTCTCTCTCTCTCTCTCTGTTTTTCTTATTGTTTGTTTGTTTACAGTACTTGGAGGTTGAACCCAGAGCCTCACACAAACTCTGCAGGTACTCTACCACTGGGCTGTATCCCCCAGCCCATTTTTTATTTTTTGTTTTGAGATAAGGTCTCACTAAGTTACACAGGCTGCCTCTAGCCTGGAACTTGTGATCCTCCTGCCTCTACCTCCCAGATTGCTGGGATTATGGACATATACCACTGCACCCCACACCTGGCGGCAACTCTCTCTCTCTCTCTTGAGAAGTTTGCATCCATGCCCTGGATGTATACTGTGATCCTTTCTTAAGTTCTTTCCTCTCTTGAGTAGCCTGTTTCCATGTCTGGGATGTGTACTATGATACTTTGCTTAAGCAATTCTGTCTATCTGTCTGTCTGTCTGTCTGTCTCTCTCTCTCTCTCTCTCTCTCTCTCTCTCTCTGGAGAGCCCATGTTCATGTCTCAGACATGTGCTATTATTCTTTTTTGAAGTGTCTCTTTTTCTCTCCAAATGCCCCTGCTTAAATCTAAAGGGTATACTGTCTCTTATATGTAATTAATACACTCACTAACTTTGTTTCAAAGAAGAAAGATTGTTAGGAGACTGACAATATTCACATGGTCCCATGACCCCATTGATGACTTATTAAGTACTACAGAAAGAGATCTTTATACTGAATAGATCCAATAGCCACCACTTTACCAAGAAACCAAACTGAGCTTCACCAACAGTGGGCAGACAAGCAACCTGGATGCATCTCAAAAACATCATGTTGAGTGCAAAAAGCCAGGCCAAAAAGACTGTATGATATCAAGTTGTAGAAAATATAAAGCTAAAAAGACAGAAAGCGAATAAATGTTTACCAAAGTGTTGGGATGAAATGAGAGGCTTATATGCAAAAGACACAATGGAAAGTTTGGGGGTAATGATTATCATTCTACTCTGGTGGTTACACAACTGTATACATTTTTCAAAACTCCCAGGGCTGAGGATATAGCTCAGTGGTAGCATACTTGCCTACCATGCACAGTGTCCTGGGTTTGATCTCCAGTGCCACAGGAAGAAAATAAAAACAAACCCCACATATAGAACTCCCTGAACTGTACGTGTAAAAGTGGTACTTTTTGTTATACAAATTATACTTCAGGAAAGCTGATTTTTAAAAAGTAATTCTGAAGTGTTAGAAAAAGAAGTAGTCTGCCTTCCATACCCACAGGTTCCACACTGCAGATTCAACCAACCTCAGATCAGAAATATTTGAAAGAAATCTGTCCAAACTAAAAATATATAGAATTTTTTCTTATCATTATTCCCTGTACAATATAGTATAACAACTATTTACATAGCATTTATACCATACTAGGTATTATAATTATATTATAATTATATATTTATAATATAATTATATATATTTATATATATTTATATATATTTTATATATTTATATATATAATATATATATAACTATATATTATAATTATATTATAATTATAACTAATTTAGTGAGGGGATGGGGAGGAGAAAAAGCATATGGGAGCGCCATTTTATATAAGGGACTTAAGTATCTAAAGATTTTGGTATCCACAAGGAGACCCGGACCCAATCTCCCACAAATACTGACAGACCCCTGTATATAGAATTAACTATATAATAATATTCTTGGCAAAAATTGTATAATCTGAATCTAATTATGAGGAAACAATGAGATAAAACCAGAATTTGGAACATTTTCCTGGCCTTGAGTATTCGAAAATGTTACTCATGAAAAGCAAAAAAGTTGAGCTAGATATGGTGGCACATACCTGTAGTCTCAGCTACTCAGGAGGCCAAAGTAGAAGGATCGCTTGAGCCCATAAAGTCAAGAGCAGCCTGCGTAACATAGTAAGGCTTTGTCTCAAGAAAATGAAAGCAAACACACTTTGTTTTTCAGTACTGGGGGGCCTTGCACTAACTCCACGTGCTCTACCACTGAGTTGTATCCCAATTCGTTATTTATTTATTTATTTATTTTGTTTGTTTATTTAGTGAGTAGTACTGAAGGGTTGAACCCAGGGCCTCCAGCATACCTTGTGAGCACTCTACCATTGAGCTGCAACACCAGCCCCTCTTTTATTTTGAGACAGGGTCTCACTGAATTAATGCAGGCTGCCTCTAGCTCCAAACTTGTGATCCTTCTGCCTCCCAGGTTTCTGAGATTAGAGGCGTGTGCCACTGTGCATAGCTAAACACACTCTTTTTCAGAAAAAAAAAAAAAATGTAGGACTGTTCAAACAGGACTAAAGAAAAGTCGAGACTCAATGGAATACAGTGGAAATTTGAACCTAGGTACAGTTGGGGTGACAAAAAGATAAAAGGTTTCGAGAATAATAGAGAGATTTAAATGATAATTGAATTCATGAGAAATTTTGGCGGTAAAGATGTAGTGGTTACATAAGGGAATATCTCTATTCTTAGCCTAAACCTGCAAATATGTAGAAGGGAATTTCAATGATAGCTGCACTTACTTTCAGATGTTTCAGAGAAAAAAATGTGTATGCATGGGTATATGCCAGTTATTAAACTGTTATTTCAAATCTCAAATCTCTAATTTAGGGCTGGGGCTGATATTTTTCTCCTTTGCCAATTGACACCATGAGAGACTTTTCTTCTTTTGAGCTCCAAAGAGAGAAGTCAAGGCTGGAAGCAGAAGGAACTTGTTTTTTTGTGTGTTTTTGTTTTTGTTTTCTTCTGTGTCCTTATTACAATCCACATGCAAAAGGATACAGTTAGACCTTTACTTTATAATATTATACAAAAATTAACTGAAGTTGGATCAAAAACTTAGAGCTAACACTACAAAACTCTTAGAAGAAAACATAAAAGATAATCTTCATGACACTGGATTTTGCAGTGATTACTTGAATGTGACAACAAAAGCATGGGCAACAAAAGAAAATATAAACTGGACTTCATCAAAATTAAACTATTTGGGCCAGGTGCAGTGCCGCACACCTGTTATCCTAGCAACTCAGGAGGCAGAAGCAGGAGGATTGCAAGTTCAAGGGCAGAGGCAGCTTGTATAACTTAACAAGACCTTGACTCAAAATATAATATAAAAAATGGGATGAGGGCACATCTCAGTGGTAGATGATTATTTGCAATCATCAAAAATGGAAGCAACCGAGCCGGGCGTGGTGGCGCACGCCTGTAATCCCAGTGACTCGGGAGGCGGAGGCAGGAGGATCGCAAGTTCGAGACCAGAGGCAGTCTGCGTAATTTAGCGAGACCCTGTCTCAAAAAAGTAAAAAAATGGGCTGGGGGCGCAGCTCAGTGGTCCAGCACTTGCAGAACATGTAGGTGCGAGGCCCTGGGTTCAACCCCCAGTACCGCAAAAAAAAAAAAGGAAACAACCCAAATATCCATCAATAGATGAGTAGATAAACAAATTGTGATTATATACATAGAATGAAATATTACCCATACATTTTTTAAAGGAGTGAAATTCTGAGACATGCTGCAACATAAATGAACCTTAAAAACTTTTGCTAAGTGAAATAAGTCATACACAAAAAATTCAAATATTTTATGATTCCTCTTATGAAGAATCTACAACAGGCAAAAGATACAGAAGGTAGAATAGAATTTACCAGAAACTGAGGAGAGGGAAGAATGAAGAATTAATGGTTAATGAGTTTCAGTTTGAGATGATGCAGCAGCTCTGGAAATAGATAGTTGCATGATATGGTAAATGTACATAATGCCACCAAAATGTCCACTTAAAAATTGTTGAAATGGCTGGGGGCAGTGGTGCACACCTGTAATCCCAGTGACTCAGGAGGCAGAGGCAGGAGCATCCCAAGTTCAAAGCCAGAGGTAGCCTGCATAACTTAGTGAGACCCTGTCTCAAAATAAATAGTAAAAAATGGGTTGAGAGTGTGGCGCAGTGGTAGAGCACTTGCAAAGCATGTGTGGGGCCCTGGGTTCAACCCCCAAGTATGGAAAAAAAATGTTGACATGATAAACTTCATATTGTGTATATTTTACTATGCTCTGAGTTCGATCCCCAATACCACAAAAATGGGAGAAGGACTTGGCAGCCCACTCCTGAAACAATCAGGCATCAAAAACCCTATGAATAGCAGAGAAGTACTGACATGGTACCAAATATGGCACAGTGTCGGGGAGTGTTTCATTCTATGGTCACTATGAGTTGGACCCAATTTCACAACAGCAAACAACAACAGCAGCAACTTATTTTGCTATAATAAAAATTAGATTTTTCTATCACTAAATCAAATTTTTATCATAACATTCCCGAAGAATTTAACATAAAAAAAAGAATAGAACATCCCTTTGCTTTTTGAAATTCTGAGTCAGCCAGGCATGGTGGCACATGCCTGTAATTCCAATACATGGAAGGCCGAGGCAGGAAGATCATGAGTTCAAAGTCAGCCTGGGCTACATAACAAGACCTTATCTCCAAAAGCTAAAAAAACAAAAACAAAACTCTTGGTAACTGAAGAAAAGAATGAATTATTGCAGCTTAGTTGTTTGTTGTTGTTGTTGTTGTTGTTTTATTAAACCAAGATCTTGTGCATGCTATGCAACCACTCTACCACTGGGGAGTTCCATCCCCAGCCCAGCTTAGTTCCTAATTATACTATGTTGTTGTTGTTGTTGTTGTTAGGTGCTGTCGAGTCGGTATCCAACTCATAGCGACCCTCATAGGGTTTTCAATGGCTGACTGTTTTCGGGATTGCCTTGGGAGTGGATTGCCAGGTCCTTCTCCCATTTTTGCAGTGCTGGGAATTGAAGTCGGGACCTCAGAGACTGTAGCGCAGCGCTGTACCAACTGAGCTAAACCCCAGCCCAATTATACTATAGAACACTACAAAATATTGAGTTCAACAATGGTTTTTTGATTAAGATTGAAGAAATCTGTTATTACCCAAGAAGACTTTTGATGTTCTTACTGTTCACCACAATGTTTTTGTTTGAACTAGGATTTTCAAGTTTAACCTAATTTAAAACAAAGCAAAAATAAACAAAGAAAAATAGTCTTTGTAGTATTCCAGATATATTTGCAGTGTTTTATCTTCATATATTCTGGACTAGAGTAAATTTAGAATAGTCAAGCACACCTTTTAAATTAAATAAAATCTTTCCTAATTTTCTTTTTGTATTTTTTGTGATTTTTTTCTATTTTATTTATTTATTTGTTTGTTTGTTTATTTATTTCTGAGACAAGGTCTCACTGTGTAGCCAGACTGGCCTAAAACTCACTACGTAGACCAAGCTGGCTTCAAACTCACAGCAATCCTCCTGCCTCCCAAGAGCTGGGATTACAGATTGTGTGCCACCATCCCAGGCTGATGTTTTTTCTCTTTTGTATTTAAATACTAATTAAATTATATTTGATATTAACTTTGTTTATACCTGGTACACAGCAAAGACAATGTTTTTGTGAAAATTCAATATATACATACACAGACGCATCATGCCAAGTCACAATGTTAAAAAAAAAATTTTGTGTGTATGTCAATACTGAGCATCAAACCCAGAGCCTCATTCATGCTAGGCAAGTGCTGTACCACTGAGCTGCACCCCCAGCCCTTTTTTTATTTTTTGAGACGAGGTCTCAGTAAGTTATGCAGGCTGCCTCTGGCCTCAAACTTGTGACCCTCCTCCTCAGCCTCCCAAATTGCTGGGTTTACAGGTGGGTACCATAACACCTGGCTGTAAAAAATATTTTTCTTTATAAGCCTTTGTAAATGAAACTTTGAGAAAATACTAACAAATGCTATGCAGTTTTGATTCTTATTTTTTCTTTGCCCCAAGAATTGTTTAAGAAAAGTTTTAGTCTTCATGTTATTTTTGTTTCTACTTTTGCTACTTATATTTTACTTTATGGCATTGTAGTCAAAGTAGACAGCCTAAGTTATTCTATATCACTTCTTCTTATTGGAAAATAAGATGTACTTGCTATTGCCAGTATATGTATGTATGTGTGTGTATATATGTGATTATTTATATATTAAATCACATACACACATTTATTTATTTATTTATCTATCTATCTATTTATTTATTTATTTATTTTGCAGTACTTAGGGGTTGAACTCAGGGCTCTTTCACTGGGTTGCATCCCCAGCCCATTTTTTAATTTAATTTTAGGGTCAGAGTCTCACTAAGTTACACAGGCTGCCTCTGGCCTCGAACTCGCGATCCTCTTGCCTCTGCCTCCCAAGTCACTGGAATTATAGGCATGGCTACCATGCCCAGTCTTGTATACCTACTTCAAAAGTCTTTTTACCAGCACTTGGGAGGTTGATACAGGAGAGTCACCTGTTTGAGGCCAGCCTGGGCTACATAGTAAGACCCTATCTCAAAAAAACTAGAATAATCTTTTTAGTTTGATATAATTTCAGACTTATTTGCAAAAATAGTACAAAGAATTGCTCTATGATATCCCTCTTCCAGATTCCCCAAATGTTAACGTTTCACTACGTTAGCATTATGATCCACCCTTCCTCCTCCCTTTGTTTTCTCTCTCTCTCTCTCTCTCTCTCTCTCTCTCTCTCATCTGCTGGTCTTGCTCTCATGTATATTGAGCCAAATATTTTCAACACAGTTTTAAGTATTTTCAATCAGGGCTTTGAAGCCTGTGAAAAATTGGGTTCTAGTTCTGCTGTGGATTCAATATGGTAAAAAGAGGATTCAAATTTGGTTCAGGTTCAGCTTTAAAAATTTAAAACTATGTGTAGATAGACAAGTATGATTTTTCTCAATATTATTTTCAAATTTTAAGTAGCTAAAGATGAAAAAAAAAAAAAAAAAAAAACGTTAAAAGCTGAACCCAAACCCAATTTTCACTGGGTTTGGGTTCAGAAAAGTGTCTTTAAATGCTTGAACCAAAACAGGTTCAGGGTTCAGGTTCAGGTTCTGTTTGAAACCCTGCTACCTACACATAGGATTTAAATCTATGCACAGATATTATTACTTTTTTTTCCTTCTCTTTTGCAGTACTAGGGAGTTGAACCCAGGACCTCACATATGCTTTTTGCAAGTGTTAACCAATGAGCCATACCCCCTGCCCATTTTTGATCTTGAAACAGGGTACTTCTGGCCTCAAACCTGTGATTCTCCTGCCTCCAGCTCCCGAGTCCCTGGGATTAAATGCATGTATCACCATGCCTGGGTTACTGAATGTTTGTAACACAAAAAATACTTGAACTGGAATGGATTCAGGGTTGGAGTTCAGGTTCAGAGCCCTGTTTTCAATACAGTTTAAATGCAGAGTACTCCTTGGTGCAGGCTCCATGTATTATGTCATTCTCTACCCCCAAGCTTCTTGATGATATATGATCCAGGAAGTTTCATTGGCCAGTAAGTATGATATATAGAATAAAACATTAACATCTGTGGAAATCCCAGTGCCTGTGTCACCCAGACCACAGCATGTTCTTGCAGTTGCTTCACATAGTACATACAGCCTCACATGCTGCAGTGTTCTCCGGCACACATTGTAATTTCAGTTTGGGGCTGTCCTTGAATAACAAATTTCTGGTTTTTTTTTTTTTTAATTATTATTTGTTTGCTTGTTTCTTTCTTCACAAAGACCTGAAGATGAGATGTTTTTGAAAAGACTTTCTAGAAGTTATTCGGTGGGAAAGGACCCGGACGCTCCCCTGTTCTACAGAGAAGAAGGAAACAGAAAATTCCGGGAGAAGGATTATACAGGAGCCACAGTGCTGTACTCTAAGGTAAAATGCTTCTAGCCGGGCAATTTAGCAATTTAACAAAGCCTATTTTATGTATCGCCTGCAGCCATACCCCTGTGTTATCTGATCCTGTCAGATCTCAGAAGGATCGGGCCTGGTTAGTACTTGGATGGGCGACCGCCTGGGAACACCAGGTGCTGTAGGCTTGGGAGACGGACCCAGCAACCCACTCCCAAAAAACAATCCACCATTGAAAACCCTATGAATAGCAGAGAAGCACTGACAATAGTGTTTCGCCTGTTGTATGCACGGTCGCTATGAGTCGGATACCGACTCGACGGCACCTAACAACAACAACATTTTGTGTATGTATGTATGTATGTATGTATGTATGTATGTATGTGCAGTACTGGTGTGGTGAATGCATAGTAGGCAAATGCTCTACTACTGAGCTTCTACATTCAGCCAGAAAGGATGACAAAGATTGTGTGGAACAAATGGCATGCCCAGCAGTTCAACAGGACATTTATAAGTGGATTCTCCTCCCCTATCAAGATCAATAGGTGATCAACATCAATTCTTAACCTTTTGAAATGTCTGCCTCTAAGCACATTCCTTTGAAGACAGTGGGGAGTCCGTTAACCCATTCCAGACATTGACCTCAGGTGTGAAATGTTTCATTCCTCTCCTGACAGTTCAAACTTCACTATAAAAATCACATTTGACCTTAGCTCTATGCAGTAGTAGCAGGAGCAGTAGCTCGTCTGTTGCCCACTTTCTGTTCTTGAAGGTGTGGTTGTTGTTGTTGTTGTTGTTAGGTGCCGTCGAGTTGGTATCCGACTCATAGCGACCCTGAGTACAACAGGCGAAACACTATTGTCAGAGCTTCTCTGCTGTTCATGGGGTTTTCAATGGCAGATTGATTTTTGGGAGGGGGTTGCCAGGTCCTTCTCCCAAGCCTACAGCTTCTGGTGTTCCCAGGCGGTCTCCCATCCAGGTACTAACCAGGCCCGACCCTGCTTAGCTTCCGAGATCTGACGGGATCGGATGCCACAGGGCTACAGCTGCAGGCCGAAGGTGTGGTATCTTTTCATAAACTATGTTGAGCCGGACACGGTGGCACACACCTGTAATCCCAGTGGCTTGGGAGGCGGAGGCAGGAGGATTCCAAGTTCGAGACCAGAGGCAGTCTGCGTAACTTAATGAGACCCTGTCTCAAAAAGTAAAAAAATGGGCTGGGGGTGCAGCTCAGTGATCCAGCACTTGCAAAGCATGCAAGCGTGAGGCACTGGGTGCAACCCCCAGTACCACACACACACACAAACACACACAAATTTTATGTCTATATTCTCTACGGGCTGGGATTTAGCTTAGCTGGTAGAGCACCACTATGCAGTCTCTGAGGTCCCAAGTTCCATTCCCAACACCACAAAAAATGGGAGAAGGATGTGGCAATCCACTCTCAAGGCAATCCCAAAACAATCAGCCATTGAAAACCCTCTGAGGGTTGCTATGAGTTGGACATGACTCGACAGCACCTAACAACAACAACATATTCTCTACTGTAACTTTTGTGTCAGCTATAAAAGCTTTTATACATGAATACAATCTGAGGTTTTGCTGCCACTGGCCTCCTGGACCCATTCAAACCCACTCAAACCTTCCTGCCAACTAACAAACAAATATTTTAAATCTTACAAAACACTGCTGACCTAGATTTTTAGGAAGAATCATGGCTTTTTAATAATCTGTTATGCCATGGTAGGGATTAGAACACAATCCCCTGAGAGACTTCCTTCTATAGCTTTTTCACAGATTTATATGAGTTCAAAGCAAGAATGTATCAATCCCTAGCTGGAGATGACAGCACCCATCTGTAATCCCAGCTTTCAGGAGGCTAAGGCAGGAAGATCCTGCGTTTAAGGCCATCCTGGTCTCCATAGCAAGTATCAGGCCAGCTTGGGCAACATTGCAAGACTGTTTTAAAATAAAATAGATAGATAGATATAGATATATAGATAAATTGTATGTATATATATGTATGTATGTATGTGTATATATATACACACATACATACATATATTGCTTGCATCAGGTCTATGATTTTGTATGTAACGAATGTAAACAAGGTATAAGAACTGGGCCCAGTGGCTCACGACTGTAATCCCAGTGACTCAGAAGGTAGAGCAGGAGGATTGCAGGTTTGAGGCCAGAGGCAGCCTGAGTAGTTTAACAAGACCCTCTCTCAGCTGGGCGCAAAGGTGCACACCTATAATCCCAGCAACTCAGGAGGTGGAGGCAGGAAGATAGCAAGTTCGAGACCCAAGGCAGGCTGCATAATTTAGCAAGACCCTGCCTCAAAAAAAGTAAAAAAGTGGACTGAGGGTGCAGCTCAGTGGTTCAGCACTTACAGAGCTTGCAAGTGCAAGGCCCTGGGTTCAACCCTCAGTACTGCAAAAGGAAAAAAAACAAGAACTGAAGGTGTAGATCAGTGGTAAGAGTGGTTACCGGGCATGTACAAAGCCCTGGATTTGATCTCCAGCACTAAAAAAAAAATATAAATTTGAAGGATATATTCCTATGCTGAATCTTTATAACAGACTTATGCTCAAGGTTTAGAATTAATTTTCCAAAAACTACCAAACCTATGACAACAGCTTCTACAGCTGATAAAAGCCCTGCTTTATTTTATTATAACAAAATATTTAGTGGAGTAATGTAAGCTTTAATGATAACTGCAGGATTAAAATCCATTAGATGTAATGATCCAGTGATAAACGGCTTAATAGTTCCTTTTAAGAGCTAATCTCTTTAACTTTATGCATGTGTTTCATAAATGTGATCACATGGGAAGTTGTTTGAGGAAAACAGGTAAAATAAAAAATCAAGTCTGATGAAAAATTAAAGTTTGCTCTGGATGTGGAAGGAGATGGACTTCCTATTTCATGAAGCTAGTATTTTGATGATTATGGTACTTTGCAATTTTGGAAAAGGCTACTATTTTCTTTCTTTTTAAAGATAATATATGTTTTTGTCTGTAAAAGTAATAAACATCACTTTGGAAAATATAGAGAAGTATAAAGAGTAAAAAAAAGTCATAACCACTGGTAGGCACTGTTAACATTTTTACTTATATCCTCCCAGCCAGATTTTTAACTCTGAAAATATGTTTTTCTTTTACAAAATTGGGATAATGCTGCACTTACTGTTCTATAACCTACTTTTTCCCCTCAACAATTTATTGTGCCCATTTTCTCATGTTATTAAATTTTCCACTACAACATGATTTTCTATAGCTAGCTTAGTGTTCCATTACAGAGAAGAAATGTACTTAACATCTAATATTCACATGTTTGGTATCATAATGCTATAACAAGTATCAGTCTATGTAAATATTTATATACAACTGATCATTTAGGAAAAATTAATAGAAGGGTAATTGTTAGGTAAAGGGAATATATTTTCTAAGGCCTTTGATATTTGATGTTGAATTGTTCTCTGGGAAAGAATTAGTTAACATCTCTTCTGACAGAGTATGGGAATGTTCGTTTCTCCATGCCCTAGACAGTACTGCTTACATTATCATCATATCCATTTATTTTTGAATCAGAAATATGTTCACATAGTTAAATTTCAAAAGTGTGCTGGATCACAGCTGTAATCCCAGCAACTCAGGAGGCGGAGGCAGGAGGATCATAAGTTTGAGGCCAGAGTCAGCCTGCATAATTTAGCGAGACCGTGTCTCAAAATAAAAAAGTAAAAACTTGGCTAGGGGTGCAGCTCAGTGGCAGAGCACTTGCAATGTATGTTCAAGGCTCTCGGTTCAATCCCCAAATACTATTTAAAATAAAAAAAGTTATAAGGATATACATTGCAGTCTACTTATCCTGTTCCCTGGCTACGTCATCTTCCATTCCCATAAACTAGCACTATTAAATATACTATTTCTCAGACATATACAAGTGAATAAAAATAGCTAAGCATAGTGGTGTGTACTTGTAGTCCCAGCTACTCAGGAGGTGGAGGCAGGAGGATCAGCTGAGTCCAGGAGTTAGAGACCAGCAAGACCCTGTGTGTGTGTGTGTGTGTGTGTGTGTGTGTCTGTCTGTCTGTCTGTCTGTCTGTCTGTCTATCTGTCTCTCTCTCTCTGTCTCTCTCTCTCTCTCTCTCTCTCTCTCTCTCTCTCTCTCTCTGTCTCTCTCTTCCAGTCCTCGGGGTTGACCCCAGGGCCTCCTGCATGCTAGGCAGGTGCTCCACTATTGAGCCACACCCCCAACTCCTTTATTATTATTTATTTTATTTTATTTTATTTTATTTTTTTACAGTACTGGGGATTGAACCCAGGGCCTTGTGCTTGCTTGCTTTGCAAGTGCTGTACCTCTGGGCTGTACCCCCAGGCCATTTTTTCACTTTTTTTTTTTTTTGATCCAGGGTCTCACTAAATTATGCAGACTGTCTCTGGTCTCAAACTTGCAATCCTCCTGTCTCTGCCTCCCGAGTTGCTGGGATTACAGGCATGTGCCACCGCACCTGGCCCTGCCTGGCCCTTTATTATTTTTAATTTTGTGACAAAGACTTGCTAAATTGCATAGTTGGCCTCTGGCATCAAACTTGCAATCCTTTTGCCTCAGCCTTCTGAGCATCTAGGATTATAGGTGTGTGCCATGGTGCCTGGCTGAGATTCCAACTATTTAAAATTTTTAAACAATAAAAAATAGTGCTAGAAGGGTAGTAGAGTGGTAGAGCACATGACTAGCATGTGCAAAGCCTTGGGTTCCATCATTGGTACCATAAATAAATAAGTATTCTTTCACTCTTGCACACACAAAATGGTTTCTTTTTCTTTTCTTTTCTTTATTATTTTTTTTGTGGGTGTGTGTTTTTGTAGTGCTGAGGTGTTGAACCCAAGGACTCACACTTGCATGCTTTGTAAATGCTGTACCACTGAGCCATATCCCCAGCCTTTTTTTTTTTTTTTTTTTTTGAGACAGGATGTTGCTAAATTATACAGATTGCCCCTGGTCTTGAACTTGTGATGGTCCTGCCTCTGCCTCCTGAGTCTCTGGGATTATAGGTGTGAGGCCCAGCTTTGTTTCCATTTTATATAAATAATATTCTGGGCCAGGTATGGTGGTACATGCATGTTGTCCTAGCACTTGAGAGGCAGAAACAAGTTCAAGGCCTGCCTGGTCTACATAGGAAGTTCTGAGACAGCCAGAGCTACATAGTGAGACCTGTCTAAAAAAAAACATTCTGTATGGTACTGTTCAGCACCGTGTATCTTGCACTTAATGATAGTCGGAAGATCATTCCACATCAGTATATAAAGAGCTTCCTCATTGTCTTTTATGCCTACATGGTATTCTATTAAATGGATGTATCATAATTTATTTAACCAGTGTTCTATAGATCAACACTCAATTTGTTTCCAATCTTTTGTTATTTCAAACAATTCTATAATGAGGAACTTTGCATATATATTATTTTGTATATATTTGTAAGACAAATGATTATATTTATAAGATAAATTCCTTGAAGAGGAATGGCTGGGTCAATGAAGATTTTATATGTATATATAAGAAATGTAGTATATAAAGTTTTATAGGGCTTGGGGTATAGGCCAGTAGTAGAATGCTTGCCTAGCATAGGCTATGGGTTCATCCCCAGCAATCCCCTAAAAATTTAATATTTATTACTAAATTGCCCTCCCTAATTGTCAGACAAATTTACACTCACACTAGCAACATAATTAGAATGTCTATTATCCTGCTCTGTTGCTAACTCAGTGTACTATCAGTTTTATTTTTCTTTGTCAGATTAATGGGTGAAAGATGTTATCTCAGTAGTTTTAATTTGCATTTTGCTGATTATGAATGAAACTGAGCATTTTCTTATACGTTTAAGAGCCATTTATATTTCCCAAAGGACTGCATTCATTTGCATATTTTCCTATTAAATTATTGGTTATCATTTTATTGATCTGTAGAAATTCTTTTTGTTGTCTCTTTTTCTAGTACTGGGAAGTGGAACATACTATTCATGTGTTCTATTGCTGAGCCAAACCCCAGCCCCTTAATTAATTACTTTATTTATTTATTTATTTTTGGAGACAGTGTCTCACTAAGTTGTGCAGGTTGCCTCTGGCCTTGAACTCGAAATCCTCTTTCCTTAGCCTCCCAAGTTGCTGAGATTACAGGCTTGTGCCATAGCCACCCATCTGATCTGTAGAAACCCGATAAAGTTAAAAAAAAAAATACCTCTTGTGAGCTGGGCATGGTGGTGCACACCTGTAATCCCAGCGACTTGGGAGATGGAGGCAGGAGGATCACAAGTTCAAGACCAGAGGTAGTCTGCGTAATTTAGCGAGACACTGTCTCAAAAAAAAAATAAAAAAGTTAAAAAAAATGGGCTGAGGATGCAGCTCAGTGGTTCAGCACTTGCAAAGCACGCAAGCCCTGGGTTCAACCCTCAGTATTGCAAAAAAAATTACATCTTTGCCTGTAATATGAGTTGCATGTGTTATTCTAGTCCACTACTTTGTGATATTGCTTTTATTGGTTTTTGCTGTGAAGAAAGTTTTTATTTTTATTTGGTCAAATTTGTTAACCTTTTTTGACTTCTGGGTTGCATCATAGTTAGAAAGAGACCTCCCTATGTTACTTTAGATTATTTCTATAGTTTCTTCCACTGCTATTATACTTTATTTTTTATATTGAGACATTCATCCATTCCCTATTTGTGGAACCAAGGGTAAGTCAGTTGCATATATATAAGCACTGCATGTGCTTAGCATGCATGAGGCCGTGAGTTCAATCCCAAGAACCCTCCCCAAAATAGAGTTTGATATATTTGGAATTTACCCAGGAAAAGGTTTATCATATGTTGACCTAACTTTATTTTTTTTCTTGGAGGCTACCTACTTGTCCTAATATTTTCTTCAAAAAGTCTCCATCTTGCCAGGTGTGGTGGCACATGCCTATAATCCCAGTGGCTTGGGGAGCGGAGGCAGGAGGATTGCAAGTTCAAGACCAGAGGCAATCTGTGTAATTTAGCGAGACCCTGCCTCAAAAAACTAAAAAAATGGGCTGAGGGTGCAGCTCAGTGGTCTAGCACTTGCAGAGCATGCAAGCACGAGGCCATGGGTTCAACCCCCAGTACTGCAAAAAAAAAAAAAAAAAAAAGTCCCCATCTTTTGTTCAATAATTTGAGATTCCACCTTTGTGGTTTTATCAGTCCTTGCCAGTTTAATGAGAGGAAAACAAGTATCTGCTTTTTGCTTTCATTTTTATATATTTGGCTATCCGTATTAACTATTTGTTTTTCATATATTAACTATCATTTTTTTTCCTTCCTTAACGGATTTCTATTTGTGACACTCATCTTTTTTTTTTTTTTTTTTCTTGTTGCTGTGCTGGAGATGAAACCCAGGGCCTCTCACATGCTAAGCAAGTGCTCTATAAGTGAGCTCTACTCCCAGGCCTACGTATCCTTTGTTATAAGCAGAATTTCCCTTACAAATATTTTCTTGAGTTTTTTATTTGCCTTCAGTATAGTTTATGGTTGAAGCTACATCTGATATTGCTATATTCAAAGTGGTGATTATTTATTATTTATTTCCTCACTTGATCTTCACAGCTTTGTTGTAAGGTAGTTAAAAACTGAAACTGAAGCAGCTAGAATGCAAAGGTTTAGTGACTTTTCCAGTTTCATTCAGTCTTTAGTAGTAGAACCCCTGCTATCAGAAAAAAATTACTTTAGAGATGCTAGTTTCCATTTATTTATTTCTTTAACCAGTTCGTTGTTTTGCAGGGAGTTTCACATTCAAGGCCTAACAGTGAGGACATTTCACTGTGCTATGGCAATCGCTCTGCAGCCCTCTTCCACCTGGGCCAGTATGAAGTAAGTATCCAAGTTCCTGGTGTCACGCCTGGGGCTTCACTGGAGGACAAGGCCTTCTTTCTGCTTCTTCCTCAAAATCACTGAAATCTAGTTCTGTAGTTGGTTGAATTGAAAACACATTGATATCTTTCTCCCAATATGTTCTTTCTCCTGATTTTTTTCACCTATCCTAGGTTGGTTGACAAGAAAAAGCTATGGCATGCTCTGCAGGGACATGGACTATATCTGATAGGTCAGCAGTTTTCATTGTCAGGATCAGCTGTATGATACATTGCTAATAAAATTTCAGATTCCAAGTATGTCCAGAGCATTTATTTTTTCATTTCTTTCTTTTAAATAAATAGAGCACGTTTAAAATTATCCCTGTGATAATGTAGCTCTCCTTCAATAAGCATGAAGAGTAGGAAAGTAAAAGGTACCTGGAAATGTCTGTGAATACCTATGACATAGGCTTCCTATGAGTGGCTTTCTTCTCAACCCCTAACTGTGGCAACAGAAAAATTGTTGAAGGCTGAGCATGGTAGAGAACACCTATAATCCCAGCATGTGGGAGGCAGAGGCAGGAGGATCTTGAGTTTGAGGCTAGCCTGGGCTACATAGCAAGTTCCAGGCCAACCTGGGCTACATAGTGAGACTCTGTCTCAAAAGAAAAAGAAAAATACTGTAGCCAGGCAAAGTGGCGCACGCCTGTAATCCCAGCAACTCAGGAGGTGGAGGCAGGAGGATCGCAAGTCGAGACCAGAAGCAATTTGTATAATTTAGCGAGACCCTGTCTCAAAAAGTAAAAAAAATGGGCTGAGGGTGGAGCTCAGTGGTCCAGCACTTGCAAAGCATGCAAATGCGAGGCCCTGGGTTCAACCCCCAGTACTGCAAAAAAGAAAAGAAAAGAAAAGAAAAAAATATTGAGAGTTGTGTCAGTGGAGTTTTTAAAACAGAAAGTGAGCCAGGTGCATGGTGCATGCCTATGACTCAGGAGGCTGGGGCAGGTGGATCAAGAGTTCGAGATTAGAGACAGCCTATGCAACCTAGTAAGACCCTCACTCAAAATTTTTAAAAAGTTGGTGCTGGGCTTGCAGTTCAATACAAGGCCCTGTGCTCAACCCCTTAGTACTGGAAAAAAATAATAACAGAAAGTGACTAAAATCAGATTTATGTTTTAGGAATACAACTGTGAGGCCTCTGAAGTTTGTAATTAAGAGGTCTAAGGACAAGCTCTAAAACGCCATTAGTAATATCCATTTCAGAATTCTACAGAAATTCAAAGTGTACCTAGAGTTAAGGACTATTGGAATAGTCACATGTTCACACTTACTGCCCTAACTCTGGATCCTAAGTAAGAAAGTCATAGACTACTGAAGACAGATATTAGAAGAACTTATAAAACATTTAAACCTTTATAACTTCTCTGTATTAATTGTTTCTGTTTTCCATCTTCTAATAATGATGACTATTTATTGAGCACCTACTATGATCCAGGTGCTCCTTTCAGCATTCTAGCTATATTACTTTATTTCGTCTTTAAAACAACTTGGTGAAGTATTATCATCCCTGTTTTTCAGATGAGAAAGCTAAGACACTGAGAAATTAAGTTGCTTACATAAGATCAGGCATCCAATAGGAGACATCATTTCAAAATCTACCTTCTTAAACTCCATGTGATTCTATAAGACTTTTTCCTCATATAAACAGAAATATTTGATAGAACAATTAGTATTACTAATCACTCAATGAAAAAATCACACAGGGGCTAGGGATTTAGCTTAGTGGTAGAGCACATGCTTAGGCCCTGAGTTTAATCCTCAGCACCAAAAAAAAAAAAAAAAAAAAAAAAAAAAAAAAAAAAAAAAAAAAAAAAAAAATCACAGACTAGAATATAATTTAAAGAAATAAGCTCTTGGTTATAGTTGTTGCACTTTTAATAATCCTTAATATTTCTATAGATTTTTGGAAGGTTTTCAGTATACATTGAAGAGTATGCACCCGGGATCATCTTGGGATTTCCTTTCTGTTTTCAGACATGTCTTAAAGACATCATCAGAGCACAGATGCATGGGTATCCAGAAAGACTGCAACCCAAAATGATGTTGCGTAAAGCAGAATGCCTGTTGACCCTGGGGAGAGTTCAGGAGGCAAGCCAGACCATCAGTGATCTTGAAAGTAACCTCGCAGCCAAACCCACGCTGGCAGCATCCCCCTGTCAAATTCTACAGAGAAACCTCCATCATCTGAAAGTGAAGGTACAAAAAAAGGAGAACCTCCCAGAAACCTTCCCAGCAGTTCTCACCAAAGTCTTTGAGGATATGGACCTAAAGAGAGAGAACAAACACATTCCCAGTGCATCATCATCTGTCAGCTTATGCACAGACCCTTTAAAAGGCCGATGTCTTGTTGCCACAAAAGACATTCTTCCAGGAGAGCTCCTGGTGAAGGAGGATGCTTTTGTGAGTGTCCTTAACCCAGGAGAAACGCTATCACTGCATCACAGCCAGGAGAGCAAGTGGGATACCAAAGTCACCAATGGAGACCTCTACTGTCACCGATGTTTGAAGCATACTCTGGCTACAGTGCCCTGTGATGGATGCAGCTATGCCAAATATTGCAGCCAAGAGTGTATGCAGCAGGCCTGGGAACTCTACCATAGCACAGAGTGTTCTCTAGGAGGGCTGCTTCTTACACTGGGTGTCTTTTGTCATGTTGCCCTGAGGTTGACTCTTTTGGCTAGATTTGAGGATATTGCTGAAGTCGTAAGGAAGCTTTGTGATGAGATTAACAAGGACAAGACAATTAATTATGGCCAGAGAGAGAATGAGGAAAATGGCAAAAGAGTTGAGACCCTAATTCCTGGATGTGATATTAATGGGAAGTATGAAAATAATTATAATGCTGTCTTCAACCTTTTGCCCCATACTGAAAATCACAGCCCAGAGCACAAATTTCTCTGTGCTGTCAGTGTCCTCGCACTTTGCAGGCAACTCAAAGCAGCTGGTTTACAGGCCCTCACCATGGGCCTAAAGTCTTCTCGACTGAAAGCAGCAACAGCTCCCCAGTTGTGTGCAGATTTGAATATTTGGGGAGTAGCCATGCTACGACACATGTTACAGCTGCAATGTAATGCTCAGGCCATAACTACCATACAGCAGACAGGTAAGAAAGAAACTTGGTTTTTGTTTTATAATATTGTTCTTGTTCTAGCTGATGTTTTGGGGGAAAAGAACTGTAAAGGAAACAGTAGCATTCAAACAACAGTAGCATTCAAAACATCAGTGACCTAGTGAGAAAACACAGCCGTCTTCTATTATCATTATGCCATTGAGAAGAAGCGATGTGACCTTAATAGATTATTTCATCCTAGGGGGAGATGGACCCGGCAACCCACTCCCAAATAACAATCTGCCATTGAAAACCCTATGAATAGCAGAGAAGCACTGATAATAGTGTTTCACCTGTTGCATATAGGGTTGCTATGAGTTGGATACCAACTCAATGGCACCTAACAACAACAATAACAACAACAACAACATTCTGCCTATATTCTCATCTGTAAAATGCGTAGCTTCATC
Organism: Pedetes capensis; assembly: GCA_007922755.1. Lineage (NCBI taxonomy): Eukaryota > Metazoa > Chordata > Mammalia > Rodentia > Pedetidae > Pedetes > Pedetes capensis. The sequence goes on from VMDO01001487.1 coordinate 67,496, forward strand.
TCACCTAACTTTATAGTTGTGTTTGTAAAAATTCTTTACAATGCATATTACTGAAATTTTGTTGTTGTTATGAAAGGAAGCTTTCAAATAAGTAGTAAGCAAGTTCATCATAAAGATATATGCACAAGAATCCAGTGAAAGCTAGTTTTTTCCTCGTAAAGGACAGAAGTAAGCCAGGTGCCTGGTGACTCAGGAGGCAGAAGGAGGAGAATCATGAATTTGAGGCCAGAGGAAATCTGCATAACTTAGCAAGACCCTGTCTCAAAATTAAAAAAAAAAAAATTAAAAGGGACTTAGGATGGAACTCAGTGATAGAGTACTTGCCTAGCATGTGCAAGGCCCTAGGTTCAACCCTCTGAGTACTGCAAAAAAAAAAAAAAAAAAAAAGAAAAAAGAAAAGAAAAGAAACAAAGGACAGAAGCAGTAGTCAAATGAGATTGCAGAAAGAATAAGGATTGCAGTTGAGTAAATTATCAGATACTTAACTCACTCAGCTATTTCCTGTCTCTTATGTTTCCAACTGACAAATTTTTCCCATTCTTCTGTTCTAAATTTCCAAGAGAGGAAACTGCCTAGCAGTTTCTCACACCATATTACACTATAAGATATTGGCCACCCTATATATGACCTGTCTTTTGATAAGGTGATAGCTATCAACAGGCCACCTCTAGACACAGACCAGCCAGCCTAGCCCTGCTTTCCCAAACTGGGTTCTGTAGAAAAGGCTATTTAAGCTAGAAGGGAAAGTTAGATGTGCCCAGAGTCATGATGACATCTCCAACATGATTGTACTGTAACTATTATTAGAAAAGAAATGGCATTTCCAGTATTTCTATTGTGTGATCTCCATCTTAGTAGACGATGCCTTTAGATTCTATCAGTTTATTACACTTTTCTTAACTTTTCTAGTTAATTCTACTGAGAAAGAAGAAACTAGGTGTTAGTTAAACCTAAAACAGATTAATATTCAATGTAGATTAGCTGAACTGTGCAAGCTTAGATCTTCAGATCTTTCACATTATACTGCCTAGAATTTGTCAGCCTTTTTTGGGTGTGTATTTTTATATTTAATCTTAATTAAGCTGCCAAGTTATATGGCATATAGTTATCTCACTAGAAGTGTTTTGGGACATGCCTCTCTTCCCCATCCTGCAGCACATGTAATATCTAAAAATAGCACTGGCCTGGTTCCGTGCTTCTACTAAATCACATTTCAATTTATGGTCTGTTTTCTTTTTTGCCTTCTTTTGCTTCTTTGAGCCACTGCTACCAGTAGAAGCAAAAATATCAAAAATCTCAACAGTGATTAATTCTGAAAGTGGAAATATAAGTGACTGCTCCTTTTTTCTTTGAATTTTTCTGTATTTTTAAAATTAAGAACACTACACAATTGTAACACTATACTAGGAAATTTTGAAATGAGCTATATACCTTTCTCATCATTCTAGGGAAAAAATTTAAAAAAAAACAGTTCACAGAGCAAAGGATAAACAATGAACATGAGTCTGTCATAGTAAATATGAATGAGCTAACCTCTATTAAAGGAATCTTTTAACTTAGGTATCATGGGGCAGTCCTGTAATCTCAGTGACTAAGGAGGCAGAGGCAGGAGAATCACAAGTTCAAGGCCAGAGGCAGCCTGTGCAACCTAGTGAGACCCTACCCCAAACTTAAAAATTTTTAAAGACAAGAAAAGGGCTGGTGTGCAGTTCAGTGGTGGAGCACTTGCCCACCATGGGTGAGGCCTGGATTTAACTATCCAGTGCTGCAAAAACAAAAACAACAACAACAAAAAAATGAGTCTTTTAGAATGGGTCAAAAAATTAAAACCCAACTGTATTCCATTTACAAAAGTGACTTCTATAACAAGATAACAAAGAGTTTAGGCAAGACATATCAGGAATCATAAGCAAATCAGGGCATTGGTACTAATATAAAACAACAGAATTCAAGGTAAGATATCTAGTAAAACAAAGCATTTTTTAAAGGAGACTCCCCTACACTAAAATATATTATCAGCCTTAGCTCTCAGAGCCATGGAGATTATATCTATGAAACAAAATGGTTAAGCATACAAAGAGGAGCTTGGCAAAATCTCCATTGGTATGAGAAAATTTAATATACTGCTCTGCTTCGAATGATCAAATATATTAAGGATCTAGAAACCAAGAAAATATTATAAGCTAGGGAATTTAGGGCTGGGACTTAGCTCAATTGGTAGAGCGCTGCGCTGCAGTCTCTGAGGTCCCGAGTTCAATTCCCAGCACCACAAAAATGGGAGAAGGAACTGGCAATCCACTCCCAAGGCAATCCTGAAACAGTCAGCCATTGAAAACCCTATGAGGGTCGCCATGAGTTGGATACCGACTCGACGGCACCTAACAACAACAACAACAAGGGAATTTAGTAGATATATCTATGTATCAAGGCTTGTATCCCATAGATCAAAAGCCATAAACTTTTTCTGTAAAAGGCCAGATAGTAAATACCTTTGGCTTTGCAGGCCATATGGTTTCTATTGGAACTATTTATCTCTGCCATGTAGCATGAAGATAATTGTGCACAATACGCAAATAAGTAAGCATGGCTAGGTTTCAATAAAAGTGTATTATAAACTCTGAAATTTAAGTTTTTGTCTTTTTAGCCACTTAAAAGTGTAAGTGGAGACAACAGGATCACAAATTCAAATCCAGCCTAGGCTACCAAGTGAGTTGCAGGCCTGGGCTCCACAGCAAGACCTTGTCTCCAAAAAAAAAAAAAGAAAAGAAAAGAAAAAAGAAAAGCCAGGCATGGTGGCACACACCTCTAATCCCAGCAATTTAGGAGGCTGAGGCAGGAGGATCACACAAATTCAAACCCAGAGGAAGCTTGCATAACTTAGTGAGACTCTGTATTAAAATTTTAAAAAATTAGAAGTGGGCTGCCCAGTGGTAGAGCACTTGGAAAGTATGTGCAAGGCCCTAAAATTCTACCCCTAAATAGGGAAGGAAGGAAGGAAGGAAGGAAGTAAAGATTTAAAAAAAAGCACCAGGCACAGGTACTCATCTATTGTCCCAGCTGCTTTGGCAGCTGAGGAACCAGGATCACTTCAGCCCAGGAGTTTGAGGCTAGTCTGGGCAACATAGTAAGTCCTGTGGCCTTTAAAAGAATTATGTAATTTCAGATTATTAAATTTGAAAATGCTACGTAGACACCTTTTAGAAAATACAAATTGCCTGAATTGTCCCAGGAGGAAAACATTTCAAAGAAAAACAATAACCATAGAAGAATCAAGTTATCAAACTTTTCATAAAAAGAAGTCAGACCCACTCTTATCCATGTGGTTCTTTAAAACTTTTAAGAAACATATTTAACCATAATTTTAAAAAAGGACAAATCATTTCTATACTATTTAAACTACCGAGAGCATGGGGAAACTTAGACCTGTCTCACTTGTCATTAGAACTGTAGAAACCCTGAATAAGTAAAGCGCTGCCATATTACATCCGACAGTTTATTAAAGGAATAATAATATCTGACCAAGTAGGATTTCTCCCAGAAATACAAAGGTATGTTATTCTATTTTATTTTATTTTTTACAAAGCAGTTTTAATTTGGAGGGTTATAAAAGGATTGGATAAACACAGAGACATGCCATCTTCTTGTTGGAAAGACTGAAAACTATAAAAATGGCAATTTCTCTGCATTAACCTAATCTGTTTAAATCAATTTCAAACACAGTCACAATTGGGTTTTTCTGTAACTTGACAGCATTTTAAAGTTCATCTTGGGTAAATGGATGAGAATAGTTTTTTATTTCAGTATTTGAGGATTGAACTCAAGGCCTTGTACATACTTTGCAAGTGCTCTACTATTGGACCCATTTGTTATGTTTTATTTTAGGTCAAAGTCTCGCTAAATTGCACAGACTGGCCTTGAACTTGTGATCTTACTGCCCCAGCCTCCTAAATTGCTGGGATTACAGGCATGTGTCACTGCACCCAGCTCAAATGGCTACTTTTTAAAGATTAATAAGGGTCTTGATACTATCACATTTCATACCAGCATTAAAGCTACAATAATTAAAAACAGTATGGAGCCAAGCATGGTAGCACACACCTATAATCCTAGGACTCAGGAGACTGAGGCAAAGGCTCTCAAGTTCAAGGCCAGCCTGGTAACATAGCAAGACTATGTCTCAAAAAAACAAACAGAACAGAGAGAAAGAGAAAGAGAGAGAGAGAGAGAGAGAGAGAGAGAGAGGGAATAGTACATTCTTTAAATCTTCAAAAACTTAAATATTTAAAAATTAGGAGTTTCTGTGCCAGACAAGGTGGCACACACCTGTAATTCTAGTACTTGGGAGACTGAGAGAGAAGGATCAAGAGTTCAAAGCCAGCCTGGCTTACATAGTGAAACACTATCTCAAAAAACAAAAAACAACAGGGAGGGGGGAAAAAAGGACACCTTCTAGATAGCTGGACATGTGGACGTTCCTGGAAGGTTGCACACCCAGAGAGGGTATGGAATCTTTGTGCCCCTTCCCACATGCCTTACCCTATACATTTCTCCATATTCTTTGTAGTATGCTTTATTATAAAGTAGTAACCATGTTTGATAGAGGCCATGATGAAGAGCTAAGAAAATTTTGTAGGTTTTTTCACTGACAGCCCTGCCTCTGGGCCACTTTCAGTCTTAGGAAACAGAAGATAAGCTCACTGGAGCCCTGCTTGTCACCGCTGGCCCTGGAAACAAGCCAGCTTCTGGATGATTGTTGCAAAACCTTGGCAGAATAATACAACAGACACTATGTCTGCCAAAAAGAATAAGGAAGTCCTATAGGAAAAGATATACAAGATCTATTTCTAAGTGGGGGAAAAAGAAGAAAACTAATGTGCAGTACTTGGAGTATAATACCATTATGTGAAAAATTTTTAAATGTTGAAAAAATAAAAATAAAGATCAAATCATAAACTATCTAGAAAAAGATGTGAGCATTTATATAGTCTTAGGGTGGGATAGGCTTCTTAACATGTGTAATATCCAATTTAGGAAATTAAAAGTTAACCAGACCTTGGGATCTAGCTCAGTGGTAGTGTGTTTGCCTAACTTTTGTGAGGCCCTGGGTCCAATCCCCAGAACCACAAAAAACAGACAAAAATGAACCAGGCATAGTGGTGAATGCCTGTAATCACAGCATTCAGGAGGCTGAGGCATGAGGACCAAGAATTTGAGGAAAGCCTAGACAACATAGTGAGACCCTGTATCAAAAAAAAAAAAAAAGAAAGAAAGAAAGGAAAGGAAAGAAAAGAAAAGAAAAGAAAAAGAAAAAAGTAAAAATAAAATAAAATATACACAGTGATAAAACTGGAGTATGGTGATGATTGCATAGCACAACTATGTAAATTTCTCCCAATTGAATTGTATACTTAAAATGAGTAAATTTTATAGTAGATGGATTATATCTCACTAAAGTTTTTAAAATGCACATGAGCCAGCACTTTATCAAAGTAGTGATAAAAATAGCCTCTAACCTCTCTCTAGGAATTAAAACAAGAAACCATACTTTGACTATGAGACTGACAGTGTTGTTTTCTTGGTTTGGGCGTTTTTTAATTATAATATGTATTTTAAGTCAGGATGTAAAAAACGGGCATATCAAAGGAAGTATTTTAATAATCAACATGTGTACCACGTTGCCAATGATATTAAAAATTCTATGCATGCCAGCCATGGTGATGCATACCTGCAATCCCAGCATTCAGTGGGGCTGAGGCAGGAGGATCTCGAGTTCAAGGCCAACCTGGGCTACACAGCAAGGCCCTATCTCTCAAAAATAAAGTTTACACATAAGCCTAGAAAGAAAGCTGCAAGAAAATATGCTAAATTGTTATAACTGCTTAATAGGATTATAGATTACGGTCATTGGCTTTGTACTTTTTAGTTTTTCATTTTTTCCTGGGCACCATGTATTCATTTTGTAAATAGAAATAATTCAAATGTTAAGAACATTTTTAAGGCGCTTGACGCATACTGGAAAATTGCCCTCCAGGTAAGTTGTACCAGTTACATACCCACCAAGAATATTCTCTTTGGTCTTTTCACTCTAACTTTTAGTCTTCTCATATTTCTAATCTTGTTATATCCTTTTTTATTATTTCTTTGGGGTTACAACACCTCCCAGTTTAGTGTTCTCATTGAATTGCATTAGCAGTTGTTTCATTAGTAGCACAGAAGGATTAAAGTGTTAACTAGGATAGACTTTGACAAAAACCTATAAAACTGTGTGTGATTATCTTTGCATAAATCCTTTTTAATCAGAGCTCCTCAGAAACCTCTCTCTAGCACCCATTTCAAGGGAGAGAATGGGCCACTGATGACATTCTAGAGCTTGATACAGGTATGTGTGGTTCTGTCACAGGGGGAGTGGCGCACCTGGGTTATATCCAGATTCATATCATAAGTCTTAATAAGGCTTTGTGTACCTTCATTGTCCTTTGCCTTCACTCTTTTACAACCTTGGGCCCTTGATTACTTTACACATACACAAATTTGTCATTTGCAAAATATATATTGTGGTAGGGGCTGGGATTTAGCTCAGTTGGTAGACCGCCGCTTTCCAGTCTCTGAAGTCCTGAGTTTGATTCCCAGCACCGTAAAAATGGGAAAAGGATGTGGCAATCCACTCCCCAGGCAATCCCGAAACAATCACCCATTGAAAACCCTGTGAGGGTCTCTACGAGTTGAACACGACTGGATGGCAGCAACATACTGGGGTAGGTATATTCTGGAAGTGTTGTGAACAAATCTTTTTTTTTTTTTTTTTTCTTTTACTTGAATCCTATTTTAAATGTAGGATATTAGTGAGGTACACTTTTGGTAAAGAATCACTCTATTTTTATATACAAAATGTCACATACTAAATTTGGTTGATACAGTACATTGATACTCTCTCTTTCTATTATCTCTGCTAATAGATGACTAATGTGAAATATTGAGTACTTTTTAAAAATCAATACTTAATTTTTTAGAAATAATTAGAGAGACATTCAACTCTGACACAAGTACCCCACTCAGTTCCTGGGCCTACTTCTGGTAGAGGACAATCTATAAATAATTCACGAAGCTGACATTACTCACTGTGTTATGATCATTTTTTCTGGGAAAATTTTAGCAACTGTTCTAATACCGATTGCCAGTTATCAGTAGATGAGAATGCAAGTCAACTTTTAATTATGCAGAGGCTGATTATTCAGACTACAAATTGTTCATGCCCTGTACTGCTCCTTCCTGCTACCTACCTTTTAGCATTTGCACTGCTCATTAGCCCATATTCTAGAAGGTAGACATTGGACGGGGGGCAGAGGAAGGAAAGGAAACTAAAATCAGTTAAGCACTTAGGAGAAGCTCAGATGAAATATTTTAATACATTTTGTAGAATTATTGACTAAAATTGAATCATTTGGATTCCCTGTGAATTGTATTATTCTATTCTTGTCCCTTATAGCAACAGATAATAGAATTGTCTGCAGAGAGACAACATAATTCCTATATTTAATTTTTTTTCTTTGTAGAACATTTTTACATGATGGTTCATGATATTTTCTTTATTCATTACATTTGTATCTAGACTACTTATGTCTTTAGTAAATGATTTATTGAGATTCTTGGTATATGTACTATGATACTACAATTATCAGATGGTTTTCTAGGAAATTGAATGTTTCCCTTTAAGTATCAATATCTTTCAAATTCAGTCACTTTGTTGGAAACATGGTTTTCCTCATGCATAAACCAAGGCTACTGAACATAACTTAAGCCTTTTAGGATGGCCATTGTTCTCTATCCCATACATATACCTGGGATATGTATGGCTATTACAAAAGCCTATTCAAGTAGGCTGTCCTTCTAGGAGCCTCTGTCTAAGTAAAATGTTACAAGTTTGGTAAAACTCAAGTGGTACTAAGGCTGTTACTCCTCTGTTTTTTGCCTCCTTCTCCAAGTCTGTCACTTGTCTCTTTTGCCATTGTCAGAAACACCTGCCTCTTATATTATCCCCATATTAGTTCTCTGCTTCTAGACTTCTGTGGCCTGAGAAGCTGTGTAACCAAATCAGTGTAATGTCTAAAATAAGACCAAATAGGCTGTTATGGCTTGGATCTTAAATGTCCCCCACACTGTGCTAAAGGCTTGGTTCCCAGCCTGTATCATTATTGGGGGTGGTAGAACCTTTGGGAAGTGGGACCTAGTAAAAGGATATTCAGTCATTGGAGGCATGCCCTTTGAGGAGCTATTGGGACCCTGACCCCTTCCTCTTTTTCTTTTTGCTTCCTGGGCATCATGAGGTAGTTTCTGTGCCACACACTCCTGCCATGATGTGCTGCACTGCCACAGGCCCAAGGTAGCATGGACTGAAACCTCTGAAACCATGAACCAAAATAAACCTTTCCCCTTCCTTTGGTTTTTTGAGCCACTGTTAGCTACACATACCAGGCTGGCCTTGATTTTGTAATCCTCCCACCTTAGCCTCCCAAGTGAATAGGATTCTAGGTATGTGCCACCATACCTGGATTATCTTTCCTCTGTTTAAATTGATTTTCTCATTGCAACAGAAATCTAACAGTACAAAGAGCTCTCATATGAACGTAAGTGCATGAGCTTTTGTGTAGGCCAACCTCATCGCCTCACTGCATAGAAGCCTTTTTCTTTGTTCTTGATTTTCAGTTGTGTGGTTAAATTGCTGGCTAACTGTACTGCAAAGAGATTGGGAGTAAGGATTTTTTTTTCTTTCTTCTTTTTTTGGTACTATGGTTTGATCCCAGGGTCTTGCACTAGACAAATGTTTTACCACTGAACTATATCCCCATCCCTTTTTTTATTTTTATTTTGAGACAAAGTCTTGCCAAGTTGTGCAGGCTGGCCTTGAACTTGTTGTGTATCCCATGTTAGTCTCAAACCTGAAATCCGCCTGCTTCAGCCTTCCATGTAGCTGGGATTACAGCATGTACCACCATGCTGGGCTAATAATAAGACTATCTTTTTTTTTTTTTTTATGGTACTGGGAATTAAACCCTGGGCCTCAAACTTACATGCTTTGCAAGTGCTGACCACTGAGCTGCACCCCCACCCCATTTTTTTTTACTTTTTGAGACAGGGTCTCACTTAATTACACAGACTGCCTCTGGTCTCAAACTTGTGATCCTCCTGCCTCTGCCTCCTGAGTCGCTGGGATTACAGGTGTGCACCACCGTGCCTGGCTAATAAGACTATCTTGAATAAAGCTAGTACAGAGAATTTGCTTCCATGAGAACTACTGCTGACTGGTTTCCAATAAAGGTGGGTCAAAGGAAGGAATGAAAAAATGTACATGAGGAGTACTGGTTATTTTTTCAATAATCATTTCACTAGGAGTTGAACCTAGGACCTCATATATACTTTGCAAGCACTCTCCCCTGAACTGCACCTCCAGCCCCTTTTTATTTTTATTAATTAATTAATTAATGTACTTATTTATTTTTGTGATATTGGGCAGCTAAGCCCAGGACCTCACACATACTCTGCCACTGAGCTGCACCGCACAGCCCCCTCTTTTTATTTTTTTATCTTGAGACAGAGTCTCACTAAGTTATACAGGTTGCCTCTGGCCTTGAACTTGTAATCCTCCTGCTTCTGCTTCCCAAGTCACTCACATTACAGGCATGTGCCACCACACCCGGCTAGGAATATGATTTTTATATACACTTAAACCAGCTTAGAGAGATGTATGTGTGTGTACACTTATATGTTGTTGTTTTTGTTAGGTGCCATCGAGTTGGTATCCGACTCATAGTGACCCTCTGTACAACAGGGGAAACACTATTGTCAGTGTTTCTCTGCTGTCCATAGGGTTTTCAATGGCAGATTGATTTTTGGGAGTGGGTTCCAGGTCCTTCTCCCAAGCCTACAGCTTCTGGTGTTCCCAGGCAGTCTCCCATCCAGGTACTAACCAGGCCCGACCCTGCTTAGCTTCTGAGATCTGACAGGATCGGATGCCACAGGGCTACAGCTGCAGGCACATTTATATATATACACCAGTTAAACAAAAATATTTGCACTATAAAAGTCATTGGGACATAATCTCAACAGATACTGTGGTTTCTGTGTCCTCATAAATGTTCTGAAACTACCTAGAAAGCTCCCTACTGATAAATCCTTTTTCATTTTTCCTTCTTTTTTTTTTGATAAATTCTAACTTGGGAAATTTGGAATGGCATACAGATATAATGGTTAGGTTTCAGGATTCCAGTGGACTTTTCATATGTTCCTTTACTTTGCTTCCTGGGGACAAGAGTTTGCTATGAGTCATGTTCCATCCGGTTTATATTGGATCCGGCTGTGGAGCTGTGACTCAGATGGGCTTCAGGCCCAGCTGCTCAGCTCATCTTCTGAGGAATGGATGGCAGGGACAGGAGTAACGTCCTGACGCATTTTTCCTTTTGACTCTTGCGCTTTCAGGGTCTACAGAGAGCATCATTACCAACAGCAGGCAGTTACGAGTTGCCACAGGCATTTTCCCCGTTATCAGCCTCCTGAATCACTCCTGTAGCCCCAACGTCAGCGTGTCCTTCACTAGCACTGTCGCCACGGTTCGGGCAGCACAGCAGATTGGGAAAGGGCAAGAGATTCTCCACTGCTACGGTGAGCCTGCCCTCCTTGCCACTGTCCTACCTTTCTTCACCCAAAAAGGATAGGGTGGATACAAATGAACAGGCACTAGGCAGAAGCTTCCACCTGTCCAATGTTCATTTCCTGGAAGAATTAGGGCATCCTTAGATCAAACAAAGAGTCTAGCTGCCATCGTAAGAAGGACTATTGTGGCCAAACTATCATGTCTCAAACTGCTTAATCCCTGTAAACTGCCTGTCCTGAAAATGGGCTAGGTACAACCTCTCAGCTTCTTATTTTTCCTGCCCCAGCAACTTGGGAGCTTATTTCAGTATCAAGTTCCACCAGTGGGTTTTTTTGTTTGTTTGGTTGGTTTTTGTTTTTTGTTTTTGTGGTACTGGGGGGTTGAACCCAGGGCCTTGCGCTTACATGCTCTGCAAGTGCTGGACCACTGAGCTGCACCTCCAGGAAGCATTTTTTTTACCTTTTGAGACAGGGTCTCGCTAAGTTATGCAGACTGCCTCTGGTCTCGAACTTGCGATCCTCCTGCCTCCGCCTCCCGAGCCGCTGGGATTACAGGCCTGCGCCACCGCGCCCGGCCACCAGTGTTTTGTTTTGTTGTTTGTGGTTTGGTTGCTAGGGATCAAACCCAGAGCTTCACACATATGTGGGACAAGTGCTCTACCATGGGGCTACATTTCCAGCCCAGTTCCCCCGATGTTTGAGTAAAGGATACCTGTCCTATGAGTAATCTAGCACCTCTGCTGAGCTGACGGCTTGTAAGTAGTGTTTGCCTCTCTTGCTGTGAGGAGCTGCTGAGGGTGTTCTCTCCAGGGCCTCATGAGAGCCGGATGGGTGTTGATGAAAGGCAGAAGAAGCTGAGGTCTCAGTACTTCTTTGACTGTAGCTGTCCAGCTTGTCACACGAAGGACCTCAGGACAGCCACAGGACCCAGGTGGGAAGCCTTCTGTTGTAGCAGCTGCAGAGCGCTCATGCAGGTAAATCTCTCTTCTTCAGTCTCTTCCCTACTCTTCCCAGAGGTCAGTGATCCAGCCCAAAGGTTATCAGCCTTTAGGAGAAAGATATGAGAGGCTTACAGGGGTTGAGAGCAGTAATATCACTTCCATTTTAGTGAATCACTCCTACATATTGGCTATCCCTGCAAAAGAACCACAAAGGTAAGATTGGATTTAAGAAGGTTTTTCTTGCAAATGACAGAAAATCCCACCTAAACTGATTCAAAGCGGGAACAAAGATGGAAAATTTATTTGCTTCAGTAAGTCACTGAAAAGTTCTCTGCTGAGTATGGTGGCACACACCTGTAATCCTAGCACTCAGAAGGCTAAGACAGAAGGATCCAAACCAGCCTGGGCCATATAATGAGTGAGGCCCCACCACAAAAATTTCTAGGGTAAACCGGGTGTGGTGACACATACCTGTAATCCCAGTGACTCAGGAGCCAGAGGCTGGAGGATCACAAGTTCAAGGCCAGAGGCAGCCTGTGTAATTTAGCAAGATCCTGTCTCAAAATAGAACAAAATAATAATAACAAATGAGGTAGGGGTACAGCTCAGTGGTAGAGGACTGGCAGAGTATGTGTGACGCCCTGGGTTCAACCCCAAAGTACCACCAAAAAATAAAATTCCAAGGGTAGGGCTAGAGATAGCTTGATCAAAGGGGCTCAGATAATGTCACCAAGACCCCATTTTTCTTCCTCTCTCTACTCCATTCCCTCCGCGATACCTCCCTCTTCAGGCATATTTTCTTCTTGTGATAGCAAGATGACTGCCAGCACTTCAGCCTCCTGGCCTCCCTGCCCAGGAGGATGAAAACATGTACCATTCCAACAACATTCTGGGCAAAAGTCTTATTGAGTGTCACTGGCCCAGTGACAATGCCTGGAGGAAAATTAGAGCCACAGAGTTTTTCTCCAGCCATTTGAATCAGAAGAAAAGTTCACATCCAAACCCCCTCAGCTACAGGGCACAGACTGCTGGAGGGTGAGGGAGGATCCTCAGGAGAAATTCAGGTTCCTGTTACCAAAAGATGGCATAGATTCTGGCCCCTTCAACATTGTAATGCCCACCTCAGAGATTTTCTCATCTAACAGAGGATGCAGTGTTCTTCTTATGGGTGCCATAAGTGGAATACAGAGCTAGTTGTGTTGGGAATCTGAAGTTGTGAAGTTAATGTGGTCAAATGTGGGGAGGCCTCACCTAGCACTTTTTTGTATTGATTTTCTTATGGCTTTTTGTGTGTGTGTGTGTGTGTGTGTGTGGTACTAGGGGTTGAACCCAGGGCCTCGCGCTTGCATGCTCTGCAAGTGCTGGACCACTGAGCTGCACCCTCAGCCTCGTTTTACTTTTTGAGACAGGGTCCCACTAAGTTATGCAGACTACCTCTGGTCTCAAACTTGCAATCCTCCTGTCTCCGCCTCCCGAGCCACTGGGATTACAGGCATGTGCCACTAAGCCCAGCTTTCTTGTGGCTTTTTTTTTAACCACCAGAAATGTGTTTGTTATCCTGAGGGAGACAAAAAAGGGACTGCCTAGATGGAAAGGAATTGCGAACTATACCAGTTCTGTTCCAAAAACTAAATCTCAAGATGGGATTTCATTAGAATTGCTACTGCTTTCATTAAAATTGCTGCTATCAGACCAAACTTAGTTTGGCTTTGGCTGCAGTGTGTTGCAGGAGTCTCTTTTCTCCATCAGGCCAGTAATCCTACTGGATAAGCACATGCAGTGTTGATAACTGACTGTGGTTCAGAAGTAACGACAGAACTGACTTCCACAGGGAGGTGATGTGCTGAGCTGTGGCAACAGATCTTGTACAGAATCGGTCAGCAGAGACTACCTGGCCTCTCGCCTACGGGACCTTCAGCAGCAGGTTGGGATGGCCCGGAAGCTTCTCACGAACGGTAAACCAGGTGAGAATGGCTCCCTGTGTTGGTCCTGCAGCCTGTTCCTTTTTATTTATTCTAGTGTCACCTTGCGCTCAAGAATACTTAGGAAGGAAAGCCAGGTGCAATGCCACAGACCTGTAATCCCAGTGACTTAGGAGACAGAGACAGACAGCTCATAAGTCCAAGGCCTGAGGCAGCCTGCATAACTTAGTGAAGCCCTATCTCAGAATCAAAAGTGAAAAATCAGCTTGGGGGCAGCTCAATGGCAGAGTGCTTGCAAGAGCATGTATTATGCCCTGAGTTCAACCCCACAGTACTGGAAAAAAAAACCAAAAACTTAATAATGCCTAGGCATAGTGGCACACACCTATAAGCCTAACACTCAGAACACTGAGACAGGAGAATCATGAGCCCGTGGCCAACCTGGGCTACATAGCCGCACCTTGTCTCAAAAAAAAAAAAAAAAAAAAAAAGTAATAATTGAAGAATTGAATTTAATTATCCCAATACCAGCCACAAGATGGCTATATAGGACAGTGAGACCAAACCCTAACCAGTTCAGTTAGTCTGCTGTCCTTGAAAAAATGTCAAATGAGCCTGTAATCCTAGGATTTGGGAGGTTAAGGCACTCAGGCCAGCCTGGTCTGCAAAGTGAGTTCCAGGGCAGCCTGGGCTACACAACAAGTTGTTGCTGTTAGGTGCCATCAAGTCAGATCCAACTCATAGCAACCCTGTGTACAACAGAATAAAACACTACCCAACACTGTGCCATGCACACAATCTTTATGTTTGAGCCCATTGTTGCAGCCACTACATTTATTCTCATTTTCAGTCATGTCCCAGTGGCTTTACTCCATTCTCACCATTAAGATCCTCTCTACTTTAAGGAGGCAACTCTTCCCCAGCAATCTCTTGAATGCCTTCTAGCCTGGGAGGCTTATTTTCCAGCACTGTATTTGACAGTGCTTCTCTGCTATTCATAGTTTTCAATGGCTAATTGTTTCAGGAGTGGGCTACGTGGTCTTTCTCCCTAGTCTGTCCTTGTCTGGAAGCTCAGCTGAAACCTGTCCACCATGGGTAGCCCTGCTGGTATCTGAAATACCTGTGGAATAGCTTTCAGCATCACAGCAACACGCAAGCCCCCACATCATGACCAGCTGAAAGGCACAAGAAGACCTTGTCTCAAAAAACCAGAAAAAGAAAAAAGAAAAAAAAATTGTCAAATGATTTAAGTTATTGTCTTATGCATCAGATAGCTAATAAGTTCCAGTACCCCTGAGGAATAAAAGGTTATCACTGACTTCTAGGAGCTTTGTACAGTTCCAGAAGTCAAATGTCATTTATTTTACAGTTAACATGCCCTAATTGGAACATAACCAGCAACATCCAGTCACTAAGACCCGTGTCCTTTTTAAGGATATATAGATATTTCTTGTTGCAAGTGGCTCTGTATTTTAGTTTAATTCTTTCTTAAAGTATTTTGTCTATTATTGTCTGAAAATATATATTAACATTTTATAATCAGAATTAGTACACACAGAGCAAGTATAAATATATCATTTGGGGCTGTTAGACCCATATCGTAGGTGGGAAGAAAGGATCCTACTCTTCAGAAAGTGAGTTAATTCCCATTACGTTTGAAAATTAGAAGAAGAGAGAGGAAGAAAGAAGAGGGAAGGAGGGATGGAAGAAAGGAATGGAGGGAGGGAGGGTAGATACTGATTTTTTTCAGAAAGAGTTGTGGGACTCCTCATTACCCTTGAAAATTAGATGGGAATTTACCCAATTTTATGGTTGACCTTTGGCCTAGATTTCACAGTCAAGTGATATGATGACCATAAGCGGACTGTAGAGTTGATTGTATTGGAGAGTGAATATTGGGAACCCAAGGTAAATGTGGGGATTCCTCACCTGGCACCTTTTTTCTCCTGGGAGAGAGAACATGAGAGAACAGCTTTCCCAGAACACTGTAGGTTGGTGACAACCCAGGGAGGTAAGAGGAAGTTTCCACACTGAGCCGAGCTGATACAGAGCTTGTGACCTGGGTTCTCATTGCCAAGACTGGGTTTGTGTCTGCAGTGAGGCATTTTTCCTTTGAATTGATAGAGCAAGCCATTCTGCAATTGTTGGGGTGCCGGCAAGAGGCTGAGAGCTTCCTGTCAGCAGATCACACCATGATGGGAGAAATTGACGATGACCTGGCCCAGGCCTATGCCGCCTTAGGTATGCAATGTGTTTTCATTGCCTGCTGTGTGTTTTATCAGAACCCTCGCCTTAGCTGGTGGGCTCTCTCATCCTTCAAACTGAGGCTGCTCTCCCTTCTGTTTAGCTTTCCTCACCCGGAGAATTCACCCACAGTTGACTCTGGTTCTGTTCGTTCTGTTCTGTTCTTTCTTTCTTTTTTTTTTTTTTTGTGTGTGTGTGTGTGTTGTGCGGTACTGGGGATTGAACCCAGGGTCTCGCGCTTGCATACTTTGCAAGTGCTGGAACACTGAGCTGTACCCCCTAGCCCATTTTTTTTACTTTTTCAGACAGGGTCTCACTAAATTATGCAGACTGCCTCTGGTCTCGAACTTGCAATCCTCCTGCCTCCACCTCCCAAGGCTCTGAGATTACAGGCATGCGCCACTGTGCCTGGCTCTCTGGTGCTTTTCTAAAATAATTTTTTTTTTTTTTCCCTAACAGGGGATTGGCAAAAGTCTGCCAAACATCTGCAAAAGAGTCTTCAGGTGGTTGAGGCCCGCTATGGGCCATCCAGTGCTGAAATGGGCCATGAACTCTTCAAACTGGCCCAGGTCTTATTCAACGGGTAAGTCTCCCTTTTCCCAGCATCTTGCCAGGGCACATACCGTTCTGTTTTTACTAGGCACTTCTATGTGTGACTTTTTTCCTACACTGCTTTGAAGCACTTTGAAACTTCTTTATTTCCTTCTTAGGACAGATTCTTTCCTTCTATTTTGCTGAAAAACTTGAAGCTTTAGAATTTCCTCCTGAGAGATATGGGGAAACACTTAGATCTGAAGTGAGTTTCCCAAGGAGAACTTGCCAGGCAGCCCCACCCACCCACCAAGCACAGCATTCCCTCTCATTCCTCTCTGATTAATCACACCTCCCTTGGCGTGCTCATTCCCAGCACCCTCAACCCTATGCCTTTTCCCTAGTTTGCATCCTATCCCTTTTAAAGCAGTCATTTTCAACCAGGAGTGGTTTTGCCCCCAGACAACATTTGGCACTGTCTGGAGTTTTTGATTGTCATGACTTGGGTGTGGGGTGCTAGTAGCAGCTAGTGGGTAGAAGCCAGAGATGCTGCCAAACCTCCTATAGCACATAGGACAGCCTGCATAGCACAAATTACCCAACCCAAGATGTCATTGTGTTGAGGTTGAAAAACCCCTGCTTTAAAGATTAAAAGAGGCCCAGCACGCCGGCACACACTTATAATCCCAGTGACTTGGAAGGCAGAGGCAGGATGATCACAAATTCAAGGCCAGGTGCAGCCTGTGTAATTTAGCAAGACCATTGTCTCAAAGTAAAAAGTAAAAGATGGGCTGGGGGTGTGGCTCAATGTTAGAGCACTTACAAAAGCATGTGTTAGGCCCTGGGTTCAACCTCCTAGTCCCACGAGATAAACAAAAAGAAAAGCTTTTAAAATAAAAGTTAAAAGAGGGGGCTGGGAGTGGTCAAGCCCTTGCCTAGCATGCATGAGGCCCTGGGTCCCGTCCCCAACACCACACGCACACACGCACACACACACACACACACATACATAAATAACGGTTAAAAGGAAGGAACATCAAAATTAAAAGAAAAGGGGGGGGGTGGGAAGGAGCCAGGCATGGTGGCACACTCCAGTAATCCCAGCACTGGGGAAGCAGAGGCAGGAGAATCGCCACAATGTCAAGGCCAAACTGGTCTGTGTGGTAAATTCCAGGGCTACAAATCAAGCTCCTATCTCAAATAAATAAATAAATAAATAAATAAATAAATATTAAAAATTAAAAATAAAGGAAGGGAGAGCAGAGTTGATAAGCTGATGCCTCACCCACTTTTGCCACTGAGATCATTGGGAGGTCCCTAATTTCACTATTTCCAGATGGAATATTTCCAGCTTTGGTAACACTGTCCTTAGTGTATATTGGTATGAGAAAGTGTTTGAAGATTAAACCTAAGATTGCAAATGACGAGTGGACCTGATACACAAGACCCAGAAACAGCCCGTTTGGTCAGCAAAAGGAAAGGGCGCAGTGTGTGGAAAGGGCCACCCTAAGACAACATTCCTGCACAAACCTTATATAAATATCAGATTAAAGCTTTAAGATTTGCTTGTTTTTCTCAGTATCCTGGCATCTTTCTACTATTTTTCATAACTTTCTGCTCACATCTGCTTTGCCAGTGTCCTTGTAAAGGTGTCTTATCTACCCTTTCAGCTTATAAGATCCTACAGGACAGAATGATCTTAGGTGCCTCTGTGCCCTTCACAGTGTTCCCACTGGCCTTCAATTCATATTTGCTTGATGACAGACTAAGTGAGCTCCCTCTTCTTCTCTCCTTTCATGTAGGTTTGCAGTACCTGAAGCTTTGAGCACCATAAGGAAAGCAGAAAACATACTGTTGGTACACTGTGGCCCTCAGAGCAGTGAGATCCAGGAGCTCCGAGACATGAGATCCTGCTTACTGGACTTGCCATCCATCCCCCTGGGGCCTTCCGTGTAGGGTCCTCAGGGGCTATGGCCCACAGAAAAGGATCCCTGGCAGATGGGCTGAAGAGGTTACGTTGTTGCCCAGCTGTTGTCAGGAAAGACAGGATTTGCATGACAGTCCCAAGTCTAGTAAATGAGAGCAAGGAGGGCCCAGGAAACATTACAGTTGGAAAGAGACGCCTACCTGTTCTGATGGATGTTCCTTGAAGCAATTAACCACCCTCCAGTAAAAATTCCCAGTCCCCAGAAAACACTTACAACTGGTATCTGGAGGGGCTGAGTCCCTTAAAAGGATTATAGCTGATCTGCAGGCAGTTGGATGTTAGCTTGGGGTTTTGGCTAGATTCCATCTCACTAAATGATGAGAATCTGTTTCCCTGGAACATTCCTATGGTTTCTAGTAGTAATGAAATTCTGCATACCACTCCAGTGGGAACTTAAACTCTTACTAGTTGTATTGTAATTAAAAAATAATTATACATAGCAAGAAACCAATATGGCTTTTTACCTTGAAAAACACACCATTCCACTTATGGTATCCAACGTCCTCAAATCCTTCATTAAAATTAGTGGAGTATAAATTGTAAATACAGAAATAAATATGGGGCCATTTTATTGTTGGAAAATTTCTTCCTGGATTGGTAACTCTGCATTTGACCAGTTTTCTAGACCTTATTCTCTGGCTTTCATTGAATCCTCTTGGCCGACTCACTGACCAAACACTAATAAAATCAGATTTGTAGCAATGACTTTATAATGCATGTGTCTCTTTTTGTGAGCTCTATCTGTGGTTGTTAGGTGCCATTGAATCAGTATCCGACTCATTGCCACCCTATGTACAATAGGTGAAAGGTGAAACACTATTGTGCTTCTTTGGTATTCATAGGGTTTATAATGGATGATTCTTCTTTGGGAGTGGGTTGCTGGGTTCTTCTCCCAAGTCTACAGCACCTGGTATTACCAGGTGATCTCCCATCCAAGTACTAACCAGGCCCGACCCTGCTTAACTTCTGAGATCTGACAGGATCAAACGCCACAGTGGTATAGCTGCAGGCTTCTATTTGTTAGCAAATTTGAAAAGAGACTACTTATTTCTTGCTTTCTTTTTTTTTAGACAGAGTCTCACTATGTACCCTAGGCTGATCTCAAACTCATGATCCTTGTGCCTCAGCCTCCCAACTGCTGGGATAATAGATGTGTGCCATGCCGCCCAACTTAAGACTACTTATTTCTACCAGACATTCCCAAGGTGGCATATGAAATACAGACTGCAGGCTAGACATGGTGGCACATGCCTGTAATCTCAGCAACTTGGGAGGCACATGCAAGAGGATTGCCAATTCAAGGCTAGAGGGTGCATGAATAATTTAGTGAGCCATTCTCTCAAGATAAAGAATAAAAAAGGGTCTAGGGGTGCAGGTCAGGGGTAGAGTGCTTGCAAACTATGTACAAGGTCCTAGGTTCAGCCCCCCAGTAGAGAGAGAGAGAGAGAGAGAGAGAGAGAGGAAGAAGGAGAAGGAGGAGGAAAGAGAGAAAGGAAGGAAGGAAGAGAGAAAGAGGAAGGAAGGAAGGAAGGGAGAAGGAAGGAAAGAGAAAGACTTCATGAATACTGAGAAGGGGCCAAGGGACTTCAAAAAATGCTGAGTACATGAGGCCCTTGGTTCCATCCCCAGCACTCCTCCTTGCCCCCATGAATGCTGAGGATGTGGACATTGCTGTTCATAGTTTCAAACTTAAGAGACAGAGGTAGGGATGGCTGCCCCCTTGCACAAGGATGTACCAAAAGTCCAGACCCTGTCCCAGTTAGAAGGCTGTAGGAGATTCTGGGTCTGAACTCCATTGCTGTATCACCACTGATGACCAAGTGGTTCAGATGAGTTGGTGCAAAAGAATTCCAGGTCTGCTTTTGAGAACTTGCCAACCCTGGCCATGCCCAGGAAGGGCCTGGGCCTGTTGGTTGCCATGGCATTATAGTCAGGAAGTGAATAGCCCTGAAGATGTGTGACAGCAGCTTTTCAGGAAGGTGAGTGTTCAAGCAGTGAGCATTCAAACATTTGTTAAGTAAAAAGTGGGCATAATTTGATTTCTTCTCCCCTCTGATAACATCATGGCAAGGGAATGGCCAGTGAAATTGTTTTGGTGGAGCTTTTCTGGGAAAAAAATGGAGTCCTGCGGATAGTTCTATAGTGATTCCATTCCAAACACATGGCATGTTTCATGTTCCTAATAAAGGCTCTATTGTACTTTGTAAAATAAGTATACTTCCTTAAAGAATATGTTTAGAATTTTACATACCTGGTCCCATTTTATATGTACTTGAAGCTTTCTTTAAATGCTTTATAAAATAAAAAATTAGCTGAGTACTGTGGCATCTGCCTGCAATCCCAGCAGCCTGGGAGACTGAGTCAGGAGGATCATGAGTTTGAGGCCAGAGCCAGCCTGTGCAACTTATCAAGACCCTGTCTCAAAAAATAAAAAGGAGGCCAAGCGCGGTGGCACACACCTGTAATTCCAATGGCTCGGGAGGCGGAGGCAGGAGGATCACAAGTTGGAGATCAGAGGCAGTCTGCGTAACTCTGCAAGACCTTGTCTCAAAAAAGTAAAAAATGGGCTGAGGGTGCAGCTCAGTGGTCCAGCACTTGCAGAGCATGCAAGTGCAAGGCTCTGGGTTCAACCCCCAGTACCACAAATAAATAAATAAATAAATAAATAAATAAATAAATAAAAATAGAAAGGAGACTGGGGGTCCAGCTCACTGGTAGAGCACTTGCTTAGCATGTGTGAGGCTCTGGGTTCAACACCATAGTACTGAAAAATACATTATAAAATTATTTTAATAGATATTTATATATTGTATATTACAATTATATTTATTATATTTATATGTGTATTATAAAATTATATGTAATAAAATAAAATAGAGAATTATTTTCCTGAAGTTACAAATTACTTCCCTTTTCTGTCCATATATCAAACTGTATTGTCTCTTGTGACTTTAGCTGGACTAAGGGATACCGAGAAGGACCTGGCAATCCACTCCCAAGGCAATCCCAAAACAGTCAGCCATTGAAAACCCTGTGAGGGTCGCTATAAGTTGGATACCGACTCGACGGCACCTAACAACAACAACAAGGGATACCTGTTTTTGCATGAAAACCTAGTCTTGGCCAAGCATGGTGGCACGTGCCTATAATCTCAGCATTCAGGAGGCTGAGGCAGGAAGATGGAGAGGTTGACGATAGCTGGGCTACATAGCAGGTTCTAGGCAAGCCTGAGCTATACAACCAGACTCTGTAAGAAGGAAGGAAAGGAGGAAGAGAAAGACAAGACATGACCCTAGTCTGGCTTAATTAAGAGCATGTGCTATGAAAAGAAAAAAAATAAAGAAAAAGAGCAAGTCATGGTGGCACACACCTGTTGGTGGCACACACCTGTAATCCTAGCATCGAGAGGCTGAGGCCAGAGGATTCATGTAAGTTCTAGGCCAGCCTGGTCTACGTAGTGAGTTCCAGGACAGCAAGACCCTGTCTCAAAATAAAAAAAGAAGAAAAATGAAGAAAAGAAGAAGAAGAAGAAGAAGAAGAAGAAGAAGAAGAAGAAGAAGAAGAGGAGGAGGAGGAGGAGGAGGAGGAAGAGAGAGCAGCTATGTTTTGGGTCTGAAGTACCCCCAAAGGCCCGTGTCCCAATGTGACGCTAATGAGAGATTGTCGTTAGGTTGAGTTGGGTCCCACTCATCGTGACCCTCAATAGCTGCTTGTTTTGGGATTGCTTCTGGAGTGGATTGTCACATCCAAGTCCTGTTTTTGCAGTGCTGGGGATGGAACTCGGGTCCTCAGAGAGTGCAGAGCAGCACTCTACCAACTGAGCTAAACCCCAGCCCGCACTGAGAGGTGGTGGAGCCTTTAAGAAGTGGGCCTAGTGGGAGGTCAGTTGTGGGGGGAGGGGCATGCCCTCACAGAGGATAGCAAGACTCTGGTTTCCTCTTCTTTCTCTTTGCTTCTAAATGATGAGGTGAACAGTTTTGCCCTGCCACTCACTCTCACCGTGATGTGCTGCGTCACCACACACTCAAAAGCAATGAGGCTAATCGATCATGAACCGGAACATCTAAAACTATGAGCTAAAATAAACCTTCCCCCTACTGATTACCTCAGGTGTCTGTTATGGTAACAGAAAGCTGACTAACAGAGCATGCTTCATTGATTTGGGGGGGCAGGTGATGTCCTCCTGGGGGGAATTAGTGGTCCTAATACATACATAAAAAAATAATGTATGAAGTGCCTTCAGAGCAGGAGATGGCGACTTTCTGCAGAGTTTAAATAGAACCAGAATAGGGGATGGAGGTGTAGCACAGTGGTGGAGCGCTTGCCTAGCGAGTGCAAGCCCCCGGACTTGATCCCCAGCACTACAAAAAAATAAATAAAATAAACAAAAGTAATAAATAAATAGAACCAGGCTATAAGTATCGGACCAGCCAATTCCTAAAGTGCAATTTGTCTTCATGTTAAACTTAGCATAGCATAGCTCAACACAGGAGGAGCAAAGCAATAAAAGGATAAAGAAAAAGCTCTTTTATTGCAGAGGATACATTGAAACTACATGGGCAGCCTTCATAGAATGTATAATCTGCCATCCATCCAGGTACTAGAGCATCCTTCTGGGTACTAGAGCATTAAACTGGAAAATTAAGTGCCCCTGGGGTCCAGAATTTTGCCTATGAAGAGAAGGGCCCCTGTGTCCGTATCCCTCAGTATAAAGATGAAAGGCTGATTAAGGTGATAGTCTAGGGGAAAAGTGAGGCGAGCAGGCTGGAGGCTTGGGCTGGGGGTGGTTCCTGCCCCTTCTTCATTCCACTCAAAACCAGCCCTGTGTTCCACTTGAGTGAGCTTGATAGGTTTGCCTGTGATCTTGCTGAAGTCAGGCGACTCAAACAAGGATTGTAGCTCTGCAGAAATTAAGAGAAATTCCCATTAAAACCCAGCCTTATCCAATACCCAGAGGGAGAATACCAGTCTGATTCCTGTATCCTGATTCTCAAAAAGGCGGCCCAGCTGGGAGTGGAACCCTACTTTGACCTTCTGTGAGGCATAGAGAGCTCTGAGCTGCTGAGGGGTAGGTGACTTGCCCAAGAGCACAGCAAATGAGGCTTAGATTAGAAACCAAGTCAACCAGACCTGCCTTGAAGGGCAGTGTTTTGAGCTCGTGTTATGGGATGTATGCTCATGAGGCTGAGGCAGTTCCTTCTTCCCCTCCAGGACTATTAGAATGGAGGAAGCATCCAGGGCCTCCCTACAAGGCCATGAAGCCCTGAGTTCTGCTTTGTAAGGTGGAAGGCTCAAAAACTCAACCTCACTCTGGTCCCCAAGAGCAAAGAAGTCTTGCAAACATACTCATGTCCTGCAAGGACTTGGTAACTTCGCCTTCATAACTCAGCTTCAGCTTGGGGATGGTCAGGACTGCTTGAATAGTCTTTAGTTCTCGGTCTATGTCATGAACGAACTCAGAGGTAAGGCTTTCCTCTATCAAGGTCAAGTTCTGGGTGGCCTTCAGAGGCAGGAAGAAGATGATACTCATGCTTCCAGTCAAGGGCAGTTGGGCAATCTGAAACAACAGAGAGGAAGCGTGTGGGTTAATCCTTCAGAGCCCAGGAGCCTAGGGATGGACAATGCAACAATAGCTGCCTTCCCTTCTCCTGCAGTGGGGCCTGGGCCTTGTGTCTCCCCCAGCCTTTAATTTATACTACAGCTGTCCCTTAGGTTATAGCTTTCTGGAGACAGCAAGTTGTCTCCAGATGTTCCTTCAAAAAATTGGCTGTTTTCTTCTCAGCCTAATACCAACTGAAGTTGTTTGCTTAAAGAATTTTCTCCTAGCTGGGCGCAGTGGCGCACGTTTATAATCCCAGCAGCTCGGGAAGCGGAGGTAGGAGGATTGCAAGTTCGAGACCAGAGGCAGTCTGCATAATTTAGCGAGACTCCATCTCAAAAAGTAAAATAATGGGCTGAGGGTGCAGCTCAGTGGTCCAGCACTTGCAGAGCATGCAAGTGTGAGGCCCAGGGTTCAACCCCCAGTACAGGGAAAGAAAAAAAAAAAAAAATTCCTGTTGGTTCTAAGGAGCTAGAATTGAACTTCAGGTTTCTATTTTTTCCCAAAGCCCACCAACCAATGTTTACTGATCATTCGCTACGTGCAGAGCACTGGACTAGAGTGGGGGTGTTGGGCACAGTGATATAGAAGCAGCAATAAAATGAATCCTTTGAGCAGAGGAGTTTTATTTGTTTTTGTTATTGTTTGTTTTGTTTTGTAGTACTGGGGGTTTGAACCCAAGGCCTCATGCATGCTAGGCAAGTGCTCAATCACTGAGCTGCACCCGTCATTCCCTTTTTAAAATTTTATTTTTATCTTGAGACAGGGTTTCACTAAATTGCACAGGCTGCCTCTGGCCTCGAACTTGCAACCCTCCTGCCTCAGCTTCCCAAGTTGTGTCACTGGGATTATTGGCGCTGGCCATGGAACCTGGCTTGAGCAGAGCTTTTGAATCTAAAGCCCATGGAACAAATGGAGTCAAGAGTTCCAAGACCCCTGAAATCATGCGTACGTGTGTTCATCTGTACAAATAGCATTGCTCTAGAGTGTTTCAGGCACTTTTGTCAGATTTCCAAAGAGATCACAACATGAAAAAGGTTAACTACTGGCTTAGAATTACAACAATGCTAACAGTTAGGGCTAGGATTTAGCTCAGTTGGTAGAGTGCTGTGCTGCAGTCTCTGAGGTCCCGAGTTCAATTCCCAGCACTGCAAAAATGGGAGAAGGACCTGGCACTCCACTCCCAAGGCAATCCCGAAACAGTCAGCCATTGAAAACCCTATGAGGGTCGCTATGAGTCGGATACCGACTCGATGGCACCTAACAACAACAACAACAGGTACACATGAAAGCTTTAGAATATCTGCAATTTGGAATCTGTGAGGGGTTTTTTGTTTGTTTTTGTTTTTATTTTTTCAGGATTCAGGTTGAACCCAGAGCCTTGTGCATGTTTAGGCAAGCACTCTACCAATCAGCTGCACCCCCAGCTCCTTTTTTATCTTTTATTTTGAGACAGGATCTTGTGAAGTTGCATAGGCTTCCTCTGGCCTTGAACTTGCTATCCTCCTGTCTCAGCTCTTGATTCGCTGGGATTACAGGCATGCACCACCGCACCCAGCGATTGTGTCTCTCTTTGACCTCTCCCACCACCCATTCCCAGCCCCACTTCTACAGACCTTGCAGTTGAGATCAGAATCCAAACCATAGCGTAAAATGGCCTTGGGGTCTGACATCATGGGGACTCTCACAGTCCTGTCTTCATCCAAATGGAAATCCTGGAGGGAAGTCTTTCTGGAGTCAAACTTTGTTACCCACTGCCCTGGAATGAAATGAATTGAGTATCCTGAGCCCCAGCCACAAGAAAGGCCATGGGACCATGCTGTGTGTCCGAAGCACACTATTGAAAATTGCCCAGCTGGCTAAAGGAATCTTAGTTGTCAGCAGCTCTGACTCGAGGGAATAGCAGCTGTATCTAAGCATGTGTGGTATGGACCACGTATTTCCAGGACCCTGAATACCTTCCACAAGCAAATTCAGATGGAAATAAGTTGGCTTTGTTGATGTGGCTCTGTATTACCAAGCTCCTTTTGTTTAATGTGGCCTTTACTATGCTGGGTCTCTGACTGCCCTTTCACTCTCTGGAGATCAGTGCTTGAAGTTGGAAGCCTTCAGGCTTTTCTCTAAGAGTTTAAGGGTTCACTCTTGCTGCCACCTGATAAGACGGTCGCAATGCATTTTAAGGGGGATGTTGTACAGCCACTCCCACCAAGGCCTTTTCTGAATAGAGCTGGTCTCACACTAGGCCTGTGGAATCCTCTCTGAGCACTGCTATCTAGAAGAATGATGGTAGATAACTAACAAAATTAACAAAGTTTACTGAGCGTCCCAGGTACAGTATTGGGTTGCTGTGTAAACAAGAGAACATATTCAAAGCCAGGCATGGTGGTGCACTACTGTAATCCCAGCATTTGAACGGCTGAAGCAGGAGGATCAGTGTGAGTTTGAGGCCAGCCTGGGCTGCACAGTGAGACCTTGTCTAAAAAAAAAAAAGAAAAAAAGAAAGAAAAAAGAAAGAAAGGAAGGAAGGAAGGAAGGAAGAAATGAAAGAAAGAAAGAGATGAAGAACAAACACAATGTATGAAGTATGGGATCCTAACATTAAGGAGCCAACAGCCAGGTGCACACACCTGTAATCCCAGCAGCTCTGGAAGTGAAGGCAAAAGGATCACCAGTTTGAGGCCAGAGAGAGCTTGCATAATTTGGCAAGACTTTATCTCAAGATAAAAAATTAAAAGGGCTGGGAGTGTAGCTCACTGGTAGAGCACCTGCAAAGTATATGAAAGGCCCCAGGTTCAGCCCTCCAGTGCTGACAAAATTTTTAAATAAATAAGTAAATCAATATGCACAAACAGCCCAGAAAGGTTATGAAACTTGGGCAGAGTTTTGCAGCTAGCAAAGGCAGAGCCAGGCTAAAGCCTAGTCTGATTCAAAAGCCAGAAATCTGATATAGTACCTAGCCCCAATCAGACTTCTTACACCTCGTGGACACTTATTAAACACTTTGTAGACACTTGGTAGGTGATTGTTTATCATCTACCTGCAGGCATGTGGAATTCCTAGATCCACCTCTGGCTTTACCCCTGGGTTCATGTCGGGTCCCTTCTGACACCTCCCATCCCCCCTTGGCCAAAGAGCAGTGGGGAAGCCCTCACCCTTGAAGTAAGCCACACCGAGAAGGAGAATGCTGATGTCACTGGGCATTTCCCTTGTGGATCTAGCAATTTTCCCTTTCATCTGGGCCTGCACCCAGTTGTTAATCTCCTGAAGGTCTATGCGAGGGTTGCCAGTCAGGATTCTGGGCCTGGTCCCATATGACTTTTCCAGTGGTGCCACAAAGCTGGATTTTATCCGCATCTCTAAGAAGAGGAAGAACAGAGGTTAGTGTCCAAGAGCTGAACTCACACCTGTCTTTGAGAACATGGCAGGCTTAGTTCTGGTTTGCCACTCAGCAGGCCTCAACTTCCTGCCCAGCATCTTCCCGTGACTTGCCGGCACCTCTGCCTGCTTCCCCAGGTAGAGGACAGGGAGCAATGGATTTCACCCAGTGGTGTTCCTCTTCATGTTACTTCCCTCTCCACACCCTCCCACTGTCTCCCACATCCCAGCCCACTTCCTCTTTCTGATCCCCAGTGGGCTCAGGGGACGCTTCCTGCCCACCAGTGCCAGGCCTGACCTGAGCACACATGATCTGTTGTTTAGAAAGAAACTCCAGAGTGGAGCCCTGAGCCCCACACTCAGGCAGCCCAAGCTAGAGAGGCAACAGCTGCCAGGCATGATGGCCCACGCCTGTAGTCCCAGCATTCAGGAGGATCATGAGTCAGAGGCCAGCTTGGGCTACATGTTGTTGTTGTTAGGTGCCATCGAGTCAGTATCCGATTCATAGTGACCCTCTGTACAACAGGGGAAACACTATTGTCAGTGCTTCTCTGCTGTTCATAGGGTTTTCAGTGGCAGATTGATTTTTGGGAGGGGGTTGCCAGGTCCTTCTCCCAAGCCTACAGTTTCTGGTGTTCCCAGGTGGTCTCCCATCCAGGAACTAAGCAGGCCCGACCCTGCTTAGCTTCTGAGATCTGACGGGATTGGATGCCGGCTACATAGTGAAACCTTATTCTGAAAAAAAAAAAAGAAAGAAAGCAAAGGACTAACTCCGCTCAAAGACAATCCTGGACGCACTCCTGAGGTTCTTCTGGGGGGCGGTGACAGTGGCAAGGAGTTCCTTGTAGGTGCTGTGGATGTCAGGGTTGCTGATCAAATCATAGTAGAGAGCCCGGTGAATGACAGATTCTGTTCGCTCCTCCGCCCCTGCCACGGAGACAAGATTGAGAGCCTCCATAACTGCCCGCCAGCCCCAAATCAGTCCTCTCCCAGAACCAGAAAACTACACTCCTAGTCTTTTCATCTACCGAGAGCCCGAGTAGGCAGATATTGCAGACATCCTAGATAGGCAAAGAATTTGAGGGCAGCGGATGCAAAAGTGGCTGCGTTCTTAGAGATTTTCTTAAAGTAGGCTAAAGGCATTAGGCCTAGAGAGACAGAAGGGTGGGGTAAGGTGTACTAGTCTCTGTTCTTCTCCCTCACACTGCCTGCTCTGTTTTGTAGTTGTCTGTTTCTCAGTGTCCCCTGTGAACTCAGCTGTGACCCCACTGAGGGCAAGCCCAGGCCTGCTTGTGGGAGGTTCTATGCCCAAAACCTGTGCAAATGGCTGGCACACAGAAGGACCTCATTTCAGGAACAAATGAATGAATATTGAAGTCGCCATGCCAGTTAAGTGGTGGCAATCGTGTGTGCAGCCCTTGAGCTCCCATGGCCCCTTCGTGGGCCAGCTTTCCGACACTTTTTCATCCCTCCAAGAGCTGCACATAAACAGAGGCCCCAGGTAGGGGGTGGGTGGCATCTGGGGCCTAGGGCATCTTTGCACTCACCCAGTGAAAGGGCGGAGAGGGCCGTGGCCACGCTCAGTGGAGACAGCAGCACATTGACTGTGGGGCTTGTGCTAGATCTCAGGCGGTACAGGTCATAGCCGAAGTTGGAGACAGCTGCGGCCAGCTTGTTCAGAGGGACCTTGAAAAAGGGGTCCTCCTCCTCTGCCGGCTCCCCCGTGCCGCCAGGAGCTGGGGAGCTCTGGCAGGAGACAGAAAGCCCTAGATTAGAGGTGAAAGACCAGCGGAGCGGCTCAGGGATGACGTCTCCTCCTAGCTCTGAGTGGGGCTATGGCTCTGGCCCCTGAGGGCTGTCCTTCTTCAGTGCTGGAGATCAAACCCAGGGCCTTGTACGTGGACATTAGGCAGGTGCTCTAGCACTAACCTATACCCCCAGTCCCTGCTGGTTCTTTCTGACTTCCTTCATTTCTCACTCATTAAGGTACCCCTCATGTGATACCCCTAAAGACTAATATCTCAAAACAATTGAGTTTCTTGAAAGCAAGAACTGAATCTTTTTCATTTCCACATTTATGTTACCCATCCCCAGTACCTTCCACATAGGTGTTCATGAGCAGCAACATGGCTTAGTGGTAGAGAACTTGCCTAGCAAGCACAAGGCCCTGGGTTCAATCCCTAGCACCAAAAAAAAAAAAAAAAAAAAAAAAAAAAGAGTGCATGTTCAGTTGTTGTTAGGTGCCGTCGAGTCAGTATTCAACTCATACCGACCCTCATAGGGTTTTCAATGGCTGTTTTGGGATTGCCAGACCCTTCTCCCATTTTTGCAATGCTGGGAATTGAACTCAGGTCCTCAAAGACTGCAGCGCAGCACTCTACCAACTGAGCTAAATCCCAGCCCGTATATTCAGTAGGTAAGAACAAAATGAACGGCCACAGTGGCCCTGTAAGGAGACAGAGACTAAGAGTGACTTGTCTAAGTTACTAAGCCACTGAGAGGTAGGGCCAAAATTCAAACTCAGAACACATGACAAAGTCCAGAGCTCCAGGTGATATGCCCAGTGGCTTTGTTCCTTGAGTGACAGGGACACCAACCTCCCCCATCATAAAGCAGAGACTTCCCATGTCTACCTGCCTTTGCAACCCACCTGTGCTCTCTGGGTGGGAAAGAGGTCTGCCCACGCTCACTCACTCTCTGCCATGCCCCTGGTCAGTATCTTTTTTTTTTGGTCTTTTTTTTTTTTTCAGTACTGGGGGTTGAACCCAGGGCCTCGTGCTTGCATGCTCTGCAAGTGCTGGACCACTGAGCTGCACCCTCAGCCCATTTTTCACTTTTTTGAGGCAAGGTCTCACTAAGTTACGCAGACTGCCTCTGGTCTCGAACTTGCGATCCTCCTGCCTCCGCCTCCCGAGCCGCTGAGAGTACAGGCATGTGCCACCTTGCCCAGCTCCTGGTCAGTATCTGAACGAATATCTGAAACCCCCACCCACTCAGCGAGCCCCACGAGTGGTACAGGGAAATGAGGAAAGGTCTTTCAGGAAGCGCCAGCCCTGGAATAGGTCAGGTGCTTTGGCTTTTCGCTTTTTTTGGATCTTATTTTTGTCTCCACTCTGTCTCCTTTAAGGAGAGGCAAGACATCGTTTCTCTGTTTTGCTGCTGGAGAAACCAAGGCCCCGGAGGACTGAAGGCCAGAGCGTGGTCTCGAAGCTGGGTGCCAGCTCCCTGTCCTGCCTCCCAGGCTGCCCGCCAAGGAGGGGCAGGAACACCCACTGACCTCGGGGCTGCTGGCCACGTTCTGGCATCTGCTGTGTCCAAGCAGGGCTCCAATCCAGAGGAGTAGCACCAAGGCCTTCATCCTGGGCCTGCAAGAGAAGTGAGGGGGCAGGCAACTCCCCTCCTCCACCCCCCCTGCCCTGCTACACCACTCTGGGCCTTCCTTCCAGCCTCCCCAGCCTGGAAGTGAACCTCAGCTTGAGGACCCCACTCCCAGCCATGCCCAGCCAGCCCTGCACCTGCCTCTCAACCCACAGTCACACCATGCCTTGTCATTTCCGTCTCTAGAGCACTTCCTTCCCCTCACGGTTAAGAGTGTGGGGTCTTGAGTCACACTACCTGGGTAAGAATCTCAGTTCTAGTCAACTGGAATCATATAGCTGTGCTCCTCCCCAACACAGCCCCAACCTTTTCCCACTCCCAGATGAAAATAGCTCTTAAGTCTCACAGTCTTCTTTCCTTCAGGTTAAACCATCCTATTTTTTAGTAAGATTGCCCACAAGCCGTCACCTCCCCAGCTGTGGCCCCTTTGTTGAGCCCCTGATCTGTTGTTGTTGGGCTGGCCCAAGGCAAAACTCTGAAATCCAGGTCTAGGGCTCTAGATCCTCCTGCCTTCACCTCAACGTTAAGCTCCCTCTGGAGTCAGGATGGGGTGGGGGAGGGGGTGGAAACAGCTAGAGTGAGTTCACAGACTAACTCTTCCAAGAGGCCTGCTAGTAACAAAGTCAGACAAGGCAGCAGCCAGGACTTTTGATTGGTTCATATCCTCCCTCCGTCCCTCCACACACATCTCCAACCCTTGAGGGTCACCTGGGCCCCATCGTTATTTATTTATTTGTGTTGTTACTATTAGGTGCCATTGAGTCATGTCTGACTCATAGCGACCCTCAGAGGGTTTTCAATGGCTGACTGTTTCGGGATTGTTTCAGGAGTGGATTGCCACATCCTTCTCCCACTGTTGCGGCCCTGGGAATCGAACTCAGGACCTCAGAGACTGCAGAGCAGTGCTCTACCAACTGAACAAAATCATAGCCCGTTTATCTTTGCAATACTAGAGGAGTTGAACCCACGGCCTCACACACGCTAGGCAAGTGCTCTACCACTAGGCTGCATCCCTAGTCCCCCTTTTTAATTGTTTATTTTGAAATAGGGTCTCACTAAATTATGCAGCCTGCCTCTGGCCTTGAACTCGGGGTCATTTTGTCTCAGCCTCACACATTCCTGGGATTACAGGAGTATGCCACCTTGCCTGCCTCCATTATCCTTCTATATACACATAAATGCCCCCCAACACACACACACACCCCTAACTTTCCTGACTTCCCAGAACAAATTGAATCAGAAAAGTTAGGAGTGCAGTGTGGGGTTGTTGGCTAAAGTCCTTAAAATTAAGTCTGATAATCACTGGACAACATCGTAGTGCATGAAAGACAACAAAAGATCTCTGGATTTGCTTGGCTTAAGGCAGGACCAACCGGAGGCAAGAACCAGCCTGGCTCTTTGTCTAAAATCTCATCTCCAGCTGACGTGTGGAGAGTTCCACAGACTTCTGCCTTCTCAGCCAGGCCTCATCCCCGTGGCTGCCCTGCTGCTCAGGGAGAAAAGATCCATTGAGACAACAGGAAAAGCGTTTGGGGGAGGGGAATAGTGACCTCAGCACCACCCAAGCCCTCCCTGCTCTCCTCCGCAGCCAGCCCAGCACAGAGCTGTCAGGAGCCTCAAGAGTCTGGCTTATCAGAGACGGAAAATTCAGTGACATGCAGGGCAGACAAGGCTAGAGGCAAAGCTGTCAGCGCTGGTCCCTCTCACCAGGCAGGGAATTCTGAGAAAAGGACGGAGACAGGGTCAACCTGGCAAACTATTCAGATGCACTTGGAGGTGGGACCTTCTTGAGTCCTTACAGAGTCTACACCCAAGCCTGATCATGTGACTGATCATTGTTATCCCTTGGGTAGGGGAAGGACTGAAGCTGAGGTGAGGGAACCTGGCAGGGAAAGGCGCAAGGGTCCAGAGCTGTCCCTGAGCTAGACACAGGGATAGGTAGCATTCATGGCATGTCTTTGAATCCTCTACCTCAGGCCATAGGGATAAAGGAGGTGGAAGACATTAAAGCCCCCTACAGAGCAATGAGAGAGAAGGGAGGGAGGGTCTGCAGTGGGGACCCCTCACCACACATACAATGCCCTGTGCAAGATGATTGTTCTATGGGCCAGAGCAGGTAACCATTAGCTGGCCAGCAGGCACAGGGACAATGATGCCATCCTGTCCAAAGGGCAGTATCCAAGCCAGAGCCCTGGTCTACCAAGTGGGGGAGGGCATAGAAAAGAAGCGGAGATCCTCCCCCTGGGCTAAGGTCAGCCTTCCTTTCTGCTACAGGTCAAGAGGCACAGGAATTGGGATGTTGTGATCTCGCACCCAGGCTGGGAAGATCAAGTCCAGCCAATACATGTGTTTCACATTAAAGCCAGTTGTGAGACAAACACCACCTCGCTCCTCCTCCTCCTCCTCCCAGAACCGCGCAGCCTTCAAGCCACATGGCAGTAGACACTGTGGACAGGGCAGGAAAGAGCACCTCCCTCTCTCCTGGCTCTGGGAGAATTTCCAGGGTCCGCTTGCCCATCCATGGCGACCACCAGGTAGTGCTTTTTTTCTGAAATCTTGGAACCTCAATGAGTCAGGCCAAGGCACTCCAGAGTCGCACCTCCCCACACCCCAGAAGGAAAAGCCCTAGGGACTAAAATCCCTGGACCCCACCCCACAACCTCAGCCTGGTGTCCGGCCAATGGC
This sequence comes from Pedetes capensis, assembly GCA_007922755.1. Lineage (NCBI taxonomy): Eukaryota > Metazoa > Chordata > Mammalia > Rodentia > Pedetidae > Pedetes > Pedetes capensis. The sequence continues at coordinate 100,805 of VMDO01001487.1, forward strand.
CAGACAGTGGTGGGGTTTTAAGGAGCCTGCAGCTTTTCTGTGGCTCAGACCACTCCCTGGTGTGGCATGCTTCCGGGAATGGAAAGGATACAGAAGGGCAGCCAAGCCCCCAAACCTCCACCACTGGCTTGGCTAAATAGTGGCCATTGTTTGCAAGGGGCCATGACCTCATTTGTCTCCCAGCATCTGCTCACAGCTCTTTTAGCCAAAGAGAAAGGGTGGGGGCAGAAGGACCCAGCTGTTACCCCATCCCAGCCCTCTGCCAGGGGCTCAGCCAGCCAGCTGCTTGGTGCTGTTGGGAAATTATTTTTGAAATCAGTGCCAGTTGATCTGAAGAAAGCAGCAGCAAGCTGAGGGAGTGGAAGCCAGGCTGGGCTACAGGAAGACCACCTCCCTGAGCGCATCCTTGCCTTGGGGTTGTAGCCAGCCGCTTTGGGATGCTGTTCAGACCCTATCCAGAGCTTAGCTCTGGGCTCCCCCGCTTGCATTGTTTCCCACCACTTCATTCAAAACTATTTCCAGCCTCTTCTATTACTGCAATGGGGTTTGGGAGTAATACGGTCCAGGCCTTCTGTCCCCCGCTACACTCACTCTGCCCTCTGTCAACAACTCACCCTGGTGCCCAAGCTGCAGGGGCTACTGGATCCCCACCTTCTCCGCCACCTCACACCCCTCTTTCCGGCTCCCTGGAGTACCCCTGCCTCTCCCGGTCCTCCATCCCAGGGGAGCTTCTCCCACCTTCGCCTGACATGCAGACCAGCCCAGGAGCTGCTTTACCTGTGGTTCACTGCAGCTCCGCTTGCAGCCTGGGTTCCTCTCAGCCTGCACACTGAGGGACTCCAGCAAGCACTAGAACTGTGTTCTCTGTCTCCCAACCCCAAGTCCAGCAGGCTTCAGATTACAGCTACTCCTTTCTTAAAGCGGCCTCCACTCAGTTTGGATCCTGTGATTGCATCATTGTCTGCTGTTAACTTTAACCCACTGCTGCCCTTCCACCCGACAACCCCAAGACCCACACATTCGCACCACCCTCCTCCTCTCCCAGGTCTTCCTTCGGGGGCTCTGGCCTTTACCGTTGCCTGCTGAGACCCTGCACAAGATGGCCAACCCCCGGTGTACACAGCAGCCAGCTTGCGGTGGGATAGGACTGAGCTTGAGTGTTTTGCAGAAGGGGCTGCGGAAGCAGGCAGACGGGGTAGAGAAGACACTGGTCCCAGATAGGGGATTCGGGGTTTTTCCTGACTGTAGCCTCTGGCTCTACCTGGGATTGAGGGCAAGATAACTCTCATGGTTCTTCTCTTTCCATTGCTGAAAAATGAAGGGATGTCCTCACGCTTTTTCAGCACTGAACGGCTGTGATTTCTGAAGATCAGAAAGGGGAGGGGAGGCTAACATCTGACCAGAGGAAGAAATGAAGGTAAGGGACACTTGAGTACTGAGAAGACGCCTATAATAGAGGTTACCTGAAAAGGAGAAGGCTTGGGCCCACCTCACCTTGGGACATTTAGGGACTCACACAGTGGTTATGAAGCTAAAACATTAACATAAGAAATGACTAGAGATTGCAAATTGAGTATCTCTTATCAGAAATGCTTAGGACCTAAAGTGTTTCTGACTTCAGATTTTTTCAGATCTCGGAATATTTGCATCTACATAATGAGAGATCTTGGGGATGGGACCCAATTCTAAGCATGAAATTAATTGGTGTTTCATATACTCCCAACCTGAAGGTGATCTTATGCAATATTTTCATTAATTTTGTGTATGGAACAAAGTTTGTACACATTGAACTGTCAGACTTATGGCATCATATCAGTGTCTCAAAAGTTTCAAATTCTGGAGCACTTCCCATTTCAGATTTTGTGCTTAAGGATATGCAAGTATATAACAAAATGTTTTCTACACAGGTGTGAAGCCTGGCTGAGAAACTCTAACAGTTGTTCAAAGGACAGATAAGAGAAGGAAAGAGGAGTGTTCTGGGATATTTAGCTCAAAGAGAAAACTTAGGAGACCCTACAGTATTCTCCTGTGAAGCCTCTGGGAGCAGAGGTAAGGGCCCTGGGGGGAGCTTACCAAGGGGCAAAGTTCAGCTTTATAAGCTTTATAGAAAGAAAAGTGTCAACCGGAGTTCAGTCCCTTTCAACAAAAAATTTGGGGGCACCTTTAGGCCAGGCACTGTGTTAGGGACTCAGAGGAGGTGAATGTAGATGAATGTGCTCTCTTCCCCACCAGTAACTTACTGGCTAATAACAGAGGCTGACGTGAGAATAGATTATTCAATTTACTGTCTGTCTGTACAGCTACACTGTCCAACAGTCACTACTAGCCATGCACAGCTACAGAGCATTTGCGTTAAGTGTAAAAGGAATGTCATATTTTGAATACTTGTTATGGAAAAGGAATGTAAACTATCTCAATCATTTTTACATTGATTACATATGTTGTTATTAGGTGCCGTCGAGTCGGTATCATACTCATAGCAACCCTATGCACATCAGATGAAACACTATTGTCAGTGCTTCTCTGCTATTCATAGGGTTTTCAATGGCTGATTGTTTTTTGGGGGAGTGGGTTGCCGGGTCCTTCTGCCAAGCCTACAGCACCTGGTGTTCCCAGGTGTTCTCCCATCCAAGTACTAACCAGGCCCTACCCTGCTTAGCATCTGAGATCTGACAGAATGGGACGAATGGGGACACCACAGTGGTATGGCTGCAGGCTGATTACATATAGTGGCTTAAATAAAATATATTATTAAAATGAATTAAATTAACCTATTTTTTTCATGGTGCTGGGAGTTGAACCTAGGGCATTTTGCATGCTGGACAAGGGCTCTACCACTGAGCTACATCCCAAACTACTCAGATTTACTTTTTTTTTTTTTTTTTTTAAGATAGGATCTCACTATGTTGCTGGTCTTGATCTCCTGGGCTCAAGTGATCTTGCCTCAACTCCCTCCCCAATCCTCAGTAGCTGGGAAGACAGGTATTAACCACCAACCCTGGCTATTTACTTGGGGGGATATTGGGGAGTTGAACCCAGGACCTTGTGCAGACTTTGCAAATGCTCTACCACTAAGCTGCACCACAACCCCACCCACCCCCGCTTTTTTTTTTTGCGGTACTGGAGTTTGAATCCAGGGCCTCAATCTTGCATACTTTGCAAGTGCTGTACCACCGAGCTGCACCCTCAGCCCATTTTTTTTTTTTTTTTACTTTTAGAGACAGGGTCTCGCTAAATTACACAGACTGCCTCTGGTCTCGAATTTGTAATCTTCCTGCCTCCACCTCCTGAGTCTCTGGGATTACAGGCGTGCACTACTGTGCTCAGCTTCCAAACCCCTTTTTTATTTTTTATTTTTAGTCAAGTTGTTATTAAGTTATGCAGGCTGCCTTGGGCCTCCAACTTGCAATCTTTTTTGCCTCTGCCTCTGGAGTCTCTGGGATTACAGGCCTGCACCACTATGTCTGGCTATTTACTTAATTTTGAATATGTATTTTGTTCAATGGTTCAATAGTCAAAAGTAACAAAAGATACAGAGAAGAAAAGTCTTCCTCTCCTTCTGATCTATCACCCACTTCTAGTTTTTGCAGACAGCTGGTGTTAATCTCTTTCCTGTGTATTCTTTTAAATAAATTATTATGCTTTAAAAAGAAAATGTAGAAAGCTAAGCATGGTGGTGCACATCTGTTATCCCAGCACTCAAGAGACTGAGGCAGGAGGATCCATGCTAGTTTGAGGTTAGCCTGGTCTACATAATGAGTTCCAAGCCAACCTGAGCTACAAAGAAAGACCCTGTCTCAAAAAACAACAAAAGAAAACAAATATATATCTCTATACACACACACACACACACACACACACACACACACACACACCCCAGATGTGGCACCTGCTTGTAATCCCAGCACTCAAGAGGCTGAGAGAGGAGCATCAGAAGTTTGAAGCCAGTCTGGGCCACAAAGTAAATTCCAGGGTATCTTAGGCTACATAGTGAGACGCCATGTCACCACCACCAACAACAGAAAGCAAATGTAAACATATATATGACAAGCAAAATTGTAAATGTTTTAGAAGAAAACATAGATGGGTCCCTTTGTAATCTCTGTGTAAGAAAGATGTTTATTATAAGACAAAAGAAGGAAAAATTGCAAGTTATAAGAGAAAAGATTAGCTGGGCAAGGTAGCGCATATCTGTTATCCCAGCAACTCAGGAAGCAGAGGCAGGAGGATCCCAAGTTCAAGACCCGAAGCAGTCTGTGTAATTTAGCGAGACCTTGCCTCAAAAAGTAAAAAAATGGGCTGGAGGTGAAGCTCAGTGGTCCAGCACTTGCAAAGCAGGCAAGCGTGAGGCCCTGGGTTCAACCCCCAGTACCACAAAAAAGAGACAGAGAGAGAGAGAGAGAGAGAGAGAGAGAGAGAGAGAGAGAGAGAAGATTGACAAATGTAACATTAAAATTAAAAATTTGTGCTGGGCGTGGTGGCACATGCCTATAATCCCAGCGGCTGGGGAGACGGAGGCAGAAAGTTCGCAAGTTCAAGACCAGAGGCAGTCTGCGTAATTTAGAGAGACCCTGTCTCAAAAAGTAAAACAAATGGGGCTGGGGTGCAGCTCAGTGGTCCAGCACTTGCAAAGCATGCAGGCACGAGGCTCTGGGTTCAACCCCCAGTACAGCCAAAAAAAAAAAAAATTAAAGCTTGCTTTCACAAAAAGATACCATAAAACAAAGAGAAAAAAATAAAACTCATCATACTGGGAGAAAATATATGTAAGAGAGAAAATGGACAAAAAAGATTACTAATTGTAATGTGAAAAGGACTACAAATCAATGAGAAAATTCAATAGACTCACATAATTTATGAGATTCCCAACCATCCAATAAACTTATGAAAAGATATTTTATCGACCACCTGTGGTCCATCATTTATTTTAATTCATGTTTCTTATTAAATATAGTACTAGGCAGGGGCTACCTACATTAGGAACTTTCTTTGTACTATTTCAGCCAGTCTGTGAATGTAAAACTACACTGTTTCCTTGCTTAATCCATCCTACTGCAGTGTGGAACAAACTTCTCTCTTGAAATCTGCCCTAAGGTATGGAGCTGAGCTAACCTTCTGTATCTTTCTGTTTTTTCACTTACTTTAATTCTAACATGGCCCATGGCATCGGCAGAAGGAGGGTATTGTGAGGTGTTGGTGTCCAAGAGGAATTTTAATTTTTCCACAACTTCTGATTTCCTAGTCTTTCACTTACACATGTACTGTATTTGTTTACAGACATGTTGTTGTTGTTAGGTGCCATCAAATCGAGTCCGACTCACATTGACCTTCACAGGGTTTTCAGTAGCTGATTGTTTTGGGATTGCCTGGGGAGTGGACTGCCCCGTCCTTCTCCCATTTTTGCAGTGCTGGAAATTGAACCCAGGACCTCAGAGACTGCAAAGAGGTGCTCTACCAACTGAGCTAAATCCCAGCCCCTTACAGACTATAAGTGGATATATAAATTAAAAGCTTGGTTTAATAAACATCTAGCCCCGCTAAACCTGTGCTATAGGTCCTATTTTTCTTTTTATCAGTTTAATTAATAGGTCAGCTCTTTCTCTTTTTAAATTCTGAATTATGTTGTATTACCAATATTAAAAGCATGTTAAAAAAAGATATTTTATCATCACTGATGATCAGAGGAATGCAAATTAAAAATATAGAGAATTATATTTCCCATTCATCAGATTGGCAAAATTTAAATACCTGACAATACTAAGTGTGGGTGAGAATGTGGACAACTAGGATCTCTTATGCCCACTGCTATGGTAATATAGCCACTTCGAACAATAATATGGCAATAAATGTCAAAGTTGTTCATAGATGTATGTGGCAACCCTGGCAGTTAAAAGTGGACAGTCTCAGACCTATAATTCAGGAGTTCTACTCCTAAGCATGTGAGCCAAAAAGACTTCCACAAAGCTGGGGGTGTAGACCTGTGGTAGAGTGCTTGCCTAGCATGTGTGAGGCTCTGGGTTCAATCCACAGCCCTGCCAAACAATAAAAGACTTCCCTACATGTGCACAGGGCATTATCTACAAGAATGTTAGCATCATTATTGGCAGTGCCAAGAAAACAGAAGCTCTGTGAGTATCCATCAACAGGAGACAATAGATGAATAGTGGAAAAGTTAAATTGCTTTTGCAGCTGCTATTACTCTCTAATGACAGTGCTGCCTGAAACTCCAGCTGAGGGAAAAGGAGGGTAAGCAAGGAGGTCTCTATACCATAGCTCCTCTATACCTGACTGCCACAGACCGACCATTGGTAAAGCACACAGGAAGCAACTAGCTACCAAAGTCTCTGGCAAGAGAGCAAAACTTCTGTGTCTGGCAGCAGGCAGCAGAATGAACCATTCTTCCCTCTTGAAATTCCTCCCCTCCACACCTCTCCATTCTTCTCCAACCTCATGCACCCCATCTTTTCTGTCTCTGTTGGTTTGATCCTGGGACCCCTTCACATTTCTATTAGCATCATTTCCTCTTAAATGATTTCCTGCAGTTCCATGATTTCACTCTGTGTGTGTGTGTGTGTGTGTGTGTGTGTGTGTGTGTGTGTGTGTGTTTGCTGAGAATCAAATCCAAGACCTTGCACACACTCTACTTAGCCTCTAGTTCCATGATTTTGTTTTATTGTGTTTTTTAGTTTTTGACATAGGCTCTCTCCCTATGTAGCCTGGGCTGGCCTCAACCTCAGAATCATCCTGCCTTTGCCTCCTGAGTGTTGGGATTACAGGCGTGCACCACCATGTCCTGCTTAGTTCCACGACTTTACATGGATTCCTATGCTGTCAAATATATACTTCTATCCCTGGCCATGGGAGAAGGACCTGGCAGCCCACTCCCAAAAACAATCCGCCATTGAAAACCCTATGGATAGCAGAGAAGCACTGACAATAGGGTTTCGCCTGTTGTACGCAGGGTCACTATGAGTTGGCCACTGACTCGATGGCACCTAACAACAACAACAACATCCCTGGCCAAAATATCCAATCACCTATTTGACATTAAATATGGGTTAACTTGCTGGGCACAGTGGCACACGCCTGTCATCCTAGCAACTTGGGAGGCAGAGGCAAGAGGATAGTGAGTTCAAAGCCAGAGGCAGCCTATATAAGTTAGCCAGACAGACCCTGTCTCAAAATAAAAAATGAAAAACAGTCTGGGTGTGTATTCAGTAGTAGAGTGCTTGCAAAGCATGCATGAAGTCCTGGGTTCAAACCCTTAGTTCCTCAAAAAAAAAAAAAAGTGTTGTTGTTGTTAGGTGCCATCGAATTTTGTCTGACTCATAGCAACCCTTATAGGGTTTTCAATGGCTGACTGTTTTGACATTGCTTCAGGAGTGGATTGCCAAGTCCTTCTCTCATTTTTGCGGTGCTAGGTCTCGAACACATGTCCTCAGAGAGTATAGCACAGCACTCTACCAACTGAGCTAAATCCCAGCCAAAAAAAAAAAAGATAGGTAAACTCAAACCCACAACTCAGCAGTTCCATTGCCCCCACATCCACATAGGTGCTCATGGCTGAACACATAACTAGCCATCCAAACAGGAACACTTCTAAAAGCAAATGAGGGTGCTACTAAATAGCTAGAACAACAGACACAACTTGAACTTTCCCAGGGAAACCGGGACATGTGGTTGGCTCATATTAGTGTGGCATTTCCATTGTAACATGGTCAGGATAGAATCTCTGATCCACCCTCCAATGTGTCTCTCACTCTGCTGCCCATCTCAGTAAACAACCCTACCACCTACCCATTTCTTCACAACAAAAATAGGAATTTCAACGATGAACCCCACAGCCTTGAGTCTTTCCTTACTGTCTTCTCCTACATGATCTATCCCCAAATTCCATCATAGCATCAGCAAAATACACCTGGGTACCTACTGCCTTCCCCTATTTCCACAGTCAGCACCTGGGGCCTTGTGACCTCCATCACTTGCCTGCCAACCAGTCTACCCATACCTACCTTCATCCCTGTCCAGTCTGTTCTCCACTTACCAATGGAGACTTCCAGAGCCTAACTCAGATCACAGCACCCCACAATTAAAAGCCTTCTGCTGTAAAAGAATCATTGCCATTCATAGAAACACAGATGAATTTCACAAATGTGAGGTTGAGTGCAAGAGGTCAGACAGACACAAGAGAACAAGGGTTGGGCTGGGGAATATAGCTTGGTAGTACAGTGTTTGTCTAGCAGGTGAAAGGCCCTGGATTTGATCACCAGCAATATATAAAATAAAATAAAATATATGTAGAGAGAGCACAGACTGCATGTAAGTTATGTAAACTTTGTTGTTGTCAGGTGCCTACAAGTTGGGTCCAACTCTTAGTGACCCTATGTACAACAGAAGGAAACACTCCCCAACACTGTGCCATGCCAGCACTATGTCAGTGCTTCTCTGCTATTCATAGGATTTTCAATGACTGATTGGGGATTGGTTCGGGAGTAGATTGACACATCCTTCTCCCATTTTTGCCGTGCTGGGGATCAAACCCAAGGCCCAGAGAGCGCAGAGCAGCACTCTACCAACTCAGCTAAACTCCAGTCCTATATGTTGCCACAGACCAGCTGAAGCCTAAAATCCAGGGATTCCCAAAGGCAGATGAGCAATGAGCAATCGGCGTTGGGTAACAGACACAGCAGCACACAGCAGCTCGGAGGCAGTGTGACCTTGTTCCATTTATTTCCAGATAACCCAGCCTTTTTATACAGAATTGTTGTTGTTGTTGTTAGGTGCTGTCAAGTCGGTATCTGACCCATAGGGACCCCTAAAGGGTTTTCAATGGCTGACTGTTTCAGGATTGCCTTGGCAGTGGATTGCCAGGTCCTTCTCCTGGGAATTGAACTTGGGACCTCAGAGACTGCAGCACAGCGCTCTACCAACTGAGCTAAATCCCAGCCCGCACTTAAACAGATTACAATTCACTAAATCTTATGAAAGGTCAGAAAAAGGACAAGGAAGTTGGTTGCATTGATGGAATCACATGATCAATTGTCACATGAGTGTCAGGTGGTAATCAAAGTGGAAGAGGAACTCAGAGACAAATTGTGAATATTTCAGAGAAATAAACCAAGACGACCTGAGCATCTACATTTCCTGTAACAATTGACTATTCTTAACTTTATGCAGGAATTTAGGGTGGTTAACGGTCACCTGTGTGTCACCCCATTGAGTCTGTTGTTATGACAAATGGGTGCTTTTGCTTACTGTAGAGCCATAGGTGTAAAGGAGTTTACGCTGTTGGAAGTCATTCAGGGATTTCCTGTTCAAGAAAGCCTGAGGTTTGTCAACTCACAATCTGAATTAGCATTGCCCACAGAGCCAGAAGATTATATATTTTTCATTAATATTTCCCAGAAATCTACAATAGTGACCAATTAAAATTTAAGAAAAAGAAAAGATGAGGTTCCAAGTCCCTCTCCATGAAGAAACCTTTTGGAGGTACTATTCCCTTTTCAGAAGACTTTCCCTCTGAGGCTTAGGAGATAGTCTTCCCCTTTCAGTGGACTTTCCCTCCTATGCATTTTTAAAGGTATTCTTCCTCATGTGGGAACTCTGTTTACCCATCATGAGTGGATCCGGACCTGGCAATATGTAAGCTTAAAAAACAGGAAAAACTTATCAATGTCATCAGAAGGCAGGAGAGTGAGGTCTGGTTCTTGTTCTGGGGCTGATTGTACAGGAGTATTTGGTTCATGAAAAAATTCATTAAGGTTATGTATAACTATGATTGTGTACTTTGCATATTATATTTCAACTAAAAACTTTAAATCAAAGCACCTCTCTGCAGCTCATCTTTGTACCTGGAACATAATCCAAACCTTTGGCTCTGGTCTCCAAGGCCCCTTGTGATGTGGTCCCAGTCTACCTCTCTAGTTTCACCCCTCCTTTGTCTTTTGGACTTGTCACCCTCTAGTTACATTGGTTTTCTTTCTGCTTTTACAATGATCCAATCCCATTTCTGCCTCAGGGCCTTTGTTCTGTCTCTTGCCTCTTCCTAAACACTCTTCCCCACTGTCCTTTACCATCCATCCTTCACCTCAAAGATAACCTCAGAAAGGACCTTCCCCTGGGCTGGGGATATGGCTCAGTGGAAGAGCACTTGCCTAGTATGTGTGGGGGTATGAGTCAATCCCCATAACCAGGAGAAAAAAAGGACATTCCTCACGATTACACAGTGTCATAAAATCTTGCAAATTTCCTTATAACACTTCTGACCATCCTGGTTATTATTATTTTGTACTTTTTTTTGTTTATTTTTCAGTACTGAGAGTTGAATCCAGGACCTCACACATGCTAGGCAAGTACTCTAGCACTGAGCTGCACCCCCAACCCCTGTTTTGTTTTGTTTTGTTTTTGAGACAGGGCCTTGCTAAATGTTGCAGGCTGCCTCTGGTCTCAAACCCAAAATCCTGCCTGAGCCTCCCAAGTTGCTGGGATTGCAGGCATGTGCCTTGGCACTGAGATATATATATATATATATATATATATATATATATATATATATATATCAGCATATATATACATACATATATATATATATATATATATATATATATATATATATGAAGGCAACAAGAAACTGTGTTACATTCTATAAATCTGTAAATCAGGCAACTGATTTGTGTGCTATGCCTAGTATTCATTCCAGGGCCTTATCACTAAACCATATTTGTATTTTTTCTTTATTGTCTAGACCACTCCACTACCAAAGTTGGGCTCCGGAGAATAAGGATCTAGGCTGCTTGTTTGTTGCTGCATTCCCAGAGACCAGCATCCTGCTGGGGAAGGTGTTTGATAAGAACCTGGGATAAGAACCTGTGGGGGAGCTGGGCGTGGTGGCGCATGCCTGTAATCCCAGCGGCTTGGGAGGCAGAGGCAGGAGGATTGCAAGTTCGAGACCAGAGGCAGTCTGTGTAATTTAGCAAGACCCTGTCTCAAAAAGTAAAAAAAAAAAAAAAAAGAAAGAAAAATGGGCTGAGGGCACAGCTCAGTGGTCCAGCACTTGCAAAGCATGCAGGCACGAGGCCCTGGGTTCCACCTCCAGTACCAAGAAAAAAAAAAAAGAGCCTGTGGGGCAGAGGATGGAGTTGAGGCAGCCCACCCAGCAGCAGGGAGAGACCTGGAGGCAGTAGCAGGGAGCTTGGGGAGGGATGCGCAGGCCCAGAGCCAGGCATGGGAGTGGAAATGGAGAGGAGAGCTCGAGGAAGACTAAGAATTAGCATTCTACTGACTTCTTACTTCACCCAAGATAAAAGCCACCGTCTTCACCAGGGCCCTAGACCCCTTGTCACAGGTTCCCAGCAACTGTCTCCCGCCTCCTCCTCTCCCAGCTTCCTCCTCTCCAACCTACCACCTCCTGCTGTGCTCCCTGCTCTCAACTCTGGACCTCTGCACTTGCTAGGCTTGCCACCATTCGCAGAGACTTCCAAGGTGCCCTCCCTGACCACCTTCCCACCCAGTCCCGTCCCCTCCCTGCTTCACTTTTCACTCTTCCTCTTGTAGACTCTTGCCCTCCAACATACTGTCCTTCCTCAGTTTATTGTCCACCTTCCCATATGGCTGCTCATAACAGCAGGATCCCATGCCAGAGCTCTCTGACCCCAAGTCACATCAGGGCCCCAAGTGGCTGCTGCCACATGGACACCCTGCATTCACAGATAAGGGCCCAGCAGGGAGGCATGCCTAACCACAGCCCCACCGGCACATACAACTGTGCTGTGGTATCCCCAACTGCAACTGCATCCCCCAGATCCTCAGGCACTGACAGCCTCCAGCTGTCCGCCTGCCCCGGCTGGCGGGCGCCAGCTCCTGGCAGAGGGGCCTGTGTGTAATTAGAAACTCCGCAAGCTCCCTAATTGCCAGTTCTTCTCGCAAACAGGGAGGCTGGCGCTATTCTGAGCTGCCCTTGTTGCTAGTTGCCTGAGGCATGTAGAAAGGGACAGGCTGAGAACAGAGCCAGGCTGGCATGGAGGTGGCCCTAGAGAGGGCTGGCATGTGGCCAGAGACCAAACGTGGCACAGAGAGGGCTGACTGTAGTCTGCATTGTGGCTGCCTCCCCACATCCCCGCCGACCCCCTTACCCCTGCCTATGCCCAGAACGGTGACATTGAACCAGCCAGGCCCATTCATTCTTTATTCAGGAGGCATAAAAATCACTACAAAAACTTTACAAAAGAGCCTTAGGGAGCTACTGGAGTCCTCTCCTGCCTCAGCCCCTCAGCTACTGGGCAGAAGAGGAAGACAGGAGAGAGTAAGGAAAGGGATCCTGGCAGTGTTAGCCCCTCCAAGGACCAGTGGGGCAGTAGGGTGGCAGGGGATCAGGAGTAGGTGGAGGCCAGAGGCCTTCAGCAAGTCATGTCAAAGTCAGGCTATGTCAGCCTCCACCCAGGGAGAAGGACATGAAGTCCCATGAGGGGCAGAGGCTGGCCCACAGTGTCTGACCTCAGGACAGCGCTCTGCCTTCAGAGCCACCCCTAGGGTCTGTCTCTCCTCTCCCCAGCCACAATGTTCCCGGCATGTCCAAAGGCAGCCTCTTGTTCCTGCGCTTACAAAATTGGAGGTGGCCCAGCTGAATAGGGACCAACCTAACCTACTTCCCACCAAAATTAAATTTGCAGCTGCCCTAACACCCCAGCCCCTAAAACGATACCGTCTGAACTCCTTTGGAAGAAATGAAGAGGGATCCAGTCCAGGCCCGTGATTCCCAATTCCCGACATCTGCCCTCCTCCTGGTCCTACCCTCCCAGCTCCCCAGGAGGCACTGGAAGGAAATGGCTATTCTCCTCTCCCAGATGGCCCACCCGCCACCCCACCCCACCCCACAAGGCTGCTTGGAAAGAGTCACACACGTTGAGAGGCTGGTCCGGGTGGGGACTCAGGATGCTGGTGGCCAGGACCCCTCACTTTGGGGTGCTAAACTGAGGGTAATCTTCTTCCAAGGGGGGCGCAAGTTTCAAACCAGGGTCTAGGGGCTTGTCTCCATGGTGGAAAATTTTGTCATCCTTGAAGTCCCTGTCGTCAGGGGAATCTTGCTGCTCCTGGAGCTCAGGCTGTGCACTAGGGTTGGGGTTCCTCACATGACCCACAAAGAGAGGCAGGCCTGTGGTGTCCTCCAGGATGAAGAAGAGGAAGGGGCGGTTCACACTGAAGGAGGACAAGGACATGCGGGACATGGCCGTGCTGGTGGCTGCAGCTGCCTCCACGCCAGCCTCACTGAGCTCCAAGGTGGACTGATGTTGCACGCTCGACACCACCAGCCTCTGGTCAGAGATCCCTCGCAGGTCTGGCTCGTGGAACAGCTCCTGCAGGCCTGCCCGGAACAGCAAACAGCTGGTCAGCGCTGCCCTCTGCTCCCAGGCTACCTGGCCCTAGCTAGCATCCTAACCACCAAATACCTCAAACCTACAGATCGCTGCTTAACACCTGTTTAACATTCAAGTCTTAGCTTAAACATCACTTCCTCCAGGAAGTCTTCTGTGATCCCAGCCCCAAAGTACAGACTAGGTACCTTTTCAGTATTCTCCTAGGTAAGCTGAAGAGACACCTTCTCTTTTATCACTTATGCTGGATCATAAGTACCTGATTCCTCATGTGCCCAGCCCATCAGACTGAGCACTTTGTATATGATGGGCTCCCAGTGCCTACTACAGTGCCTGGAATATAGAAGTTACTTAGCAAGTGGCTGATGGGTAGATGCATGTCTTTAACAGCATGACAACCCAGCTTCTCATCCTCCTCCTTTCTGAATAGCCAGCTCAGCTCATGTGCTCCACAGAATTCTTTGCAGTGCTCAGACTTGAGCAGCAGAGTAGGGCCCCATGCCGTGGGTAACCCCAGCTCACTCCAGGACAGAAGATCCAGGGGATCATATGAAATCCTTTCATCCAGGACACAAGGCCACCTCTGATTCAGACTCACTGCCAGCTGGAGGCCGCTCCTCACCCGCACTGCCCAGCCCTGCCTAGGTCTGGCCCACACCCAGCTTCCTTACCCAGCTGGCTGAGGGTGGCCACCAGGTCCAGCTGGTGCTTCAGATGCAGCTTAGGCAGCCGCACCTTGGTGGGTTTCTCCCGCAGTGAGGGCTGGTACAGGGTGTCCCAGCTCAGGTTGGCCAGTATCTGGGACACATTCCACCCAAAGTGGGTGGGCACCATGACCACAAAGCTCATGTTGTTCTTAAAGGGGAAATGAGCCACCTACAGATATGGGAAGGAGAGAACATGAGGACCGGAAAGTACCCAAGCTTTACCAGAGTCTGGGCTAGCGTGTACTTCTGCACTTCTGTACAGATGGACTGACTGGTGTTTGAGTTCCTCCTGATCAGGTGTGGGCCTTCACTTCACCTGGGCAATGGATAACCCCACCTGTCCCATTGCAAGTTAACAGGAGACCAGATGAAATGAAACTTTTTAAATCTCCTGGCAGTGTATGCACTCACAGACCACGCTTAGTACACGGTGGATGTCTCTCTCTTCATTGATAACAGCTAGCTGCACAAACAGGCTAAGGAACCACTTGTCCCTGCTTCTGAGTTCCCCAGTGCACAGTGGGCGGGGTCATTGGTTTTCAAACTACCCTTGGATTCTGTGGAGGAGTCACTGCAAAGAATTGTCTCCCCTGACCCCCTCTCACTTTCACCCAGTGGCTTTGCTAGGTGGGCACATATGCTGTGATATGGAGTGGGTTTTTTGTTGGTTTGCTTTGCTTAGCTGTAGTTTGGGTTTTTTGTGTTTGTCTTGTTTTGTATATGTAACCCAGGCTGGCCTTGTGCTTGTGATTGATCCTCTTGCCTCTGCCTCTGAAGTACTGGCATAGCAGGTGTGTGACACCACGCCCAGCTTAAAAGATCTCATTTGAAGGGGTTCCTGCAGCTAAGGGAGTGTAGAGAGTACTAGGCTTAAGGGTCTCTTGCAGCTGTAACTCCCTGAATTCTGGCAGAGCACTTCTGTGTAGGTCCCCTGCCAGTGAGGGGACAAGTGCCAGGTCTGGGTGCCTGAGTCTCCCTGCAGAAGGCCTGAGAAAGAGGAAGCTCAAGGAGAATGGAGAAATGGAGACAAAAGATGAAGGAAGAGTGACCAGGACACAGCCTGGAGGGAAGGAACAGCAGGAAGAATAGAACCCCTGGGGAAGTGGACCAGACCGCTCCCTTCAAGATGAGCTGGAGAGATCAGGCCGCCCTAGCAGCTGTTTCCTGCAGAAGTGCCTGTGCTCTGAGCCATGCCTGCCTTGCAAAACTAACCAACACTGCTATCTCGGCCACAGTTGACTGACTCAGGGATCAGTGTCCCAGCCAAACGGACCACATTTAGGCTAGAAGCCAGGGGAGGATGTACCTGAGACAGCATGGCACAGAATTCTGTCTAGTCAGAATGTTCCATGCTGGGTGCCGAGAAGCACAACCCAGTGGGACTTCCCTTCTAAAAATCACTGTGCAAGAGCACAGGTCAGATCGCCCAGGCCTTGCAGTGCTGAGTGGCTACGCGGTTCTGGGGTGGCTCTTGGGCTGTCTCACAATCCACAGGTCCTTGTAATAAACCTTCATCACCCAAGGTCATCTGGGTCTCAATTCAGTGTTCCACTCTTCAAAGAATTCTCCCTGACTCAGTCACTAACACATCACCTTTTTTTCCCCCCTTTATTAACATTTACCACTATCCAAAATGATTGTGAAACTATGTATCTTCCTCCAAAGAGCAGGGCCTTAGTCTCCCTGAACCATGTTAAAATTTATTCCAATGTCTAAAACAGTATCTGGAACACCACAAATCCCCAATATTCTTTCTTTCCTCCTTTCTTCCTTCCTTCCTTCCTCTGTCTCTGTCTCTGTCTCTGTCTCTCTCTCTCTCTTTCTTTCTTTGTTTTTTGAGACAGGGTCTCACTGTGTAGCCCAGGCTATCCTGGAGCTCCTGTGTAGACCAGGTTGGCCTTGAACTCATGTTGACCCTCCTGCCTCAGCCTCCCAAGTGCTGGGATCACACCCAGCCTGGCAATATATATATATTTTGAATGAATGAACCTGAAACAACCTGGAACCTTGGCCTCCCTGGGTAGGAGCATAATGAAACCTTCCAGACCTGCCCAGAAATACAATATAAGGAAGATTGGACGCCCCTTTCACCCAGGTGGCTGGCCACAGCCTGCCTCCTCCCTGCCACCTCCCAGTCCCCAAGCCCAGCCTATTGGGCAACCCAGGTGACCTGTATTTCAGGCTGCTCCAGCAGGAACCAGCGCAGAGGGTATGAGTGCGCTTGCATCATGTCCACTGGCACGGTGAATTGCTCGTCCAGGTGGAAGAAGTCTCTCCGGGTGAGGCTCGGGTCAAACTTGCTCCTCCAGAAACCTGTAGCCAGGCAGAGGGCAACAGCCATGTAGACTGGGACCAGCTCCTTGCCCATCCCACGCAGAACCCATTCCAGGGATGAGAAGTGGAGGCCAAGCCCCCAGGGGGACTGTGCCAGTTGGTACCAGTTGATCTGAGGTCTCTTGCCTGTAGCATGAAATCTGGGCTTGTGCTTTCCCCCTGCAATGATCCCTGGGTCCCTGCAGCCCCAGTTTTCTCTGAGGGTCTTCAGTGTCAAAAAAATCATCCAGTTCCTGGGCCCCCTCCTCAACACCTCTAGCCAGCTCCCTGGCTCATGGCCCAGCCCAAGGAGGAAGAGGCACCCTGAAAACAAACACTGCAATCCCACTCAGCCTGCAGGGGGGGCATAGGGCTGCCAGGGTGGGTGGCTTGAGAAGAGGAACGCACCCTGAAAGTGGATGGCATTAAGGAGAAGTAACACGGTGGTATCTGGCAGCTCCGAGAGGAAATCTTCAATCTTCCCATCCGTGGCCTCCTTCACCCATTGGTTGATGTTTGCCAGGTCTTCTTCCTGCCTTCCTGTCAGTTTCACTGGCTTTGCACCGAAGAGATTTTCTGATTGTTTCAGGAAATCCGTTTTGATGGGAAACCCTGCAGACAAAGGGCCACAGGATGATCCCAGGGCTTAGAGCATGGACAACCACCAATGCTCTGGCTACCTGAGGCCAAGGCTGTCTTCCTCACCCTTTATCCACTGTGGGGCACTCCCTAGGGAGCTCCCTGCCATCAGCACCTACCTTGCTGCAGGTACATTCTGGCAGCCAGTCGGAACGTCCCAGGCCCCAGGTTCTGGGAGATGTGGCTCAGCAGATGGGGGAGGCAGGGCTGGGAGTCCGAGTGCAGCACGTGATACAAGTTCCGCAGGGTTTGGTTTTGAGCACCTGCAGAGGATTGTGAAAGCTGAGGCCTGAGCCAAGGGTTCCTTCCCAGTCCTACTGCCCACTCCAGGCCTCCTGCAACCCATGGTGAGCACACCCACGGAACCACGCACTCTCCTCCCACGTCCACTGAGTGGCAGGACTCCTGAGCACTATCTCTGCTGCTGACAGACTAGGTGACCTTGCCTCGTTCAAGTTGCCTGCCCTCTCTCAACCTCCATTTCCCACAATGAAAGCCTCAAGCTCAGGGGGAGATATTGCAGCTATCAAACCCGTTCACGAATATTGCCAAAGGAAAGACAGGCACAGTGGCTCACACCTGTAATCCAAGTGACTTAGGAGGCAGAAGCAGGAGGATCCCAAGCTCAAGGCTAGAGGCAGCTTGCCTCTAGCAAGACCCTGACTCAAAATAAAAAGTAAAAAACGAGCTAGGGGTATAGCTCAGTGGTAGAGCACTTACAAAACATGCATGAGGCCCTGGCTTCAACCCTCCAACATGGAAAAAAAAAAATAACTAGGGAAGCCAGGTGATGTGGCACACATCTGTAACCCCAGCTATAGGGAGACTGAGGCAGGAGGATAACAGGTTTGAGGCCGTGCAACTTAGCAAGACTATCTCAAAAGTAAAAAATAAAAAAAAATTAAAAGGGGGCTGAGAGTGCAGCTCAGTGGTGGAGCACTTGCCTAGCATGTGTGAAACCCTGGGGTCAACCTCCTAGTACAGCCAAAGGGAAAAAAAAATCACTAGAGGGAAAATAAGCACATTCTCAGGCCCAATTCCTGAGAATCTGACTCATAGCCCCTGGGGAGGGCCCAGAAACCCATATGTTTGTTGTTGTTGTTGTTAGGCGCCATTGAGTTGGTATCTGACTCACAGCGACCCTCATAGGGTTTTCAATGGCTGACTGTTTCGGATTTGCCTTGGGGGTGGATTGCCAGGCCCTTCTTCCATTTTTGTGGTGCTGGGAATTGAACTCGGGACCTCAGAGACTGCAGCGCAGCGCTCTACCAACTGAGCTAAATCCCAGCCCATATGTTTAACAAATGTTTATATGACTCTGATGGAGGAGCCACCCCCTGACAAGCTCCAAAGGAGTGAGCTCCTACTGGCCTCCAAGTTCTGCTGGACAGGTGCTGTCACAGTACCTAGTGCCAGGTGAGACAGTGCTAGGGCCACACTCAGGGGCGACAGCACGAGGTTGGGGCTGGTGGATGTGTGGGCCACCATGGCAAACAGGTCAGTGGTGAAAGCCATCATGGCCTGAGCCAGCCTGCGGGTCTCCTCTGGGGTTGGGGCAACCTGGCAATCTCCTGGGGACCTCTTCAAGGCAGGATAGGCACCAGGCTCCTACAAGAACAGATCAGAGGTTGGTGAGGACAAGGGGTCAGCTACAGGTTTCCTGCTGAATATCTCCTTAAAGTCCCCATGCCTGAGGGTGGCAGGGCCTTGTCCCAGACCTGAGTGGAGAAGAAGGGTCACACATCCGCGGCCACTCCCACCCTGTCCCTTCTGGCCTCAGAACTCCAGAGAGCCCCAACCCCACAGCCACAACCCCTATTTCCCTTGCCCCCTGCTGATTGCCCCCCCCTCCCTCTGGCCCCGCCCACTCTTCCCCAGCCCCACCTGGTTGTACCTGGTTGCCCAACTTGAGGAGGGCAAGAGGGGACAGCATCTCCTGGTTCTCCCCGCTAAGTGGCTGCAGAAAGAAGGAAGTGGATGGAGCACAACCCTTTCCACTGGTCTCCCACCCTGCCAAAACCATAGAGGAGACCCCTTGGGCCCTCCCCACAAGACAGACGGCCCTCATTCCCCAGTACCTGCTGGCCCAAGACCTCCGTGGCACTCACCAGAGAGAACTGTCAAGAAAGGGATGAGGATAGGAGGGGGAATCCCCTCTGAGCCAAGTGTCCTCTGGACACCAGCACCCCTCCTCCTCCTGAAACCCTCACCCCCGCCTATTCCACACTTGCCCCTGCCCCAGTGTCTTTAACTTGACTGACCTCGCCCCACCCAGGCCTCAGCCCATCCTCACCACAGAGCAGGGGCCTTGCAGGCAGGACAAGCTGAGCACCAGGAGTCCCCAGGGCAGCGCCATGTTCCTCTGTCCAGAACAGGAAGGCTCAGTTCCCACCTCACACTCCCACACCAGGCAATGGAATCCTGCCCACTGTGCACTGACCAAGCCAAACGGCAGAAGGAAGACACACATCCAGAACACATTAGCGGTGGATCTCAGGCCGAGGGGTGAGATTTTGTGCCTGGCTTTTCCTCACTTTGTAACTTCTGGGTTTTCACATTTCATGAGCTGAGGATATTTTGGTCAATTCTTCCAGGCCTTGCATTGTAAATCACACCTAGGTTTGAATCTAGGCCCTGCCTCTTACCAGAGGACCTCGGGCCCTTCCCTTAACCCCTCTGGGCTTTGCTTTATCTTGTAAAGTGGTGGCAGAGGACCCTACCTTCTCCCATGTGGATTGTGAGAGCCAAAATAAGGCAGCCTTTGTAAACACTAAGTGGGCCCTGTACTTGGTTAATGGCAGGCATCAGCCTTTCTCCAGAGATGCTTTCCTGGGAAGACTGCCCCACGCCTCTGGAGAAGTCCCATCCCAAGCTCCCATCCAACCTGCTGTCCATTTGGCCAGCCCTCTCAGGCTGGCCAGGTCCTTCCCTGGCCAAGAATGACCAGGTCTGTGAGGCCCTGAGTCTCAGTAAGGGTGGCAGGATGGCCAGAGAGCTGCTTTGTTGACCCAGCAGCAGAGCCCAATGAATGACTCTGGCCCGGACACCTTTGGACTTACGGGAATCACAGGCCTCACCTCCAATCTGGCCCCTATTTCGGGGAAGCCAAGAAGGTGGGTGGGGATAGGCTGGTTTTGGTCTAGGGGAGGATAAATCAGTCCTGGCCTTGGCTTCATAGAAGGACTCTTACCCAACCCCTACCCCTACCCCACCCCTATCTCAGGGCTAATCCTCCTGGAAGAGCCTTCTGGCACCTTGGCACCACCCCCATCACATACAAGGGCCCTGGGGCCAGGGCCTGATCTCCAACCTAGGCATCTGAATCTTTCTGGCAAAAAAAAAGTTCTTAGTTTTCAAGTCCCAAAGGAACTCTTCCTGACGCCCATCTTGGCTCCTCACTATCCCAGGAGGCTGGGAAATGACAGGCCTCCTGAATAAATTCAGCGCAGACTCTTAGGCCTGGGTGCAGCTCCCTACCTCCTCTGCTGACCCAGGGGCAGGCCACACCACCCACCATCCTACCTCTCTGGCTTCTTGCTGCCGCACACGATGTTCCTGTGGCCCCACTTAGGTGCTCCCCACGCTCTGCCAGCCCCAGCCAGCTCAGCAGAGCCCTCCCCTCCCACCAGGACCTTTGCTCTTAGCCAACCACTGTGCAGCTTGCTTTCTCTGCTGGTAAATATTGACCTGCACATCCGGTTAAATATTGAAATGGGGGCCAGAAGCCTCTTTCCCACCAGGGCATCTAATCCTTAGACAGCTCCCCAAAGCCTCCATGGACTTGGGTGCCACCTGAGCCTGAAGGAGAGAGGTTCAGGAGCAGACAGTTAAGGAGGCTGGATCTGGCCACCCAAGAGGGCAGATCCAGGACACACAGGGGCTTGGCACTATGTCAAGCCTTCCAAGGACCTCACTAGGTGGGGATTATCCCTGGTTAGTTAGGCTCAGAGGCTATGTGATCTGCTCAAGGACACGGAGTTGGTCCCAGGCTCACATCCAGATTCCTGCTTCTGATGTCCTTTCTTCCCTCAACAGCTGCCCCAGGGTAGGGACTGTGAGGCTGTAGGAGCCCCTGCACAGAACCCACTCCCAATCCTTACCAGCCCAGGATCCTGGTTGGCTGCTTTCAGCCTGGGCTTGAGGGCAAGGGGTGGAGAGAGGAGATGCTGAGGGTTTCAGCCTCTCCCAGCCACCTACCTCTTTAGGAGCAATACCTGCTTATTCTGCCCAAGGGTGAGGGTTCCGAAAACTGGCGTGGGACTGCACAACCCAAAAGTCCTCCACCCTGGGCGACCCAAAGGGCAATAAACATGCTGTCTCCCTAACCTCCTGCCGTGCACCTCACCCCTTCCCTACTGCCCAGGACACTGCTGGGTCTCGATGTTCACCACCATGACCACCATCCAGATAAGCCAGAGTTGGGCATGGCATCCCTTATTTGTAATCCCAGCTACCTGGGGGGCTGAAGCACGGGGATCCTTTGAGCCCAGCCTGGGCAACATAGGAAAATCTTGTCTTAAAAAATAAAATAAGCTGGGCATGGTGGTACAAGCCTGTAAACACAGCACTTGGGAGGCAGAGGCATGAGGTTTGCTGCAAGTTCAAGGCTAGCCTGGTCTACACAATAAGACACTGTCTCAAAACAAAACAATTAAATTAAGTAAAAACAAGTCTAACTCTGCTCCATGGTTCTTCCAAAGAATTTATTGATCATATTTATATCTATTGCAAATAGTGAGGAGGCAGCAGGGGCCAAGCCTCAGACCTCATCTCTGCTTCAGATGAGGACCCAGAGATGCCTGGGTCCTCCTGTCCCTTGGGAGAGGCCTGAAGTGCAGAGATGATCCTTCTCACCCCTTCTCTCAGGGTCTCGTACCCTGCCCCCAGGGGTTCTGGGCTCAAGGGCTGCCTCCTCAGCTCAAGGCACAAACTTTGTGGTTAGGGGTAGGCAGGCAAGGCGTGGAGTCACACCTGGCAGGCACCAGTTGGCTGCGCCCACCTTCTCCTCCCCCTGGTCCTGCCATCTTCCTTCCTTCCTGGTCCCATACCAGGCAGGGCCTGGCTGAGTGGACACTTAAACCCCAGGTCAAGGCCCTTAGCCCCGGGTCCTGGCCAGTACTCCTTAGGCCGTGTTCCAAGCACCATCAGTTCCCTGAACTGGGGCAGCTGCCTGTCCTTCAGGGACAGGGGCAGAGAGAGCCCAGTAAGGGAGAGGGGGACTTGGCTACAAGCTGGCTGAGCAAGGCCAGTTTCTCTTCTCCTCCCTGAACCTTCCTTGGGCCCCTGTAACCCAGAGGGCAAAGTTGAGGAGCAATGAGGGTCATGATGCTTTCTTCTGCTCTGCTTCTTGCTTTCTGCTGGCTCGGAGCAGCACCCGCCCCCCCACCCACCCAGTCATGAGTGAGACCCTTCAGGCAGCCCTTGTGGCTTTGGGAATTTAGGGGTTGGGACTCCAGTTGGGAGGCCCTAGCTGGCAGGTCATGTGGTCCCAAGGTGTAGGGCCAGGGGTCAGCCTCGGGGGCAGCTGCTGAGGGATCAAGGATGAGGAGCTAGACTCCCAGATGTCAGCAAGGTCCTGTTCAGTGGGCTCCCTTCTCAGCCTACGCCAAGAGGCGGACGATGCCGTTGTCCGAGCCCAGCAGGAGGTGGCGTTTCGTGGGCAGCAAGGCCAGGCTGGTGAGCGTACCACGGAAGTTCTCAGAACTGAGCTTCGTGGTGGCCTGGGATGGTGGCTCAAGGAGGGAACAGACGCCAATCTTGTTGGCAACGGTGCCGGTGATCACCTCGCTGCCGTACAGGTCGAAGGTGTGGATGGGGTCAGAGGCGGACTTGTAGTGCTGCGTCGGCTTCTGCTCCAGCTCTTTCCAGACAGTCAAGGAGTGGTCGGAGGAGGAGCTGACCAGGATGCTGCCCTCC
>VMDO01001487.1:123849-200246 GCA_007922755.1 Pedetes capensis
TTTTTTTGCGGTACTGAGAGTTGAACCCAGGGCCTCACGCCTGCATGCTTTGCAAGTGCTGGACCACTGAGCTGCAACCCCAGCCCTTTTTTTTTTTTTTTTTTTTTACTATTTTGAGACAGGGTCTCGCTAAGTTACACAGACTGCCTCTGGTCTTGAACTTGTGATCTTCCTGTCTCCGCCTCCCGAGCCGCTGGGATTACAGGTGTGCGCCACCGCGCCCAGCACATTTAGCTTTCATAACAAGCCTATGAGGGAGATGTTGCCCTTGTGCCCATTTTACAGAGAAAAAAAACTGAGGCTCAGAGAAGCTAAGTAATCATGGCAAGGTCACAGAGAGCCAGGATTAACACCCAGGCTGACCCCAGAGCCCTCCTAAAGCTCCCTTGGAATGTCAGAGTTTAAAGCGACTTGGAACCCAGGGTCTCAGGGGGCAGCCTGCCCTCATTGTAGCAGTAATGCACGGCCCCTGGCGCCACACATGGCAGGGAGGAGAGTCCTAGTTGCCTGGAGAATTCTTCTCACCAGTAGCCCCATTTCTCCCCTCCTAGACCTTGCTGAGCCTGAGGTTGAGACCTGGGATTAAGATGAGTGGGGAACAGGATTGCTGAGCTCAGGCCTGCTCCTGCCCCCACTAGGATGGCCCAGCAGGGGGCATGGACTCTGCTCAGTGGTCTGGGGGCAGTAAACAGCTTTATTTAACCTGAACTGGGTCACGGACAGGGCGCGACCCCTGATCCTCCTAGCAAGACAAATATGGACAAGGGTTACTCATTAGAACATCCCTGTAGAGCAGCAGGGTCAGCTCTGCCCCTGGTTCCCGCCCCTGAGCTGTCCCAAGAGGGCCACCCTCCCTGCTCATCAGTCCCTGAGCAGGTAGAAGGGACACCAGCTCAAATGTGTCCCCTCATAGGCCTAAGCAGAGGGAGGGGCTGGGGCTGGGCAGTGAGGAGGGAAAGGGGACCAAGCCCATCACCTTGATCTGCAGAATGTCCCCCTCGTGGGCTGGCCAGCCTCGTAGAACCAGGCCTGTGCGCGTGTCCAGGAGCACCATGAAGCCCGAGGAGAAGCCAGCCACAACACTACGGCCACTGGGGCTGACCGCCAGGGAGCGGACGAGCCCAGGGTTCAGCCCACCACCCAGGCGGAACTCGTGCTGGAAGCAGAGGGGGACTGTGCTGAGGGGCCACAGCCCTCCCTCCACCCTCCCCAGGTGCTGCTTACCCCACAAGCCAGTATGGTCAGGGGAAGGAAAAGCCCAGAACCCTACCCTGACATAGGCCAGAGACCCACCCCCACAGTTTCTGCTGTGGGTCATCAATCTCCAGAAAGACACATTCTCGAGTGCCCCTGGCCAGCCTCGTGGCTTTCTCTTTGTAAGTCTCCTCCCTGAAAGGTCCCCCGGAGAACCAGGCCAGGGCTCAGGGAACTAGAAATCCCCCTGACCTGCAGGCCAGGCTTTCTGCAGTCCACAAAGCGCAGGGTGGAGTCAGAGCTGGCCATGGTGATACTGGTATGGGGGGCGGGCATGACGGCCACGGCGGTCAGGGGAACTCGGCTGTCTGATGGCTCCACTGTGCGAAGGGTCTTCCCTGGGAAGGAAAGGGACAGTGCATCCAGGGGCACAGAAGCTCATGGAAGACCCCTGGCCTCTTCCAGCCCTGTGACTCACCCCACACTTGCTTCCCAACCCCAAAAAATCCTCAGAAAATGCTAAATTTGTTTCTGCACTCTCCTATCTTCCTGCTTCCATAGCCAGGTCAGGCTCCCATCCCCAAAGCAACCTCCTCTCTTCACAGAGCACCCCTGGATGCTACCTCTCTTTGCCCCAGCACACAATGCCAAAAAGTGATCAAGCAACCATTTACTAAGTATGTACTGCATGCTACACATTAATCCAAACCCCTATGGGCATTATCTTCTGAACCAATTTTTCTGATTCCCTTTCTCCAGATGGGAAAACTGATGCTTCCAGCAGCAAAGTGACTTGCTCAAGGTCACACAGTAAGTTGATGGAGTTGATTCAGTTTCAGGTCTAACAGATTCTCAGCCTTAACTGTTTTCCTGTGGTCCCACTGGACCTCCCCCAAAATATACCATCACACCCCTCATACTAGGGTCCCATTCCCAGCAGCCTGGAGAGGGACAGTAACACAGTAACAGAACAGGCCTCACCTGGGCCGCCTCACCTGTGAAGGGGTCCCAGACGTGCACAGCCCCGTCACAGCTCACCACATACTGCAGGGCCTCAAGCTGGCCCACATGGAAGACACTCTTGCGGTGCTGGGCATAGATGAGGCGGGGAGCTGTCTCACTGGTACCGTCCCCATAGTTGTAGAGTGGCCAGAGGCGCACAGTACGATCCTTGCTGCCACTCAGGAAGAAGTCCTCACTGCTCAGGGGTGCCACACATTTGACAGCCCCTGTGTGGCCCGGGAAGCTCTGCAGGCGAATCTGGTGGAAGTGGAAGTGGGCATCCTGCTGGCTCACGCCAATCTCGTACTGCCAGTACGCCAGCCAGTTCCCGCTCAGCCCGTGGGCGCTCCGCGGCAGCTCCCTCTTCAGGGCGTGGTCTTCACCGCCGCTGCCGAGGCCCCCCCCACCCACCCCAGAGATGGGGCCCAGCGGCCCAGAGCTCTCAGTCTGAGAGTCATTGGGGATCTGGATGCGATTTCCGACCAGGACACTCCCAAATGTCCCCGAGTGGCCATCATCCTGGGGACAGCCCCCACCCTGGGGGTCCCACTCGGAGCCGGTGCTGGGCATGGTGGGCTCCATGCTGGCAGGGTTGCGAGTACTGGGGCTGATGCTTTCCAGATACAGCCCCGCCAGCTCCCCGATCAGCTCGTGGTTGGGGATTATTTTCCGGATGATGTCACCTGGAGGGGAGTGGGAGAGGTCCTAAGATCAGGGAAGATGACAGGTGGCTACTATCACCCGTTCAAGGGCTTAGGAACCACAGAAGACAGGGAAGGTACTGGCTGGGCAAGTCTTCATCTCTGAGCCTCAGTTTCCTCACCAGGAACACATGTATTCAGTATACTCATGAGCGTCATTTTCTATGTGTTAGGCACCATGTTGGGCATCAAACAGAATGGTGAACAAGACAGGTGATACCCTGCCCTTCTGGAGCTTAGAGTTCAGTGAGAGGATAACTCATCTAACCACAGGGCTGTCTTCCTATTCAGGCAGATGACCCTTAGGGATCTGCTGTGGCGGACCAGCTATGCTGTCCCCTATAGGGAAACTATAAAAATGGCAGAACACTCATTCCTTTGCAGACAACTCCTGAAGACCATCAGAACATCAGCCTGACTCCCATGTCTGCCGCAGAGACACTGCAGGCTATCTCCTCAGCCTCTCCTGCTGGCTAATGCTCAGTCCCTGTTTATATGTCACCTTGCAACTTGGGGTTTGAATCCCAATCTCTTTGATGTGACCCAGAAAAACTGTGCCTAAAACTCACTATTGGCCAGGTGTGGCAGGATACACCTCCCAGAAAACCGGATGCTGAGGCAGTAGGATCATGAGGTCAGGGTCTGCCTAGGCTACACAGAAAGACTGTCTAAAAAAAGGAAGAAAGAAGACCCACTGCTGACTCTGAGGACAGAGCACAGGGCCTTCCCTGGGGAAGAGAGATAGTCACCAAGGCTGTGCAAGGGAATGTAACGGAGCAGTACCCAACAGGCAGGAGAAGGGCACGTAGATTGTGTACACCATCTCCAGGGTGAACACCTTCTGCAGCTCGTCCAGCAGGGTGGGGTCTACCAGCCGTCTCTGCCCATCCGAGAAAGTAGCCTCTGGCAGCTGGCCCTCACCACAGACCTCAGGATCCAGCTGCAGGTCCTATAGGCAGGAAGCCCAGGGAATCAGCAAGTCCACAGGCCTGACACAGCCCACCCATGCCCAAAAGCTCTAGCCACCTGCTGCTGAAGTTCATGCAGTTGAGAGAAGACTTGAAAGAAGGTGGCCACGGGCTCGCTCAGGTGCTGCTGGACCATCTCCTGTCCAATGCGCAGGCAGATGAGGGCAATGAGGCTGATGGTTTTCACACACAGGACAGTCCGGGCCTGGGCCCCACTGGGGAACCTGGAAACAGGGCTCATGAGCTCCAGGCCCTGTGGGACTCAACCAGTCTATCAAGAGCTTTACTTAAGCTGGGTGCAGTAGCTCGTGCCTGATCCCAGTGACTCAGGAGGTGGAGGCAGGACAATAGCAGGTTCAAGGCCAAAGGCAGCCTGCATAACTTATTGAGACCTGGTCTCAAGATAAAAACAAATTTTTTAAATGGGCTGGAGATGCAGCCCAGTGGTAGAGCACTTGCAAAGTGTCAGGCCCTGGGTTCAAGCCTCAATTACCACAAAACAAACAAACAAACAAACAAAAAACCTAAGCTTTAAACAAAAGGAGCTCTAAGACCAATCCGTCCAAATGAGATGAAGAAACTGAGGCACAGGAAAACAGAGTGGTTTGCTCAGAGTCAGAGCTAGGATAAGAACCAGGATTTTTTTTTTTTTTTTTTTCAGTGCAGAGGATCAAATTCGGGGCCTTATGCATACTACGGCAAGCGCTCTATCACTTGAGCCACACCCCCAGCCCGGAACCAGGACTCCTGACACCCAGCTCAGTGTTATCTCCTCTCCCCTGAGCTTCCCAGCCCCCACTGAGGAGCGTCCCCGAGCCAGGCAGGTTCCCCACAGGAGTGGACAAGGGCCTACCCTGTAATGAGGGAGGTGAGGAAGCTGAGCACAGGCAACAGGACCTCGTGGCTGATCCGTGGCAGGATGTCCATGAGGGTGGTGTCTGAGAGGTACACAATGATCTTCTGAGTTAGCGTCACCGCAGCCAGCAGCCCTGCCTCCTTGCGGCTGTTCAGTCGGCTGGGGCTTGAGTTGCTACCTGGGGCCACCTGGGACCACAGAGGAGACGAGGGCCAGGTGGCCCCACAGGCCCGCTGGTACCCCAGAGATCTTGGGCCAGCCCTTAGGTCCTCAGCCTCCCCACCTGGGGCCTGCCAGACCAGCAACTGACCAGGTAGCTGATGTAGGGCAGGTACTGGTAGGTGAGGACGGGCTCCCCATACAGGTGGGCGATGTGGAGGAGGCAGCTGAGCACAGGCCCCGACACTATGTCGCCCAGAACCGGCCTCTTCTGGTAGATGTTGCCAGCACTCAATGGGGGGCTTTCGCCACTGCTGACCATGAACTGCTGCCGAGTGGGCCCTGCCAAGGAAGGCCCAGTAGCCTTGAGCAGCTAGCAGAGGGCAGAAGGGAGGAAGGCCTTCCAGGACCGCGGGAGCTGCTCCTGCTCATTCTAGCCTGGGATCTGCCCTGTGCCCTACGCAAGAAGGAAGGAGCTGACCGACTGGGACCCAGGACCCACCCAGGAAATGGCCTGAGGGAGTGTGTATTGGGGGAAGGATACCCTCAAGGGGGATGAAGAGGGGCAGTGGCTTGGGAGAAGGCCTAGCAGTAACCACAGGCCTTACCAACATAACAAGACGTCAGCAGGCGCAGCAGGTTCCGGGCAACGTGGCGAGAGGCCACTGTGGGGCCGAGCTTGGCGGACAGCCAGCGGACCATCTTGCAGGCTGTATCTGCAGGGCAGGAGCAGGCCCTGAGCACCTCAGATAACAGTGCTTATCACCCCTCCCATCCTACCCACCGCACCACACCCGACCTGGTCAACTCTGGCCACAGCTGTGCCAGTGAGGCTGGCCTAAGCCCAGTGATCTCAAAGCAGCCCCCTCCATTTAGCAGCGGCAGAGGCATCGGGCTGTGGCCCATGAGACTGGCTGCTGCAGGCTCCTCTCCTCAGGCACAACTGCACGAAGGTGACCCATTCAGTCAATCTTCCCAAGCTCCTACATGAGGCCTGGCCCAGCCCTGGCTACTGCCCCTCTGGCCTGTCTTCCCCCTTGCTCTCCCAACTGAACCATGCTTGCCTTTCCCTGCTTCTCTGCTGGAACCATGAGAGCCTCAGAGCCTTGCACATGCTGTTCCTCCCACCTGGAATGTTCTACCATTTTTGCCTACTTCCCATTCTGCTCTCTTTCTTGAACAACTGTACTTACTTACTTTTCTTTCTTCTTTTTTTTTTTTTTCTTCCAGTACTGAGGGACTGAACCCAGGGCCTCAGGCATACTTTGCAAGTCTGCAAGTGCTCTACCACTGAGCTGCATGCCCAGCCCCTTTTTGATTTTTCATCTTGAGACACAGTCTCACTAATTTATGCAGGCTGCCTCTGGCGTCAAAATCATAATCCTCCTGCCTTCACCTCCCAAGTTAATGGGATTACAGATGTGCACCACCGTACCCAGCTCCTTCCTTTTCTTTCCCTTTCTTTCCTTTCTTTCCCTTTCCTTCTTTTTTTCGGTGGTGCTGGAGAGAGAACCCAGGGCCTCACACGCTACACAAAGACTCTACCACTGAACTACAGCCCCCGCCCAAAGTGTCTCTACTTTCTAGGAAGCCTTCTCTGACTCCTGAAAATTAAACCTAAGCCCCATTTTCCACTCACACACAGCACTAACAGATTACACTGCCTAAGACTGTGGACCACACAGCACCCCCGCCGCTGGCAGGAGCTGCATGAAGGAAGCCAGTGTCTGTGCTGCAGTGAGTCTGGCTGGACCTGCTGCTCAGCACAAAGTGAGAGCTCAGCAAATATGGAGGGGAAAGTAGGGAAGTGACGATTGCCAGTGCCTCCCAGGCCCAAGAACTCACCGAGGAGGATCTCCTGCTCTTTGCCTTCTGACTGCTCCGTCAGGGGCTCCTCCTCCTCCTCCCCGTCTTCCCTGCTGCCATCAGCCACAGTGGTCTCCATGGACAGCACTGTGTCCGACAGAGTGAGCTCAGATGCTGTGGTGACCTCATCCTGCTCCCCGCCCTCCTCCTCCAACACCGCACAGCCTTCCTCCTCCTCCTCTTCTTCGTCCTCGGAGCCCTCACTCTGCTTCAAGTCCTGACTGCTGTCGCCTGACTGGAGGCTGCTCTTGTCCGCAGGGGCAGCCCCGTCATCTGCAGCCCGTTCTTCACCCAGAGAGGTCTCGCTGGTGCTGCTCTTGTCGCTCAGCCGGCCCAAACTCACAGCCTCAGCCTCCTGGAGCTGGGGAGACTCAGCCACGTAGAGCCCGGCTTGGAAATCCTCCGTCTCAGGGAGGTCAGCCTGGTCATGGAAGCTGACGCCTGATGTGTAGTCTGGGAGCCCCAGGCCCGAGGCGGTGGCAGCCTCCCCATCCATCTGAATCTCCTCCCCAAAAGCACACGAGCCAGGCCCGGACACTGGGAGCTCGCTTTCCTCATCCTCTGTGGCCTCCACCAGGCCCTTGCTCTCCTCTTGGGAGGCCTCCACCCCAGCCAGCACCTGCAGGACATGGGGCAGCAGGTGGACGAGAAAAGCCTGCAAGCCCAGCCGCACCATCAGCTGGGCCACAAAGCAGTCAGTGTACAGGTAGAAGCGGCCATGCAGCCGGCAGGGGCTCTCGTAGGCACCGATGAGAGGCTTCAGGAGGTACTTATTGGCATTTTTGGGGCCCAGTGCCTTGGCGACAGGTTCAAATAGGTACCAGGCCGTGTACACGGCAGTGTGCTCCTCGGACATGAGCGACAGCACCAAGGGCAGCAGGATCTCCAGGCCCTCGGGAGTGATGTCACTTAGCACTGCACCCAGCTGCTGCCACAGAGAGAACACCAGCTCCCGCCCCTGGGCCTCGTCTTCCACATGCCTCGTCTGGTACAGGAGGATGAACCTGTGCAGTGCTGGGAAGTATGGTGGGAAGGGGACCACAGAGCTGAAAGGGCTGAGGAGCTGGGCTGGGCTGGGTGGGGGCAAGCCCTGGGAGACGGGTTTGTACTCAAACAGCGGCCCCAGCTTGCCCCTCTTCACTACCATGGGGCCTTGGGGACTGCTCAGCTGCAGAAGCATGTCCAACACGGGCTGCAAAGACACAGGGATGTCCTTGGTGTGACGTGTACAAAGTCCCCGAACGGCCTCATAGCGTGCCCACAAAGGTGCATCGGGCTGCAGTGTCCGGACCCTGGTGGCAAACACCATCTCAGCCAACAGGACACCCAGAGCCTGCATGTCCCGATGGAAGAGGCCCTGCAGCTGCACAGGTGACTGGACCTGAGGCTGCTCAGGCACCTCCAACTGGCTCCCTAGGCCTCTGGCCAGGAAGTTGCCCATTTTTTCCAACTCCTCCAGGGCCTGCAAGGGACGGAAGCCCTCAGGAAGAAGGATCTTCCCCTCCTCACCCTCCCCGGGGTCTGCCCCAGCAGCTTTGTTCCTGCGGCCAGGACGAGAGGCTGAGGCTGCTGAGAAAGACAGGAGGCCAGGTGGGGCTTGACTAGAGGAGGAGCCCAGCGGGTCACCTGTTTTCCCAGGGAGGGAGATGGAATCCAGAGCTTCTGTGGCCTGCTCCAAGTCATCTTCCCCTGCCATGGGTCTATCTCTGGTCCAGCCAGCCTCACACGGAGTGGCCTCTAAAACCAGCCTGCCCATCCCATTTGTGAGCTGTCCTGGGAAGTCCTCCCTGCCTGTGGTCTCCTGAATGGTCTGGACCAACAGCCGGGGGATGAGCGGTGGCTCAGGTGCAAGGGCAGGAGCCCCAGCCAGTCGCTGGGGGTGTGGCTGATCAAAGAGCTGCACCACACCATAGCTGGTCAGGTGGGTATGGGCATCCACCAGGTGCAGACACACATTCTTCTCCTTCACAGCCTCCTTGCCCTGGAGTTTGTAGCCGAAGGTCAGGTCAATCCAGTGATGCAGGTCCTGGGACACCTCACGGCTCTCCAGCAATGCCCGATGCGCAGCCACAAACTCCTGGCTAGAGCTGCACCAGGCTGGCACGTCCAGGTCAGGCATGTCAGGGTGGATAGAGCAAAAGATAGAGGGATCTGTGTAGAACTCAGGGATGCACTCATCAGGTGTCCAGGCCTGCATCCGCTCCATGCTCGCAGGGTACTCATGGGGCTCCCACTGCGCTCGGACATGTCCACAGAGCACTGAGCGGGGCGTGCGCCGGGCCTTGTACACATAGTATGTGATGTCGGAAAGCACATCGGAAATGTGGTGAGGAACGTGAGGTGGCTCCCCACCGCCTGCACCGCCTGCTACAAACGCCTGCCGTGTCATCTCATATGTGAAGTCCAGTTGCTTGTCCCCCTTGTTGAGGCGGAACTTGGACTTGCGCAGGTCTCGGAAGCGCCCATGGGGCGAGGTGAAGTCCACCACCCAGGGTAGCACAGGGTGATAGTTAGGATCACCCTGCCGCCGACCTGCCAAGCGATTCAGATGCATGAGGTAGTGGAAGTTGCTGATGCGGCCATGGACCCAGTCTAGCACAAGGCCCCTAAGTTCCTCCCGGCAGGTGGGACAGCCAGGTCTCCGCGCCCCTTCCTTTTCAGACTTAATGCCCGTCCCATCCCTCACTGCAGGGGCCTCTTTGTTCTCATCCTCTGTGGGCATCTCATAAGCACTCAGGTCCAGTCGGAGCTCACTGCAAAGCTTCTCATCCACAGCGATGTGGTGCAAAGATAGGGCCCCACAGGTCAGCCCCTGGCGGTGACAGGCATCCATGGCCCTCAGCACACGAAAGAGAATGAAAAGCACCTTGGCTTGGCTGTTGGTCAGTTTGGCGGGGCTGAAGGTGACTACATCATGCAAGGAGAATTGCACGTAAGGATGTACCACGTACAGCATCTCCAGTGACTCCAGCAGGGCCTCAGCTTGCAAAAGGCTAGGGCAGGCGGGGCCGCCCCGGGAGGAAGAGGGGCTGTCTTTAGCATAGGATGGGCATTGGGTGGCTTCACCCACTGGCAGGAAGGAGCAGCCATAGACCCTCTGGAGAGCTTGTCTTACTGAGTCCAGGGCAGCGACAGCTGAGGGTGCGGGGCTGTGACTATAAGGCTGTCCGTAAGTGTGGTATGCGTGGCGCCACAGATTCCGGTAATTCTGGGCAGCCACTTCCTGCATGAAGCGAGTTAGTGTCTCAGGGCTGCAAGACCCCTCCTCAGAGGGCGGGACCCCGCCCAGAGGGTAGGACAGTCTCCGTTTCCGCAGCCCGTGCACCTCCACACGCGTCCAGCCCGGTGGCAGCCTCTGTACCGAACGTTGCAGTAGAGTCCTGACTTCCGCTTCACCCAGGCCCTCCGCCCGGGGACAGGGTCCCAGCCGGCGCTCGCGGAGGCTGGCCAGCCAGCGCGTGGGCACTAGGGCCACTACGTGGGTACCCCCTGGGGCCGGAGCCAGCTGCCGGGCATCGATGTTCAGGTCCCTCTCCACGCTCCGGAGCAGCTCCTCCATGTCGGGGTTTGGGGGCGAGGACCAACCTTCTGCTGGGGTGGGAAGAGCGACTTCCCGCCCCCTGCTCCCCAGGGCCATCTCCTCCTGGACGCCTGGGAGCAGCGCGAGGCTGAGCCTGGCCACGGCCCTCCTCGCGATGGCTTCGGGAGTGCCAGGCCGGGCCGATCGGGATGGGCAATGGGCTGTAACTGGGGTGCAGGGAGCGGGGGTGAACGGACGACGGGGGAGGGGAAGACCGAGGGGCGTTCTTACCCCTCCTCAGAGTCCTGCGCGCCACGCGCGGCGGGGCGGGAGCTGCGGGGCCCCAGCGCTGGGCTCCACCGTGACGGGTCAGCTGATGTAGCTCACGTGATCTCCAGACACGGAAACAACCGCACGTGGCTTGATAGGGCCTGGCGAGACCCCGCCTCCTGCCCGCGCCACCGGCACCAGCCCGCCCGCTAGCCCCGGCGCCCTGCCATCTGCTCAGGCCTGATCGGCTTCTCCTGAGGCTGGTGCTGCCTGAGAATCCAGCCGCTTGCAGGCGCAAGGAAGGGAGAACCTGAGATGGCTGCGAGACCCCTCCCTGCTTTCTCCTGCAAGAGCCGGGACGCAGATCTAGGGAGGCTCTTAGACATGACAGCCTTTAAGCAGTGTCAGTACAGCCGTTCACAAACCTGGGCCGTCGGGCGGCAACTCCCTCAGTGCCTCGCTGCTGCCCTCTCAACCAAGGAGTTGTGTAATTTTCAGAAGCACTTCATAAGTAACATGCCACTTGGCCTTCACTATGCTCTGTGAGGTGGGGAGGACAGTTATTACCGTTTATATTTTACTTGTGATAACCAAGAGCCACCAAAGAGCCAAAGAGGCTTGCGGAAGGGGCAGAAGGGAGACTTAGAACCTAGTGCCCAGACTTCTTTCAGCCCTGGAGCCTGCTCTCTTGACAGTCTGCCCACAGTCCTTTTTTTCTTTTCTTTTCTTTTTTTTTTTTCTGTTTGACTCTGGGAGATTTGAGGGGAGAAATGGCCCAGGTCCAGAGTCCTTAGAAGGAAATGTTCCCCTATGACTTCCTGTTAAAGACCTGCCTGTGGGTGCCACAGGGCCAGCCAGTGTGGTCAGAGCTTTGCTGATGCTACTGTGGCTGAGGATAGGGTACAGCACTCCACAGGGAACAGAAACCAAAGAGCTGGCACTGAACCTGCATGACTCTTGCAAGGGGTGTTAGTTGTGGCTCCTGTGCAGGACAGAGAGGCCACTGCCTGCAATGAAGGTATCAGCGGGCAGATGCTGAGAGGGGCTCCAGAGAAGGCAGCACGGGTCTGGAGTGCAGGTCCAGGAGGCCAGTGGCAGACAGGTTCTCCTTGCAACAGGGTTTAGGGGTGCTGTTCCCCAACATTAGCACCTGCCCTGAGTTCCCCTTTTTAGAACCTCTCTACTGAAGAAATTAGAGTCCTTGGCTCAGTTGCAGTAAAGAATTTCAGGATGAGTAGGAGATTGAAACAAAGTAGCAGGGTTTATTAGGTAAAGGTAAGGGATAGTACAGTTTTAGGGTGAACCATGGGGGTACACAGAGAAAGATGCCTAAGGAAACAATAGTACACATCCAAGACATGGATGTGGGGTATGAGAGAGAGAGAGAGAGAGAGAGAGAGAGAGAGAGATAGAGAAGAGAGTGTCACAACTAGGTGTCTTCACAACAGATATACATGTGATTTGGGGGCTTTTGAAGTTACATTGTTCAAGGGGTTTCCAGCAGGTGCCATGGTATATAGATTTACAGATAGGAGAAGGTACATTGTTCAAATGCCTAGACTGGGATAGTCTTGTGACCATCTAGACTAGATATATCTAGTCACAAGGAAATCACCTAGGCATGTTAATTTTAATTATAGTCCATAATCAGTTTTATGAGATTCTCTTTGTGGCTGGGGTTTAGCTCAGTTGGTAGACTGCTACTCTGCACTCTCTGAGGACCTGAGTTTGATTCCCAGCACTGCAAAAACAGAGGATGTGGCAATCCACTCCAGGAGCAATCCCGAAACAGCCATTGAAAAACTTTATGAGGGTCACTATGAGTTGGACCTAACTCCAGGGCACTTAACGATGACCACCACCACCACCACCACCACCACCACAACAACAGGGGAGCACAGGGTTCTATGCAGGAAATTCTCACAGCAGCTTTCCTTTTTTGGTGGTCCTGGGATTCTTGGCTGATAAGACTCAGATCAAATCCCAGAGTGAGAGAGGCCCTTTCCTTCCCAACTCTGCCAAATTTTCCTTATCTTTCTATCCTGCCTCATTCCCTGGCAGCAGATACCTGGGTCCATCTGTGTTCACATATAAAAGAATGTATATGAGACACGGAAATTATGGTACAGAGTATAGATAAAGTCCATTAAAGATAGAGAATATAGACAGAGATTATTAAAGATGTCTTGAAGGTGACCTGGTTATACCACTCCTGGGTATATTGTTGTTTATCCAAGGGAATATAAGTCAGTATACCACAGAGATACCTGCTCATCCATGTTTCTGCAGCATTATTCACTATAGCCAAAATATGGAACCAACCTAAGTGTCCATCAACAAACAAGTGGTGAGGAAATTGTGGTATATATACACCATGCAGTTTTATTCAGCCATAAAGAAGAACAAAATTATGGCATTTGCTGGAAAATGAATGGAACTAGAGATAATCATTTTAAGTGAAATAAGCCAGATCCAGAAAGACAAATATCACATGTTCTGTCTCACATGTGGATGTTGGAGTTCAATATAAATTCTATATTAAAAGATATAGGTCATGAAAGCAGAGGTGCCATGCAGGGAAAGATAATGGACTAAAGAAAAGGGTGAGGGGGCAAGAAGAAAGGGTAACAGGAGAAAGGAAAGGAAATATCACATATTTTGCCCTTAAGACAAAATTGAGCTGTGTGTAGATAGATGCACACACAAACAAAACATGTGAGTAGAAGGGGCACCATTGGTGGGAAGGGAAGGGACAGGGAAGGGGGTAATGTGAGGGTAATGGGGGACGTGAACATGAGCAACATACAATGAAAAGCATGTATAGAAGTGTCATAAAGAGACTCGTTAAGTTGTACACTAAAAACTACTATTGAAATAAGATAACTGGGGGGAGAAAAAAGACATGAAGGCAGGTTGTAGAGAAGGGCTACTGCTGCACATAGCCAAGGTCAGTTGTGACCTCTATAGTGGGGCTTAAGCCTTTGTCCGGAAGGAAAGAAATGTTTTTGCACCTGGGGCCTGTGCCTGCAATGGCCTAATGAATTCCCAGTGCCTTTAAAGACCTAGGCTCATTGGCAGCCACTTCAGAAGGTTAGGGATCTAGGCAGCTAGTGATCTGGACAGAAAGTTAGGGATCTAGGCAGCTAGTGATCTTGATAGCAGAGCGGAATCCACTAAACAATGTCCAGTTCAATTGCTGAGGGTGGTGGGATAGTCTTTTATCACTCTTCCTGGCTGAATGCAAGGGTGATCTTAGTTCTCTTGCAACCAAGTTATTTCAAGAGATACTCTCGGGAAAGCACTGACCACCACATCAAAGCTTTTGTCTCACAGGAGGCTTACACTGATATTCACACTACAGGTGGCTAGGAAGCACATGGCTGGGGCTGGGAGGTGGGTGGATGGCTATGGAGGCCTCTGTTCCCTTTTGTCCTGCCTACTATACCCCCTATGAAAATGACTGTGTTTTTGAGTGCTATAAGAGTTTGGAGCAAAAGTAGGAGCTTTAAAAAGTCAGTTAAGAAAAACACAATGCTTCATAAGAGAAAAGACAGGAATGGCTCAGAATCGACAGATTCTGTCTTCTCTTGAAGGGCGTCTGGAACCCATGATATGTGTGGTCACATTACTGTGGGTAGCAATAACTTACAACCACCACGTACAGAGCATTTGCCAGGAGGCAGTCACCTGCTAAGCACTTTTCATACCTTGTTTTGTTTAATCATCACCAACATCACCTCTCCTCTGACCCCCTCCCCCCTTTTCCTTTTGCAATGCTGAGAAATGAACCACTGAATCTAGGGCCTTTTGCTTGCTAGGCAAGCGGTCTAACACCCCCAGCCCTTCACCACCATTATTATTTTTTCTTTTCTTTTTTTGCAGTACTGAGTGTTTGAACTCAGGGCCTTGAGCGTACTAGGCAAGCACTCCACCAAGCTGCAAAAACAGCTTTTTGAAATTTTTCTTATTTAGAGACTGGGTCTCATTAAGTTGTACAGGCTGCCTTTGACCTCAAACTCACAATCCTCCCGCCTCACTCTCCCAAGTCGCTGGGATAACAGGTGTGTGCCACGGCACCCAGCACCATCACCCTTTTAAGAAGCTATTTTTATACCCGTTTTAAAATGAGGAAACTGATCATATGTGGTAAATTTGCTTAGAGTCATGAAATGTCTCGGTTTGATGGCATATGCCTGTAATCTCAACACTAGGAGGCAGAGGCAGGAGGAGTATGAGTTCAAGGCCAGCCTGGGCTACATAGCATGACACTATCTCAAGAGAGAGAGACACACACAGAGAGACACACACAGGGGACAGGGAGAGAGGGAAGGAAGAAAAAGAAAAGAGAAAAAAAGCTATGAAAAAGCACTGAACCAACCTCCAAACCTAAGCCTATCTCATTCTAAAAAAGTGTTTCTGTACTCCTTAGATGTACACTATTATTTTTCAACTGGGAAATGAGAAGACGTCTAACAATTCCTTATCCCCAGCTTTATATGAAAACCTGAAACTAGAGGAACAGTATTTTATTTTATTTTTTATCCTTTATTTATTTATTTGTTTTCTCAGTGCTGGGAATGGAACCCAGGAAAGGACACCTTTTTTGTGTTTTGAGTCAGGGTCCGTCTCTGAAGCCCAGGCTGCCCTGGAATTTGAGATCCTCCTGCCTCCACCTCCTGGGTGCTGGGACTACAACTGTGAGCTACCATGGCCATCTGAAAGGACCTGTTTTGGTGATCAGGAGGTAGTGTCCCCTTCTTAGTACCAGTAAAAACGGATTCACCTGGTCTTTGAGCTGGTCTGTCTACCTTCACTGAAAGCACACTACATTTTTTTCCTGCAAATCTGCGTGTGGCCTGCCCCCTAGTGGTGTTAATTTTCCACTACAGTAGTGACCTTGAGCATACCTAACAACTTCTTCATAGTTCTTTCCCTGACTCCAACTGAGATGTCCTTGCAATGCTGGGCGCTGGTACATGGAGATTTCTGGGGCATCACACCTTCCCTGATCTGAATTCCAGAGAAGTTTTTTCTATTATTATTATTATTATTATTATTATTATATCATTTGCGGTACTGGGGGTTGAACCCAGGGCCTTGCACTTGCATGCTTTGCAAGTGCTGTACCACTGAGCTGCACCCTCAGCCCATTTTTTTTTTACTTTTTGAGACAGGGTCTCTTGAAATTACGCACACTGCCGCTGGTCTTGAACTTGTGATCCTCCTGCCTCTGCCTCCCAAGTCTTTGGGATTACAGGCGTGCACCACTGTGCCAGGCTCTGCTTGATTTTTGTTTTGTTGTTTTGGGGTTTGTTTGGTTTGGTTTGGTTTGGTAGGGTGCTGAGGAAGGAAGCTTCGGCCTCCTATATGCTAGCCAGGCAAGTGCTATACCCCTTATCTACATCTCTACCATCTCCTCCTAAAATGTTTTTCAAACTTTAGGGTGTACTTCTGACTTGTTAGTCTAGATGAAGTAAAACTCAGAAATCTGAACTTTTCTCAAGCACCCTAGGTAATTCTGATGCAGTAACAGGGGCACATCTTGAAAAATAATGTTCTTGTTCAGGGAGTAGAGCTCAGTGATATAGGGGGTGCTTAGCAGGCACAAGGCCCTGGGTTCCACCCAATATCAATAATAATAACAATGCCCTGTAACACTTCTACTGCTAAATTTCCCCCTTTCTCACCTCACAGGTTTTTTGAATCACAACTCAAGCACCTTTGGGCTTTGGGGAATCTGGGACTAAATTAGTCACTCCCCTCTGCCA
Source organism: Pedetes capensis (assembly GCA_007922755.1). Lineage (NCBI taxonomy): Eukaryota > Metazoa > Chordata > Mammalia > Rodentia > Pedetidae > Pedetes > Pedetes capensis. The sequence goes on from VMDO01001487.1 coordinate 140,154, forward strand.
ATCTCAATATTGGGTTTCCAGAAACTCCTGTCTTAGGCAGGCAGGAAGGCTGCAGCTGCCCAGGGAAGTCAGCCCATGCTGAGTGAGGTCAGCTCTTACTGATCTGGCAGGGAGAAAAGTGAAAGAAGCTAACATTTAGTGCACCAACTGTGGGCCAGTAGGGCAGGTATTGTGCTGTTTTCAAACAATCTTTGAACACCTACAACAAAACATGAATTTATTATTCACCCTATTTTGTGGATGAAAAAAGTTATCCTCTGTAAGCTCGCAGCTAATAAGAGCTGGAATTTGAATCAGTGTTTCTCAGCTGGGGTGGATTTAGAAAACATCTGGGGACACTTGGTTGTAATAATTGGGGGTTTGCTACTGGCATCTATGGTAGAGGCCAGGATGGTACTAATCTTCCTGTTATGCACAAGGCAGCCCCACCAGAATATGAAATTGTTGTTGTTAGATGCCATAGAGTTGGTTCTGACTCATAGTGACCCTATGTACAACAGAGTGAAACACTCCTTGACATTGTGCCATGCCTGGCACTATTGTCAGTGCTTTTCGATGGTTGTTGCAAGAGTGGGCTTCCAGGACCGTCTCCCATTTTTGTGGTGCTGGGGATCGAACCCAGGGCCTCAGAGAGTACAGAGCAGCGCTCTACCAACTGATCTAAACCCTATCCCCACACATGAAATTATCTGGCCCAAAATGTTGACAGTGCTGAAGTTGAGAAATCCTGAACTCAAAACCTGTGCTTTTGGCCTGGAAAGGGGCAGAAGGTTAGGAAGCAGAACAAAATGAAAAAGGGCTGTCCCAAGGGGCTTGGGTGGGAAGGGAACAGGATTTCTTTGCTAAGGATAATGGAGAAAGAGGCAGCTGGTTAAGACTTCCCTTTCTTCCGAGGTTGGCCTGAGCACTGCTCAATTTCTCCCAACCTTGCCAAGTCAGTCTTGGGATTTCACACTCAGCTTGTCCTGGAGTGACCCTGAGTCCCAGCTCAGGGTTGGGACAACATATTTACCTAGGTCTTCCTGTAGGACTTTCCAGCCAAAGCCCCTGGCTTCTAGGGCCAGTGTGTTCAACCTCTAGTCCCTGGGCAGCAAAACATGAGGACCCTCGCTGTAAAAGACAGTGAAGCCAAGGAACCAGGTGGCACCTGAGAAGTTAGAAATGGAGTGAGTGGGCAAAGCCAGCAAGATGCCCTCAGCAAGCTCCTGTCTGGAGAGAAATAGAACAACACCTGGTGCGGGGACACATGCCTGTAATCCTGACTCAGGAGGTGGAGGCAGGAGGATGGCAAGTTCAAGGCCAGAGGCAGCCTGCGTTACCCAGTCTCAAGATAAATAAAAACAGAGGATGGAGGTGCAGCTCAATGATAGAGCACTTGCAAAGTATGCACAAGGCCATGGGTTCAACCCCCTAATACTGGAAAAATAAATTGAAAAAAATAAATAGGAACAACTTGAGCAGGCAGCAGCTGACCTGGAAAATAGGGTTCTCACCCCACAGTTTGCTTTCCACAACCTTTCCTCTCCCCTATGCTTAGGCCCTAACTTTCTTGTACCGTCCCCAGTATCCTCCTGGAGAACACAAATCCAGCTATCATTCTAGGTCTTCCCAGTAGCAGTCTCCCCACTAGAAGGGAGAGGGCAGGCCTGAACTGATTGTGCCGACACAGAAGTACCTCCACGAGTTCCAAGCTCAGAGTATGAAGAACTAAGGAGCAGAAGGGGAGAGGGAAAGAAAAGGGGAGGGGCAATAATCTTAGAGTGCTGGGGAAGATCATAAATTATGTCCCCTGTGTTTGGGGTTCCATTTCCTTCCTTCTCTTACCACCCATGGGGAGGTGGATAAGGGGATGGAGGAGGGCAGGCTAGGAGGATGTGGTAACAGCTGATTCGTCCCCTGAGGTGACACTTTCCAACAATCAGCTGTTACTGGTGCGGAAGGAAGGAAATCTTAAAGGCACAATGTTCTGAACAAAGACTCAGAACTCTGCAGTTTCAAGGAACCAGAACAATCACCTAGTGGAGCCTGTATTTAACACAGAAGGAACTATCTCAAGCTCCTGGCTCATCTCTCTGGCTCAGTTATCTTCACTCTCAATTTGGAGTTTATAAGAAAGTCGTGAATCCACATCCACACGTTCCTCTCTGGTGGGGGACGTGTGTGCAAGGGATGAGGTGGAGTGGATCCCAAGCTTGCCACTTTAAATAGGCAACTCAGCAGCTTTTGCCAAGTCATAGGGTTCATTTCAGTTTTTGCCCATCCCCCGCCCTCTATACTCTGATTGGCCTCTGGGGAAGTAGCAGCTTCCTCATTGGCCTCCACCTTTGAAATCTCTTTCCCTTAAGAAGGCCTGAATCAGTGAAGAGCTTTGAAGGAGGAACAGAATGGGAGTTAATCAAAGCGAGGGATTTCTGACCAGTTGCATTTTGGCACAGCCAGCCCATCGCCTAATCCCTGCCCAGAAGCCTTTCCTCTACTCTACACTCAGGACTATGCTATGAATCTTCTGTTAGGAAGCTGCCCCTTGAGAGGCTCCGGGGCACTTCTACCAGTGGGACTAGATACTTACAAGAAAAGACTCCTCTGATTAGAAACGCCTCCCCTCCCCCATGAGGGGTGGACTAGATCCCTCCAGTGAAATCTAGGGCTGTGTGAAGCGAGCAATCCTCCCTCCCTTAAAAGCCTTCACCCAGGAGTTCTCCAACGGAAGCGTCTCTGCAGCCCAGGGGGCTCATGTCCATCTTCTCTTCTGCCCATTCCTGCTCCTTTGCCACCTTTCCTTAGCGAGCCTGGCTTAGGAGCGTGGCACAGTGGTACAGCACTTGCCTGGCATTGCAAGGTTCTGTGTTCAACTCCCAAGTACTGAAAAAAAAAAAAGAGAGAGAGAGAGAGAAAGACGATATAATCTCCTGTGGAAGCAGAGCGAATCAGTTTTGAGGTTGTCTAAAAGAAGCAGTCCGGGTTCCAAAAAGGAGGAGCTGTAGCCCTTTAAGGACTTCCCCGGGATGGATTCGAAGATCAGTTTAAAAATGCCAACTCACAGAGCGCGCTGCATCCTGGGAACGAGATTGTCCAGCCGAGAACTACATGGACCAGTATGCACTGCAAACGCACACGCCTTTACTTCCTTCTTCTCTTCGGACTCTGGTTTGACGTAGCGTTGGTCTGAGCAAGTAGCATAGGCGGAGGGCTGAGCCACACCTTTTCATCCATTGGCTAGTTTGTGAGTTTGTGGGCGTGGCTTAGCACAACTCTTCCAGGCAAAGTTGTGTCCTGCATGCCAATCAGAGCCAAGGCGTCTGGAGGGGCGGGACTAGGGAGAAGGGCTGGCGTCTCCGAGTGGGTGTGGTCACGTTGCCCAGCAGTGGGCGGTGATTGGCCCTGGGCGGTGCAATCGCAGCTTGTGCGTCACGACGCCGCCAGCTGATCGGAGACTGGAGCCGGTGTGTGCTGGGCACTGGGAAGAGACAGCGCCGCCGGCCGTGCGGAGCGGACGCAGTGATTTGCTCCCCTGCCCTCAGAAGCCCCCACACCCAGCACCAGGTGGGTGTGATCTGGGGACCCGGTCAAATTAGGGGGAATCGTGGTAGTGGGATGATGGGGAAAAGTAGGGTCCTGGCGGCCACACCCTGCCTTTTTGGGGGAGGGGAGAGGGGACTGCGGGGGCTGGCACGCTCTTGGGGAGAGCGGCCTGGCCTGACTGAAGTAGTGTGTCAAGAGGTTTAAAGAAAGAGACTGGGACAAGACTCGTGGCGGAAGGTCTGGCGAAGTAGCTGGGGGGAAGATGAGGGGCCGGAGGGCCGGGGGCGGCTAACTCCAACTGCTTCTGGTCTGAGCATACGGGAGCCAACCATCTAGCCTAGGGAGGTTCTGGACAAGTGAGTAGTAGGGAGGTGCTTTGCCTCTACCGGCGCTCACTGGTTCAGGGCCAGTTCATTTCCCTGGCAGGGAAGGGGTCGCTGGGCGGGCCGGCCCCTCCTCTCGTTCCCTTCTAGGGATGTTATGTAAGGGGGGAGGGGAAAGGAGTAGGGGGCGGTGGTGCGGGGCCCTTATGCAACCCAAAGGTTAGGGTTTCACCGCGGTTGGGCGGAGGGTGGGGGGGTGGGGGAATGAGTAGGAGGAGGGCGTGGAGACTCCAACCCCCCAACCTAACTGGTCTCTTGATCGAAGAGAAGGTCACCTTTGCACCTCCCCCAAGCCTGTCCGGTGGTGAGGCCCCTAGCCCAGGCCTGGCCCTGACCGCTTGGGAAGCCGGCTGGCTGGGTGGGGCGCCTGGGTTAGTCATCGCTGGGCTCCCTCTTTCCCCAGCTCCCAGCCAACTCTTGGCCCCTCCCCATGGCCTCCAGCTAGGCTATGGCCCCCACCTCCCTCTGGCCCTGGTTCCAGCCTCCAACTCATTTGGCCTGTCATCCTGGCTGTCAGACTTGGCTAGAAGCTGTCATAATGCCAGAGAGTTGATGGAGCAGCTGGTCAGAGGGTCAGTGCCCTGGGCCCACCCCGCCCTGCAGCCAAGGGCACCTGCTTGGCACAAACTCTCAGCAGCCACTGAATCCTGTGGAGTGAACAGCTATCTCGGGCAGAGGGGAGTTGGTCAGTGTTGGACTGATCACCTAGGAGAAGGAAGATACCACAAAGTTCATGCCTCCCAAGATGCTTTCAGAATTTGAAAAACCCCACCCCCACCCTAATCTTTATCCTCTGAGTATAGAAATCTCTACGCAAAATTGCCTTGGCCCCTCAATCTGGCATGGGCCATGCCCTTGGGCCAAATGTCAGTGCAGCCTCGCCCTCCCCAGGTCAATAGCCCTCAAGCCTGCCACGCCCCCAGCCCCCTCCCTGGGCCATGCTGCTGGGCCCCGGCTTTTCCTGCTGATTCATGCGTTGGAACTGTGGGGGCGGGGCTTGGAACTTGGAACAAAGTTCAGACATGGAGGGGCCGGCAGACAGCCTGGAATTCATACCAGATGTACCCGGAATGTGCAAGTGGAATGCCTGGCATCTGAGAGTCCTGAGGAAGCTGCCCAGCCACCCTGCCTGTACCTCCCTCTCCTCCAGCCTTCAGTCGGCTGCCCTCTTCCTCACAGCCCTGGGAGCCTCTGCTGACCTTCTTCCAAACTCTAAACTCCTTCCTTCCTCACTCTTCCCCAATCTAGGCCCCCCATACACTCCTTCCAGCTGAATTCCCTGGGAATAAGTCAGTTGGGCTGATCACTCATCTCAGATTGCTGAACCTGAAGTACAATTTCTCACCTGGGGCCTGAGTGACTGTTGAAGTGTGTCCAGGGTCCTAGGTCCTGTCCTCTTTGAGTACTGAAGAGACTGGAGCCCCTTTGGTTACAAAGTTTCTGTTGCATCTGAGTCTGTGAGGAGGGGCAAAGGAAGTGCACTTAGAGCTACTTTTTTTTTCTCTCTAAGAGTTCCTCCAGGCCCAGGTCAGAGCCAAGAATCCCTCATTAGAAGGTTGAAGATACACTTGGGGCTGGGCTTTAATAACCCGTAGGATAGTGATCCTGTGACACAGCCCTACTCAGATCTTTCCCATTTTTCTTCCTCTTCCTTTTAGGAGCCTGTGCCTCCCACATCCTCACCTGGCTGAGCCGCAGTAGTTCTTCAGTGGCAAGCTTTATGTCCTCACCCAGCTAAAGCTGCCAGTTGAAGAACTGTTGCCCTCTGCCCCTGGCTTCAGAGAGGAAGAGAAAGAAGTGGAGGAGCTGCTTTCCCTATCATCTGGAAGGTGACAGAACAGGGGCTGGGAAGGTCTGAACAGTGGTGGGGAGCGGGGTGGGTTATAGCTTTTGGGACCAGGAACTCTGCTCAGGTGGAGAATCTTCACCCAGATTGGCCCAGAAAAAGAGCAGCTTTCCACTAGAGACACTGGCTGAACTGGGCTATTGGTTGCTCAATCTACTCAAGGTTAATTGGTCTTTTCTATGGCAATGGGAAGAAATAGAAAGAAACCCTGTCTACTCCTTTACCCAGATTTCCTCCTTGACCTTCCTTCCTTATCTCCCATTCTTCCCCACTTTCCTTTCCATGCCAGGTCCAAAAGTGAGTGTACTCTTCAGGGGGGAAGATGACACTGAAACTCCCATCTAGATAGTCATCTCTGTGCTCTTGCCTGTATTTTCTTGGACTGGTGTAGATATTAGATTTAGGGATACTTACCTATGTGAGACCCTTATACCAGTCTGTTTCTCCACCTGTGAAATGGGGAATCCCATAAATGAACATACAGGATGGAATCAGAAGTCCACCTGTGCTGACTCAGACCTTGGGGTCTCCTCCCTTTGTGATCCCTATCAATACAAGGTACAAATAGGAGCTCTGTCCTTATACTGACTTTCCACCATGTAAAGGTGGCCCAAGACTTCTCCTGCCACCAAGAGTAGGACTGTAGCCCCTGGTGTGGTCCTAGATGCCACTGCTGTTTCTTTTCTTATTTTGCTTCCCACAGTAGTGAATGAAACGCAGACCTGTGCAGGCAGGAAATTATCTCCTACTGCAGTCAGGGGAGGTAGCTTGTGGGATGTGACCCCCACTTTTGGACATCAGGCTGTATAAACCTGTCACCTCCAGCTCCTGTTCCATTCTTATTCTTAGCCTTGGGCTTGGGCTCTGACATAGTTCAGGCTTGACCCAATCTCCCTAACAGAAGGTGGCCAAGTTCAGGAGCTACAGGAAGCTGTTCTGTTTGGTAGGAAGAGATGTGCAGGGAATGTTATCCTGTTCTGCATTTATGAGAAGCTGAAAGACATTAGGGGAGAGTAGACCACTGAAGCCAATCCTTGGCAGCCCACGTTGAGGGGTAGGATGTGTGTGGGGCTATGGTGGTGGTGGTGGCAGGTAGGCTGAGTCTCCTCATAGGCTGCAACAAAGATCGCTCTGTCCCTGGACATTGCCTCCCTCCTTTCTTCCCTCGCTTCGCTGGCTACAGTGTGTCCCTCCAGCACTGGGTATATGGCTCTGCCATCTTCACCCAACATGGAGCAGAGGTGAAGAAGGACAGTTTGGTACCACAGAGGCAGGCAGAAGCCCAGTGAAGGACCAGACTTGGAGAGCACAGGGCCACAGGGCCCTATCTTGGCTTTGGACAGAGGGATCCATAAAGGCCTGGAGCTCCCCAGGAGGAGGGAGCACAGCAGCCTCCATCAAAGACAAGCCTCAGCCATCTCCTCACCATTTGTCTCCAGACCTTCTGCCTCCCTCAGAGATGTGGGACCGTGGTGAAGTATTCTACTCCTGCTTCCACCTCTTCCTCACCCTGTAATTTTTATATAAGCAGCTTCAAGAAGCATGAGCTGGCTGTGATAGGACATATACAAGAATTTTTTTTTTTTTTTTTTTCAGTGCTGGGGTTTGAACACAGGGCATTTCACATACTTTGCAAGCACTCTACCACTGAGCTGCACCCCCATCCCCTTCTTTTAATTTTTTTTTTTTTAATCTTGACATGGAGTCTCACTAAGTTATTAAGGCTGCCTCTGACCTTGAACTTGCAGTCCTCCTACCTGCAGTTTCCAAGTTGCTGAGATTACAGGTGTGTGCCACTGAACCTGGATTTTTTGTTTTGTTTTTTTGAGACAGGGTCTCACTGTGTAGTCCAGGCTGTCCTGGAACTTGTTGTGTAGGCCAGCAAGCTATCCTAGAACTCATTGACCCTTCTGCCTCAGCTTCCAGAGTTCTGGGCTTACAAGCGTGCAACACTATGCCCAGTTCAGGAAATTCTTAAAAGGAAATTCAAATGTATAAAACCATAAAAAAAAAAGTATGCTTCATTAGGAATTAAAGGAAGGCAAATATTGATGAAACTATTTTTCCCTTAGCATGCTATGATGAATAAGACCCATTATTGGCAATAGAACACTCCTGTGCATGCATCTGGGAGTATAAATTGGTACAGTCTTCCTGGATGGAGATTTGGTAGTATGTATCAAACACCCTAAAAGGTTCCATGTCTTTTGACCTAGTAATTTTAAGAATTTAATTATAAAATGTTCACCTCAGGATTGCAAGAGAGAAAAGTAGAAAGCAACTCTTTGGGAATTCCTTCACTTTCTGCTATAACAAAAATTTGCAATAGGAGATTGCTTAAGTACATTATTGTATATCCATCCAGAAGGTGGAGTACTGCACAGCCTTAAAAAGTCATATAGAAGAGCATTTGACTGGAAATAAAAATGCTCTTTAAATACTAAAAAGGTTATAGAAATAGTGTGTACTTTGTGGTCTTTTGTTTTTAAACAAATTTTGTTTTAAAAATATGGGTATATACTTGTAATATACAGAATAGATTTTAAAACAGACTGAAGTCATACTCAAAAATGGTAATAGTGGCTACCTTTGGATAGTGAAATAAAACAGTTGTAATTTTCTGCTTATGAGTGTCAGCATTGTGGTTCAGTGATAGAATTCTCGCCTCCATGCGGGAGGCCCAGGTTCAATTCCCAGCCAATGCAAGACAGGAAAATAGCCCTTTAGCCTGCAGCCATACCACTGTGGCATCCAGTCCCGGCAGGTCTTGGAAGCTAAGCAGGGTCAAACCTGGTTAGTTCTTGGATGGGAGACCTCCTGGGAACACCAGGTGCTGTAGACTTGGGAGAAGGGCCCAGCAACCCACTCCCAAAAAACAATCTGCCATTGTAAACCCTGTGAATAGCAGAGAAGCACTGACAATAGTGTTTCAGCTGTTGTATGTAGGGTTACTATGAGTCAGACACCGACTCTACAGCACCTAACAACAACAACAGTTTTCCTCTTCGGTTTTTCTTTTTTTTATTATTGGAAATTTTTAACGTACAACTTAATTTGTTTCATTCTGACATGCATTTCATTGTGAAATGTCCATATATGCGTTTCATTGTACATTGCACAGATAACTTCCCCCTTACCCTCTTGTGCCCCTCCTCCCCCTCTTTGGTTTTTCTGAAGTTATCATGTTTTCTACATTAATTGTGTGTTGCTTTTATATAATGAGTAAAATGTAAGACACCAGTGTAATTTTTTAAACCATTGGAGGAGTGGGTTTAGAAGGAAGGAATGTACATTCCTTGTTTGGTTGGAGCATCTATTGGCTTATGAGCTTGCGTGCATGGGTGTATGTGTGTGTGCACATGTGCGCATTGGGGGTTAAACCCAAGTCCTTATGCAAGCTTGTGCAAGCTAGTGGAGAACTGTAGCCATGAACTACACTGTTAGCCCTATGAGCTTTAGTCTTTGGGAATAGCAGAAATCCACCCTCTCCCCATACAGGAAGCAGCTTCTGACTTGCTGGCTGTAAGCCAGCTAAGGAGGTGCAGAATGGAGGAAGGAGGAAGGGAAACAGTAAAAACAAACAACCTCCCCCCCCCCCATCACTCTTAAGGGGATGAGGGTTTGGGGAGGATTTTCCCCTCAAGGCTTGAAGGGTTCTAGAATCCTAACAGTTCTGCTGCCAAAAACACCATGGGTCTTTGTTTTTCTCTTCTGAGTCGGCTTCAACCTTAAGGTGACCCTGCATTACCTCTCCTTGCCCTCAGATTGGAAGAGATATGCCCCTACTCACCCAACAGGTACCAAGCCCTGAGGCAGGAACAGGAAATGCTGTTCAAGATTGTAGTAGTGACTTCTCTTTTGTCTCCTCTTCCTAATAAGGATCTTCTGTAGGGCAAAAAATAAATAGAAGAAGGGGAAGAAGTCCCCAGTGGGTCGCTTCTCCGAAATTGGGGCTGTTACTCCGTTTGGGAGGTCCTGTGTATGGGGCTGTGCCTGCAGCCATAGCCCTGTGGCATCCTATCCCGTCGGATCTCAGAAGCTAAGCAGGGTTGGGCCTGGTTAGTACCTGGATGGGAGACCACCTGGGAACACCAGAAGCTGTAGACTTGGGAGAAGGACCTGGCAACCCCCTCCCAAAAATCAATCTGCCATTGAAAACCCAATGAACAGCAGAGAAGCACTGACAATAGTGTTTCCCCTGTTGTACAGAGGGTAGCTATGAGTTGGATACTGACTCGATGGCACCTAACAACAACAACATGTACGGGGCAAGACTCCTGGAGTTACAGATTTGCTGGGATGTGCCGTGGGCCTGAAAGCCTCAGGGGGCGAAATGGTGGCTCCAAGGAATGAGGCGCCCCCTTCCCCACAACTGACCCTGGGAGGGGAAGGTAAGGCAGGGTGGTGGTAAGCTTCACGCCAATGGGGGTTAGCTGCGCTGGCTTCCACCTTACCGCCTGTGAGGCTATGGAGAGGTGGCCAATAAGTGAGAGATGAGGTGGCCGGAAACAGAGGGTGAAAGTTAGTGGAGCGGAGCCCCCGGGCGGGGAGGCGTCAGGTAAAATTAGACTAGCGACCCATTTCTGGAACTCGGGGATTGGGGCACAGGGAGTTGGAGAAGACCCCAGTTGACTTCCTGGAAGTCGTGGTGAAGTAGGTTGCGCCAGTCGCCACTCGGAGCCCAGGAGCCCCCAGCCGCTAACCCCACTGGGGCGGGACGCATCGGTTGCCGTGGCTGTCAGGGCGGTGGCTCCATGGCTGCTCCAATCACCGCCCAGCCGAGGGATGGGGGCGTAGACGAGCAGGGGAAAGTTGGGTAAATTCCCTAGGCAAAGAAGGCGGGAGGGGGGTGGGGGAGTCCGGGACCCTACCTCGTGGGAAGGCCCAGTCACCGACCTCTCTGGGGGCCTTGGAGACGTCCTGTCCAAGAGCGCAGTGGCCAAGGAGGTGGATCTGACTCTAGCCAGCCGGTCAGGCCATGGCGCCCTCGGGAGTCCTGGTGACTGGCGCCGCCTTTGCCGCGTTTCGGAGGCTTCTCTGCGGCCCACGCCGGTATCCGCTGCTCAGGATGGCTGGAAGTCACCGGACATCTGTGTCTAGCTGATGCACAGCTTGCTCTCAGGGCCGGGCGCTACTCAGGTGCGGTGGGGCTTTGGGGTTCGAGAGGCCCGGGAAGGAGGATGAGGGGGTTGAAGGCTGAGGTTGGAAGACGGTGTGCACACTTTTGGAATTGATGTGAGATCTTCAGTCTGAAAGTGGGTGAGTGGATGGGTGAGAGGGCGTACCCAGTGGGAGAGTGGATGGTGGAGAGACTGACCCTCATCTCCACCAGGCTATCACTGTCTGGCCATCAACCCCATTCATGGCCACCCACCTTGGGCACTAGTTGTTATTAGGTGCCTTCAAGTCGGTATCCCACTCATAGCAACCCTACGTACAACGGGTGAAACACTATTGTCAGTGCTTCTCTGCTATTCATAGGGTTTTCAATGGCAGATTGAATTTTGGGAGAGGGTTGCCGGGTCCTTCTCCCAAGCCTACATTACCTGGTGTTCTCAGGCGGTCTCCCATCCAAGTACTAACCCAGGCCCGGCCCTGCTTAGGTTCTGAGATCTGAGATCTGACGGGATCGGATGCCACAGGGCTACAGCTGTAGGCTTGGGCGCTGGTAGTGGTGTCTGAGTCTGGAGGGAAGGTGGAGCAGGGAGGGCAACTTTGGAACTGAAATTCCAGGTCTCTTTCCCCTACTTCCTCAGGGGTCAAATGTTTCTGGAGACTTACTGGGGAAACCTAAAGAACAGAGGAAAGTGAGGCCTGCGATCCCTGTCTAGGCTGTGCGCCAGCTCGAGGGAAGCCTAACATCCTTCCCCTATGCCCACAGGTTATTTCCTGGCTGATGAGCTGACATGCTGGGGAACCCGCCTTTGGGCCAGGCCTGGGACTTGTCTGTCATCGTTTGGTGGACTGAAGGCACCCAGAGTGTGGGGTCTCAGCCTCTCTTCAGCCTTCTGTCCTCTGACTTCCCACAGATTGTCTGACCCCAGCTGGAGCAGGGGCTGAGCTGGGGGGAGGGGTTGTCTGCTGGCCACAGCTAGGAGTCTGGGCACTGCCCAAGGAGTTTGGATCCCCCACAAGTGTCTACCTGATCACATAAACATAAATGTGGAGCTTTTCTGTGAAGGAGGTTTGGCACAGGGTGTGAGAATGGGGCAGCAAGGCTCAAGAATGGAAGTTGGAAGCTGGGCGTGGTGACGCACGCCTGTAATCCCAGTGGCTTGGGAGGCGGAGCCAGGAGGATGGCAAGTTCGAGACCAGAGGAAGTCTGCGTAATTTAGCGAGACCCTGTCTCAAAAAGTAAAGAAAAAAAAGGGCTGGGGGTGCAGCTCAGTGGTCCAGCACTTGCATAGCATGCAAGCATGAGGCCCTGGGTTCAACCCCTAGTACCGCAAAAAAAAAAAAAAAGAATGGAAGTTGGTGTGGGCAGGTACTGTGCAGATGCTACAGCTGCAGGGTGAGACAGCCTCTGGACCAAGAATGCTCAGGCCCTCCAGATAATGGTAAGGATCAAGGTCAGGTTTTCGGGGGAGGGGGTCCTATGAGATGCTTCGTAGGATCTTGTATAAGGACTGGGGTGCTGGAATATAGTGGGTGCAGGTCGCAGAAGGTCCTCTGACCTTGACCCTGGATCATGGGTAGTGAGCAGCCTCAGCACTGCTGTTCTGTCTGGCCACTACATGGGGCTTCTCAGTGGTGTTTCTGCTCCTGGACCTGAACTCTACCTGCTTGCACCTGCAGAAACTGCTGCTGCTTGCTAATCAGGCCCCAGCCTGGGCCTTCAGTACGACCAGCTGGGCCACCCTCACTACTCTGCCTGGTACCTCTCAGGTGAATGAGTCTGTGGTTGCTCCAGCAGCACCACCAGGTGCCCCTTGGTCTGCTCATCCTTGGTGGAACTGGGCTGGTCACTGTGGATCCCATGAGCATCACACAGGTTGTCTGCATTCTGGTCAGTAATGTCCTGCAGTCTTGGGCCCACCTACCCTGGAGACCAGGACATGAGACACTGAGCCTGTCACCAGGAACGATTCCATGATCAGCCTGTAAGACTAGGAAAAAATAGCAGACTTCTCTTCTGTTAGCCCTGGGGGAGATGGGGCTAGGACGAAGAGATGATGCTCTTCAGTGCACAGTCCCCCATGAGGTAAGGGTTGGACTGGATTGTCAGTATCTCAGGTTCCCTTCCAGCTAACTCCCCTCCCTCCCCCTTTATAAGACCCATGAAAGAAACGCTGATGTTGGTGGCTGGGTGGGAACCTGGATTACTGTTCACTGAATTCTATCATCAGATGACCATCCTTTCCAGAACAAGGACTCAAGAGGTATAGTCAGAGCTATCAATAAAGAGTGGCAGGAGGTAGAAACCAGAAGAAACTGCCTGTGGGAACAGGACCTGTTTGCTATACCAAAGGAACAAATGAAGGAAGGTGATATCTTATTAGGTTTAGAGAGATCCAGCGTGGAGGGGGTGGGGCCAGAGGGAAGAGAGACCTCACTTATGACCAAATTCTGACAGTGGGAAATGGGCACAGAGACATTATTTGTTGTCAGTAGGACTGGGCCAAGTGACAGAAGAACCCAGGCCACTGAAATTGCTGCTGATATTTGTGGTTCTCAAAGTCATACTACAGGTATTGTGCTTGTACTTAACCTGAGTCTACTGGATCCAGCCTTTTTAATTTCTGACCTTTTCAATGGAAATGTAGATTCTTAGAAGAATGAGCATGGAGCTAGGTATTTCTTCTTAGGACAGCACAGAATCCCAGAGCCTTAGAAGAGACTGAAGCACTCCATGTGGGTGCCCAGTGTAGGGTTTTCCCAGGCCCAAGTTTTTGTGGAGAAATGAGGGCAGAGGCTCCCATTTGGCTGCAGAGGGATGAAGGAAAAGCTGACCACCTTTTGGGACTCATTTGAAAGCCCTCCTTCCTCCCTGCTGTTTCTGCTGCATTTTTCCCATTTCATAAGGCTCCTCCCTTCTCAGTCAGTACATCCAGGTTATGGGCAGTGTAGAGGAAATGAAGATTGCTATTCTACTAAACAGTGGACAGAAAGAGATAACTCTTAATCATCCATGGAAAAGATACAGGAGCAAAAACAAAAGACAGGAGCAAAAACAAAAGGAAGATTTTTTAAAATACTGCTAAGAAGCTGAGGGAGAGAAGGACAAAGAATGACAGAGACAGATATACATAGATGGAGGGAAGGATAGAAGGATAGAGAGGATTAATTGCACAGAGAAGACAGAGGCAAAGAGAGATTGGAGATGAGAGAGAGAAAAGCCTTGGGAGAAATATCAAGAAAGACTATTACAAAGGCTGAGAGAAACCCAAATCATAGAATTGGTAAAATCGTCATAAATAAAGAGGACAAAAGAAATAGGAATAAAGGCAGACAGACAGAGACCCCAAGGGTGAAAGGCACAGCTAGCCTAGACAGTGAAATAGAATGAGTGACAAGGAGGAAAAAGTTGATTCAGGAGAGATGGAGGTGATAGTGGCAGATCTTGAGAGATTAGCAAATTCAGAAGAGGCAGAAGTGGAAATAGAGGAAGATTAGGGAGGGGAGCTGAAAAGCAGAGGGGCAGAAGGCAGAGGAGGCAGTTAATGGAAACATTCGCTGACAGAAGAGAAGCAGAAAATATGTTGAGTTGGAGACAGGCAGAAAGACAAAGCACAAACAGCCACAGTGAAAAATACAGACAGACAATAACTGATACAGCTGACAATAACTGATAGGCAGAGACTGGTAGGAAAATGAGGACAAGTCAGAATCAGAGAGGTACGTTGAGACAGACGAATAGGCAAGGGAAGGAGGAGGAAAATCACAAGGAGAAAAAGGGAAGAAAGGCAGAACCACTAGGTAAATAACTGAAAGAGGGAACAAAGAAAAAGACGAACACACAGATGAAAAGAAAGACTAGAGCCATGAAAAAAAAAAATGAGAGGCCAGGCATGGGGGCACATGCGTGCAATCCCAGCAACTCAGGAGGCTGAGGCAGAAGGATCGCAAGTTTGAGGGCAGAGGCAGTCTGCATAACTTAGTGAGACCCTGTCTCAAGATAAAAAATAAAAAAGGGGCTGATGATGCGGTTCAGTGGTGGAGCTTTTGCAAAGTAGATGCAAGGTCCTGGGTTCAGGAAAGAAAAAGAATAGAGGGAAGGAGGGTAGGAGGGAAGAAGGAAGAAAGGGAAATGAGAGGGAGGGATCATATGAGATCTCCATCTCATAATAACTGGCAACAAAGGGGAAAAATAACAAATAGAGACTGAGGAGAAACTGTAACAGTTGGAAATATAGAAACACAGAGTGTTTAAATGTAATAAAACTAAAACCTGAGAGGTGCAGGTATAGATAGATAAACAAAGTATAATTTTTTTTTTTCTTGAAGCAATGTTTCACTATGTTGCCCAGGTTGGCCTCACACTCCTGGGCTCAAATGACCTTCCTGCTGGGACCCACACATGTACCACCACATCTGGTGAAAGGAGAATTTTGTCAGTGAGTTTATCCTTCATAGAAGTGTCTTCAAAACTCAGTTTGCCACTTCAACTAAATTCATTGATTAACAAAAGCATTGTCTGTCTTGAGTCTTCAAAAAAAAAAAAAAGGAATATGATAAAACCATGTGAGGAATCTGTTCCCAGAGTATGTGTTGAAGTCAATATTAATTCATCCCAAGTTCATACATTTCTTCTTTTGCCACTGTCATAAGTTCATGGTTCAAGTGACTACCCCTCTTAGTAGTACTTGGTATTTTCTATGAGGGGTGCCCAAGAACTTGACCATCAGGGAAATATTACTGTTTTGGGGGTTACCTAGTAAAACCCATTCAGGAAGAGTGAGATTAGTCATCAATGCGGGCAAGATCTAAGTAGACACCTAAAGAGTTTGAGATTACACACAAATTTCCATCATTGTGACTCAGTGAAACTCTGGGAAAGTAAGATTGGATTGTGATTATAATTGAATAAGTCGGAGTAGAATCAGCTGGAATGTGGACCAGATAAAAATGATATAGGGTGGTGCTCAACCTAACCATAGCCTGGTGAAGTGGTCCTCAAGGTTGACTCCATGCCTGCCAAGCAACTTGCTGATGAATTCTTTGTCTTCCAGCAGAGGGAAGGGTCTTCCCTGGATAGGGAACACTGAAATTCGATGGTTTGGGAATACTATCCTTACTATAAATCAATAAATTGTCATGCAAATGATTGCATCAGTCTCTTATGAGTGTGATTTCTTTGGGTCACTTTTTCTGGCTCCAGTGGTATCTTAATTTATAATACAATGTTATAGAGGCTTTGCCTTGAGATGCTTTTTGCTTAGCATTTACTCTTTTTGACCTACAAAGACCTAACGTGTTCTAAAATTGTCTACTATCTAAAAGCAAACCCAGTGCTGGAGATATAGCTCAGTGGTAGAGCATTTGCCTAGTATGTGCAAGGCTCTGATATTCAATCCCCAGGACAGAAAACAAACAAACAAAAGCAAAACAATGACAACAAAAAGCCAATGTATTCAGTAGCATGAACTTTATGCAAGAGAGGGAGTTCAGACCGTTTAGAATGATTTTCATGGAGCTGGAGGTGTAGCTCAGTGGTAAAGTGTGTGCTTAGCCTGTGCCAGGCTCTGGGTTCATTCCCCAGCACCAAAAACACAAATAAAAAGCTTTTTCCCAGTGCCAGGGATAGAAATCAAAAGAATTTCTAAGCCAAATTAATCCTGATTTACCAAGAAACTTAAATAAATCTCCATAACTGAATGTCAAACTTTATTATATATAAAATCTGGATTTGTCAGGCTGACAATTAGGAATTCTCATTCTGTAAGAAAATATGAAAAGGAAGTTACTCAACTTTAAAAAGGAGCACCTTTGTTGAGATGACCTGCTGGGATTTAGCTCAGTTGGTAGAGCACTGCGCTGCAGTCTCTGAGGTCCCTAGTTCAATTCCCAGCACCACAAAACTGGGAGAAGGACCTGGCTAAGCCACTCCCAAGGTAATCCTGAAACAATCAGCCATTGAAAACCCTATGATGAGTCAGATACCGACTCCAGGGCATCTAACAACAACAACAATGTTGAGATGAAATGTTTCTTTAGGATCATTATCTAAATTTATAGCATCCCTAGCTGAAACTTTGTTATACTCCTACCACGCACATCTCAGGCACCATTCCTATTTAACCTCATACAACAGAGGTTCATCCATCAATTTTATATGAAAAGAAAGAAAAAAGAGGTTCAGAAATGTTGAATAATTTACTCAGGCTTTTCTACCTACTTAGTGACAGGGTCTGACCTAAAACCCACATTTTTTTCTATTGTACCACCTGTTGTCAACCTCTCTCTCTCTGTCTCTCTCTCTCTCTCTGTCTCTGTCTCTCTCTCTCTCTCTCTCTCTCTCTCTCTCTCTCTCTCTCTCTCTGTGTGTCTCTCTCGCTGTCTCTCTCTCTCTCTCATCTCTATTGCCTTTTTCCCTCCCCCCACTACTGGGGTTGAACCCAGAACCTCGCGCCTGCATGCTCTGCAAGTGCTGGACCACTGAGCTGTGTCCGCAGCCCATTTTTTGACTTTTTGAAACAGGGTCTCGCTAAATTACTCAGACTGCCTCTGGTCTCGAACTTGCGATCCTCCCGCCTCTGCTTCCTGAGCCGCTGGGATTACAGGCCTGCGCCACTGCGCCCCAGCTCTCTATTACCTTTTTAGTACTGGGTGTAGTACTCTACTGCTAAGTAGTACTCTACTGCTAAGCTACACTCTCAGCCCCAATATCTCTATTTGTGTCTGCCTAACAGTTTGAGAGCCTGCAGCATAGAACTGTGGCTTCAATCCCATCAGATCTTGGAAGCTAAGCAGGGTCGGTCCTGGTTAGTACTTGGATGGGAGACCACCTGGGAATACCAGGTGCTGTAGGCTTGAGAGAAGGACCTGGCAACCCACTCCCAAAAATCAATCCACCATTGAAAACCCTATGAATAGCAGAGAAGCACTGACAATAGTGTTTCACCTGTTGTATGTAGAGTCTCTATAAGTCGGATACTGACTCTATGGCACCTAACAACAACAACAACAACAGTTTGAGAGCCTGCAGCCATACCACTGTGGCATCCAATCTCATCAGATCTTGGAAGCTAAGCAGAGTCAGACCTGGTTAGTATTAGGATGGGAGACTGCCTGGGAACACCAGGTGTTGTAGGCTTGGGAAAAGGGCCCAGCAACCCACTCCCCCAAAACAATCTGCCATTGAAAACCCTATGGATAGTAGAGGAGCACTGACAATAGTGTTTTGTCTGTTGTATGTAGGGTCACTATGAATTGGACACCGACTCTGACTTGATGGCACCTAACAACAACAGCAGCAGCAGTAGCACTATGAGGGTTTTCCTTTGAAAACAGCCACTCTCAGTGCTTTTCACAATAGGCATGTGACTCAGGCCTACTCAATCAAAATATCATAATGTCTTTTGTTGTTATGACTCATGGCATAAGGAGAAACTGCGATCCTCAATATCTTGAGTTCTGTTAGGATTTCTGGCTAAGGTTTGCTCTATGAATCCTGATCTTTCTAAGCTAGGATGTCAGAAAGCTTTCCTTTTTATTATTTATTTACTTATTTATTTTTGATACAGGGTCTCAGTATATAGTCCAGGCTGTCCTGGAATTCTCTATGTAGCCCGGGTTGGCCTTGAACTTGCAATCCTCCTGTGTCAGCCTCCTGAGTGCTGGAATTGCAGGCATGGACCACCACACCGGGCTGCAAGAGAGCTTTCCTGAGCCCAAAGCCAGCACAGAAAAAGAGGGCTCAAAAGATGGAGAGAGATATTTGGCATCATTCAAGTTTCTAGATCAAGCTGAATTGTGATTATAATTGCATACGTAGGAGTAGAATCAACTGGAAGGTGGACCAGATAAAGATTATATGAATCAAAGAAAAATGGTCCACTGGGTGCTGATATAATCACAGCTACTTAGAGGCTGAGGCAGGAGGATCATGAGTTTTAGGCCAGAGGCAACCTGCACAAGTTAGCAAGACCTTGTCTCAAAATAAAAAAAATGAAAACTAAGGCTGTGTGTGTGTGGCTCAGTTGTAGAGCACTTGCCTAGCTTGTGTGAAGTCCATGGGTCCAACCTCCCAGTAATAAAAAAGAATAATAACAATTGTTGTTGTTGTTGTTGTTGTTGTTATTATTAAAAAGGTTTGGAACTCTGGAAAAGAAAAGGAAAACTCAATTTAGGGAAAAAAATTGTTTGCAATTTGCTCAAGTAGGTATGAGTGTAATTTTTATTTGTAACAACGAGTCCTAATTAACACATCACCTTCAAGATCACTCAGTTTCATCATTTAATTTTGCAAACAATTGAAACCTAAAGACATGACTTATCTTAATACACCATAGTAGTTTGTAGCACAGCCAGAATTAGAATCCAGATCTTTGTTTTGGTTTAGGGATCCTTCTTTTTTTTTTTTTTTTTTTTTTTTTGTGGTACTGGGGGTTGAACCCAGGGTCTCGTGCCTGCATGCTTTGCAAGTGCTGGACCACTGAGCTGCGCCCCCAGCCCATTTTTTTGACTTTTTGGGACAGGGTCTCGCTAAGTTATGCAGAGTGCCTCTGGTCTCGAGCTTGCGATCCTCCCCCCTCCCCCTCCTGAGCCGCTGGGATTACAGGCGTGTGCCCCCTCGCCCATTGCGGGATCCTTCTTATACATTGTTGTTGTTGTTGTTAGGTGCCATCGAGTCGGTATCCGACTCATAGCAACCCTCTGTGCAACAGGGGAAACACTATTGTCAGTGCTTCTCTGCTGTTTATAGGGTTTTCAATGGCAGATTGATTTTTGGGAGGGGGTTGCCGGGTCCTTCTCCTAAGCCTGCGGCATCTGCTGTTCCCAGGTGGTCTCCCTTCCAGGTACTAACCAGGCCGGACCCTGCTTACCTTCCGAGATCTGACAGGATCGGATACCACAGGGCTACGGCTGCAGGCTCTTATACATTAGTTTGCCTCTTTCTTTATAGAAAGACTGTGGAGAAACTTCAAGGTGGGAAGGTATGAGCCAGCAGACAACTAAAGATCAGTCAAGCCAGATAAATTACCTCTGAAGTGGTATTTATAAGTCAGGATGTTTCAGTTTGAAAACCAGACTCCTACTTAACCGAGTATTGGTTTCCACACTTTTCAAGAATGTAGTGACTGTGCAGGACAGAGGTTCATTTCACCTTTCCTCAGCAGACATGAGTACCACTTAACTCAGTACCATGGAGCAGTACTTGCCTCTGATATGGCAGAAACCAAGACTTCACTGGCCACACCTTCTGCAGGACATGGACACAGAGGAGAATCCCAGACTCTGAGAGATTTTTCTAGAGATGAGGATGCAAGCCATGTGAGCTTGAGGAGTAGAAGAACAGGAGGTCATTTTTGTAGTACAATGTGAGGGTCCCTGGAAGGGCTCCCTGCCTACCGCCACAAAAAACACAGATACTAGGATAGTGTCTGACATTCCAAAGATAGTAAGTAATTTCGTAGGGCTAATCTTTGCCTTCTCACTCTAACCTGACTTCCCATGCCCTTGAGGTAACTCCTTCATTTCCATGAACTTCACTGGTTAACGTTGCTAATCCTGGGGACTGAGAAACTCCCATGATGGCTCTCCATGCCCCAGATCTCAAGTCAAGATATTGCAAGAAGAGAACAGAGAAGCCTGCAGAGCCACAAAGCCACAAATGCACTGCCACCCACCTGCTCCCCTTAGCAGTTTGTCCAAACATCGTTTTCCCAAAGCTCTTGCCCTTCCTTCCACAACTCCTACTCTTTGCAGAATCCAAATGCTACCCGCTCCATAGCAATCAGGAGTGGGGTGCTGGGGCTCTGGGGAGATAGAGGTGGGAAGCACTGTTAAAGTCTAAGGCAGCTGTGGCAGCATTTCCTTGACATTATTGAATTTTTAAAATTCACATGAACTTTGCATTCTGCTTCTAAATCTATCCCTGTCTGTTTTAATATTAATGTAAAATATCAGCTGAAATAACTTAAAAGTTGCAATATTTGATTTTTAAAATTTTTTACAAAATGTCAAGTGAAACTGTCAATCTTGTGATCTCAGGTATATGTGCCATTTTTTTCTCTTGTTCCAAGTATCACTGTCACAGATGTACATTTGTTTATTTGACACAGAATCTTGCTAGGTAGCCCAGGCTGGCCTTAAACTCACATTGGTCCTCCTGCCTCAGCCTCCCGAGTGCTGGGATTACATGCCTAGGCCACCACACCCAGCTTGCACTTTATTTTCCTTTATTCTCATTTCTCAATATTTGTTGTTGTTGTTAGGTGCCGTCAAGTCAGTGTCCCACTCATAGAGACCCTGCGTACAATAGACAAAACAGTATTATCAGTGCTTCTCCACTATTCATAGGGTTTTCAATGGCTGATTTTTTGGGGGGAGTGGGTTTCCAGGTCCTTCTCTCAAGCCTACAGCACCTGGTGTTTCCAGGCATTCTCCTATCCAGTACTAACCAAGCCCAACCCTGCTTAGGTTCCGAGATCTGATGAGCTCAGACACTACAGTGGTATGGCTGCAGGCTAAAAAATATTTAGTTTATATTTACTTATTCTGTGTGTGTGTGTGTGTGTGTGTGTGTGTGTGTGGCATAGGGGGTTGAACCCAGGACCTCATATAATCATTTTTTTTGCAAACTCCCTACCACTGAGCTGCACCCCTATGCCTTTTTAATTTTTTATTTTGAGACAAGGTCTCACTAAATTACACATGCAGTTTCTGACCTCGAACTTGCCATCCTCCTACCGTTCCCTCTCAAGTCACTGGGATTATAGGTATGCACCATCCTGCCTGCTGCAACAAATGTTTGTAAAGACCCTACTAAGCTCCAAGCACATAGGATGAGTATAATAGTCAGTAAATGAGACAGAGTCCTAGCCTCAGGGAATTTACAGGCAGGATTTTGTTAAAGTGGGAAATTGGGAACATAGGAGTCAGTTATCCAGAGGAGAGAAACCAGAGGTAATGGGCATAGAAATAGGTCATCCAAAGACCTGTAGCCTGAGAGTGAATGGCCACACATACAGAGGTTGGGCTGGTTGCATTCTGACATTCAAGGAGCTGTCCAGAAGCTGATTCAGGATCTACCTTCCAAACCTGCACATTTCCCAATATTCTCCCAAGCTGTGCATAGCACTGCTATTGATTCATTATATAAGTCAGGAACACTAGAATCATCCTTAGACTATACCCCTGCCCCATACACACACATGCAATTAAGCAAATTCAGAATGGCTTTCACACCCATGCATTCTTTTCCTTCTCTGCTGCCGCATCCAGATGAGAGTCAGTATCAGCTCCAGCCCAGGTGACATAATAATGGCCTCATACCTATTCTCTACGTGGCAGCCGGCTGTGATTGTTAAAATGCAGATCTGATCATAACATTTCCCTGCTTTATACTATCTAGTGGTTCTGCCTTCTTAGAGGTATAATTCATTACATGACATACAGGACTCCAAATCCTTCCTCTTTTCTACTCTCCAGACTCATGATGCTTTCTACTTCATTCTTTGTGTGACTTTCTTCAGTTTATTAACTAAGCCATGTTCCCTGCTTTCTCGGGACCTCACATAGGCAGTGCTCAATGCCTGGTAGGCTTTCCTTCCTTCCCTACTCCCATCTTTCTGGCTCCCTTGTTCCTACTCCACTCTTTTTGTCTTATACATTTTCATTCTTTAGTCCTCATTTCTGACATCTTTCTCCAAAGAAACTTTCGATGACTTTCATCCCATAATTAGGTCAAATCACTCTGTACGGGTTTTTTTTTTTTTTGGTGGTACTGGGAGTTCAACCCAGGGCATTGTGCTTGCATGCTTTGCAAGTGCTGGACCACTGAGCTGCACCCTCAGCCCATTTTTTCAGTTTTTGAGACAGGGTCTTGCTAAGTTATGCAGACTGCCTCTGGTCTCAAACTTGTGATCCTCCTGCCTCCGCCTCCTGAGCCACTGGGATTACAGGCGTGTGCCACTGCGCCCAGCACTCTGTACTTCTTATGGAAGTATGAATAATCAGCTATGGGCATTTGAGGAAAGCCCCTGGTAAGAAATATATAGAAAGCATAAAGTCACATGCCTGTAATTCCAGCAGTCAGTAGGCCAGCAGCAACTTGTGAAATTTAGTCAGACCCTGTCTTAAAAGTAAAAAAAAAAAAAAAAAAAATTAAAAAGGAAGCATTTGCCTCACATGCATGAGGTCTTGGGTTTAACCCTCCAGTAAGGCAAATAAACAAACAAGCAAACAAACAAACACAGCAACAACAACATTTGTATAGGAAAGGAAAAGTAATAATTTACTACATGAGTGAGTTGCACACCCGTGGATATCAGATGTATAGAAAGATATCAAAGTGGCCAAGGAAATGGCCAGACACTTGGATTTAAATCCCAGATTTGCCACTTATTAGCTGTGTGGTCTTGGTCAAGTTATCTGACCTCTCTGTGCCCTACTCTCCTCATCTGTGCAATGGAATGACAATAATAGGATTATTGTAAGAATTAGATGGTTTAATATTTATAGCATGCTTAGAACAGTGTCTAACAGAGTGAATGCTATATAAGAGTGAGCTATTACTACATGCAATTACAATTATGCAAATGATTACTAATCTCACCAAAATTCTAACCATATTGGGAAAAGAGGGTAGTGGAATGGAAGTGCATGTGTACAGGAAGCTGGGAGAAGAGCTGGCTCTCCATTTTCTATAGTGGGAGCTGAGTAGGTAACTTCTAAAAGTTAAGAAGTAGCAATACATGCTTATTGCTTGGACTTAATATGCTACATATGGAAATATGATATGGAAATAAATGCCACAATAATCAGCTAAAATTAGTGAAAGTCGTTTCTTTTGGGGATGGAGAACTAGGAGAAGGGAACATAGGCTGCTGTTCTTCATAACAAATCTCTACATTAAACTCTGCAAGACTGTATAATTGTGTGAAAACTAAAACTAAAAACATTAATTTCAGTGGGGCATGATGGTGCATACCTGCAATCCCAGTGACTTGGGAGGTAAAGGTAGGAGGATCTCAGGTTCAAGGCCAGAGGCAGCCTGCGTAACATAGTGAGACCCTGTCTCATCTTAAAAACAGTAAAAAATGTACTGGGGGTGCAGATCAGTGGCAGAGTGCTTGCAAAGTATGGGTGAGGCCATGGTTTAGTCCCCAGTACCACAATCAATCGATCAATCAATAAACAAAATAAAGTGAAATGAAAACATTAATATTTTTGCCCTCAGTTCAGTCCCTAGTACTGAAATAAATAAACAAACAAACAAACAAACAAACAGACTAGGGGGCTGAACCCAGGGCCTTGCACTTGCTTTGCAAGTACTCTACTACTGAGCTGCACCCCTAACCCCTTTTTTATATTTTATCTTAAGAGAAGGTCTGGGTAAATTACACAGGCTGCCTCTAGCCTTGAACCTGTGATCCTCCTACTTTTGCCTCTTGAGTTGCTGGAATTACAGGCTCGTGCCACCATGCCCAGCTAAAAAGATCATGTGAGTATTTGTTTGGTATGTATATCCTCTTCTGGAACACAAGCTCTGAGCAGACAGAGTGTAGGTCTGGTTTGCTCTCCTCTGAATCCTGGTACTCTGACAAGGCTGGAGTTTGCACAGTATATCTCCATAGAAGAAAAGGTTTAAGGCCACGTATGTCTTGTAAAGACTTCCTTAGCCAGCGTGGTGGCACATGCCTGAAACCGCAGCAACCTGGGAGGCCGAGGTAGCAGGATCTCAAATTTCAGAGGCAGCCTGAATCAATTAGAAATATCTTGTCTTAAGGTGAAAAATAAATAAGGGGTTGGGGTGCAGCTCAGTGGTAGAGTGGCTTACAGAGTATGCCTGAAGGCCCTGGGTTCAACTCCCTAGTGCCACCAAAGAAACAAAAAACAAACAAATAAAAAGACTTCCTGCATTGAATGGAAATTTGGACAAGCTAATTTCTGATGTTCCTGCCAATTCTATGATTCTAATCTAACTTCCCTCTCGCCTCAATTTCTCTTGCTTCATGACTCTCCTGGGGAGGCAACCTGGAACCGTTCTTCCTACTGCAAAAGTGATGAGTTTTTATAGGTGGTGGGTTTTGCTTTTTCTTTTTAGTTTGTTTTTGAGCTGGGGATCAAACCCAGGGTCTCATGGCACGCTAAGCAAGAGCTCTACCACTGAACTACATCCTCAATAGGTCAGACAATTCTTTCTTGCCAAGCTCATGGCCTTTCTGTCTCCTTTTACCTCTTGCAGCATCTAACATGGCAAAGGACTTTCTCTTCTCTTCTTTTCTTTCCTTTCTTTTCTTTCTTTCTATTTTTTTGATTTATTATTTATTTATTATTTATTTATTTATTTATTTTTGAGACAGTGTCTAGCTATGGAACCCTGGATGACTTGGAACTCTTTTTTTTTTTTTTTTTTTTTTTTTTTTTTTTTTTTTTTTTTTTTTTTTTTTTTTTTTTTTTTTTTTTTTTTTTTTTTTTTTTTTGCATTACTGGGGTTTGAACTCAGGGCCTTGCGCTTGCACACTTTGCAAGTGCTGGACCACTGAGCTGCACCCTCAGCCCATTTTTTACTTTTTGCAACAGGCTCTCACTAATTTACGCAGACCGCCTCTAGTCTTGAATTTGCGATCCTCCTGCTTCTAAGCCACTGGGATTATAGGCATGCGCCATCGCGCCCAGCTGACTTGGAACTCTTTATGTAGCCTAGGGTGGCTTCAAACCCATGATCCTCCTGCCTCAGCACCCCGAGCGTTGGGATAACAGGCGTGTGCCAACACATCCAGCTGAAGGCTTCCTTTTCATGAAGCTCTTCTTTCCTATGGGCCTCTCTTAACCTCTTCTGCTCTTCCCTCCCTGGCTTTTTCCTGACTTTCTCCTGTCCCTGACTGTGGATATCTTAAGCTTTCTCATCTGCCTTTCTCTAATTTTTTCTTCTGTAAACTGACTCTTTCTCATGGTTTTAATGTCACCTTTGGTCTGATGACAGCCTCTTGCCTGAACTGCTGCACTGCTACTTCTGCATTTCTTGCTAGAGGATCTATTCATTTGTATGATCCATAATCACCTCCAAAGCCTGTTTGTTTGTTTTGGTTTTTTTGAGACAGGCTCTCACTACATAGCCCAGGGTGGCTTAGAACTTGCTATGTAGGCTGGCCTCAAACTCATGATCCTCTGTCTTAGCCTCCTGAGTCCTGAGATTACAGACCAGTGCTACAATGCCTGGCTTTAAGTCCTGTTTTAAACTCCTCAATTAGGAGAATGGTTTGGTTTCAGTGAATAGGTCATAATAATTGCAGCTAATGTGCCAGGTGTGATGTCTCTGTCTGTATTCTCACCACTTGCGAGGCTAAGGCAGGAGGATCAACACAAGTTCACAAGTTCAAGGCCAACCTGATCTATGTAGTGAGTTCCAGTTCCAGGCCAGCCTGGGCGATGTAGCAAGATTCTGTCTCAAAAGACAAACAAAATAAAACAAAACAAACAAACAAACAGAAACATAAGCTCTGGCTCATTGTAGTGACACACTTGGGAGGCTGCGGCAGGAGGATCACAAGTTCAAGACTTGACTGGGCTAGGATTGTGAGACCCTAACTCGATAAACAACCCACTTCCCAACAAAAACATAAACTCTGGAGCCACTTTGCTTAGATGGAATCTCTACTATTGTTTGTCTGTGGGACCTTGAGCAAATGTCTCAGCTTCTCTGAACTTCAGTTTCCTCACTTGTAAAATGATACTAATAATAGTACTTATTACATTAAATTATGATGATAGTTAACGAAACTAATGAATTTAAAGTTGTTAGAAGCTGGGAACAAAAAAGAGAATAAAAAGGCAAAGAACAAAAAAAGAAAAGAAGTAGAAAAGAGAAACTAGCACATACTTTATGTAATTACCCACATGATCCAAGGCAATCAACATTTTTAATCCTGGGTTTTTATCAGTGAAATGATGATAATAATGCCTACTTTGCAGGTTTTGAGGTTTAATGAGTGTTGGGACTACACACATGCACCACCATGCTTGGCTCTATTTCTCTATGAGCTAACTTTGTATTTTGAAATGATTTTTCCATTAAGACCAACATATTGTTGTTGTTGTTGGGTGCCGTCGAGTCGGTATCCGACTCATAGTGACCCTCATAGGGTTTTCAATGGCTGACTGTTTCGGGATTGCCTTGGGAGTGGGTTGCCAGGCCCTTCTCCCATTTTTGCGGTGCTGGGAATTGAACTTGGGACCTCAGAGACTGCAGAGCAGCGCTCTACTAACTGAGCTGAATCCCAGCGCGAATCAAATACAATTGAGAGTCTCAAAATAAACACATAGTCAGGTGATGTTTGAAAAGAGTACCAAGATAATTCCACAGAGAAAGACTAGTCTTTTCCACAAATGATTTTGGAATTATGGATATTCACATGCAAAAAATAAAGTTGGATCCCTACCTCACATTACACACAAAAATTAACTCAGTGCAAATCATAGACCTACAATCAAGAGCTAAAGCTATGAAGCTGGGCATTCTGGTACATGCAGTAATCTCATTGACTAGGGAGGTGGAAGGAGGATGATCATGAGTTCGAGGCCAGAGGCAGCTTACATAATTTAATAAGACCCTAACTCAAAATAAATAAAAAATGGGTTTGAGGTGCAGCTGTGTTGTAGAACACTTGCCAAAAGTATGTGTGAGATCCTAGATTCAACCCCCAAGTGCCATAAAATCAAAGAACAAAAAAGATAGAAGAGAGAAGCTGGCATGTAGGATTTTTATTTATTTATTTACTTAGGCTTTTTTTTTTTTTAATTACTTCTTTCTTTCCTTCCTTCCTTGCCTCCTTCTTCCTTTTGAGACAGGATTTTCCTATGTAGGCCAGGCTAACCTTGAACTCCAGAGTGCTGGGATTATTAGTCTTAAATTCCTACTCTAGGAGTCCAGGGAATGTAGCTCAGTGGTAGACTACTTGTGTAATGCACACGAGGTGCTGGGTTCAATCTCCAGCACTGCAAATTCTTGTAGCAGTTCTTGCCACCTGGAATTATTTATTTCTTTTATTTTTCTTTACGTGTATCAAATCCTTCATATCTACCCATCTCCAACAGATTTTTAATAATTCTCCTCCCCCTTCTTTTTCTCTTTGCAGTGCTGGAAATGGAATCCAGGGTTTCTTGCAGGTTTCTATCCCTGAGCTATTTCCGCAATCTGCAGGCAGGTATCCCATCATACCGCATTACAAGAGCCTACATTTTCGTCTGTCTTCCTGCTACTATATCAGTTCTATAAAGTCGTCTGTTTCCCTGCTTTAATCTCAATCCTTGATACAAATGATAATCCAATAAACGAATATATGAACAAAAGATTGAGTTGGAGCTAATACTGCATATCGTCTCAATTTATAAAGACACAGAAAAATGTGCAACTTTGACAAATTTATTAAAATTCTGATATCTTTCGTCTGCTAGGGAGCAATGCCAACAGCCAATTAGACCGTAAGGTCCCCTAAAGGTTTCCTAAGCAGTCTCAGAAACTCAAAGGCCGGGGTTAAACCTAGCTCGACCACACCCCCTTGAGTTCCTCTCCTTTTCACTTAAGAACCGGCCCCTCCGGGCAACTTGCAACTCTGATTGGTGTAGTCGCTAATCTATTTGAGGACGTCGGCGCCTATTGGTCAATTTCGGCACCTGGCTTGATCACTTCCTGGCGTTGGGTACGCTGAGCGGACGTATACTTGCCGCCATTGCGCTGTGGTGAGAGAGAGAACGCCGCTGTTTGTGTGAGGGACTTCAGGGTGGGTGCCAGGCTTTCAAAGCCGGGCTGGGGAATGCGGGATGGGGTCGGGTTGAATGGCTGGAAGGGTTGGGCCAGGGCGGGCTGGATGTACTGTTAGCGACGCGGGATCTCTGGACGCGTTCCAGCTGTGCCTTTTGTGGACCTGGGCCTTGCTCGTTAATTTTTCTCTCCCTCCGCTCCCCAGATTCTCCGGCATGGCCGGAGTGTTTCCTTACCGAGGGCCGGGCAATCCGGTGCCCGGCCCTCTAGCTCCTCTGCCAGACTACATGTCAGAGGAGAAGCTGCAGGAGAAAGGTGAGAACTAGTGGGAACGGCGCGCGCGCCGGCCTGGCAACTGGGTGGGTGTGCGCGTGCGCGTAGGCAGCTTTCAACCCTTCCCTCTGTTTTGGTAGGTCATCAGGTGTCAGTTCCCTTGTTAGCCTCATTTAATATTTTTATTTAGTTAAATCATTTTGTGGAGGACATGTTGTTGTTATTGTTGTTAGGTGCCATCGAGTCGGTATCCGACTCATAGCGACCCTCTGTACGACAGGGGAAACACTATTGTCAGTGCTTCTCTGCTGTTCATAGGGTTTTCAATGGCAGATTGATTTTTGGAAGGGGGTTGCCAGGTCCTTCTCCCAAGCCTACAGCTTCTGGTATTCCCAGGTGGTCTCCCATCCAGGTACTAACCAGGCCTGACCCTGCTTAGCTTCCAAGATCTGACGGGATCGGATGCCACAGGACATAATAGTGGAAAATTCCTGCCCTGTTTATAGGACCTAAACAAAAATCCTAAATATCTGTAAAAAAAGTGGTTAACACTTTTAGGGGAAAACAGTAAAACAAAGTAAGATGGCAAGATAATTAGCACAGAGTGCTCCTCTTTCACATGTCTTGGCAAGGGCTTGTCCTAGGGCAAAAGGTGGGGATAATTAGCTTTAAGAGTGTGCAGTCTTTTAAATTGAGGTGCCTTTGTAGCCCGAAAATGGCAGCAGTTGCAGGCCAAGCGCTATGCAGAAAAGCGGAAGTTTGGGTTTGTGGATGCTCAGAAGGAAGACATGCCCCCAGAACATGTCAGAAAGATCATCCGAGACCATGGAGACATGACCAACAGGAAGTTCCGACATGACAAAAGGGTCTATTTGGGGTAAGCAACATTCTGGAATAATTTCATTTAGAGTTTGGCCCCTTTTCCTTCTCTGTGTCATGCAGGTTAGAGTCTTAGACACAGGCTCTGTCATTTTGGGACAGAACTCTTTGATAGCCCATATGGGTGGTTATAGGATTGAGAAGTAAACCACTAGAATTTGGTGATAATTTTCAGATCTTCCATTTATGCAATTCATTGTTTTGGTTTGTTGTGATGATATGGTTTTACAATGTCCCTGTCATTGAACTGGTTGAAGCCCAGAGTGGAACAGTTTAGGCACTCTACTTGCCTTTAATTTCTCATTGACCAGAATTCTTATGCTTAGGGTATTTAACTCCTAAGGTATTATACTATGTTTTTCTGTGTCCTTAAGCTGCAGGAATACAGGGACAGATTTCTTAGCAAAATCCAGTTTGATTTGGCCACAAAAATGTTAGCCACCTAATGGACTGGTGTAAGCCAGCCATAGAAGTTTTGTTTATTTGAAAAATATTTCTTTGCTGGGCATGGTGGCATGCACCTATAATCCCAGCACTCCCAGCACTCAGGAGGTGAAGGCAGGAGGATCATAAATTTTGTTTTTGTGGTACTGGGGGTTGAACCCAGGGCCTCATGCTTGCATGCTCTGCAAGTGCTGGACCGGTGAACTGCATCCTCAGGCAATTTTTTTTTTTTTGTCTTTGAGACATAGTCTTGCTAAGTTACACAGACTGCCTCCAGTCTTGAACTTGAGGAGGATCATAAATTTGATGCTCCCCTGAGCTATGTTGGAAGACCCCACTTCAAAAAAATATATTTTTTTTTCTTGGAGAACTGTGGTAGGGATATAACAGTATATAGACAATAATGATATGTGTTTTTGGAGTGTACACTTTACTGTCATGATAGGCATGAGACAAATGGTTACAGTAAAGTATGGTGAATATTATTTATAGGAAGAAGCAGAGGGAGTAGAGTGTGAGACAGCTTAAAAGCTGTCTTCGGAAGGATAGCTGTTGACTTAGAGCAGGAGTGTCCAACCTTTTGACTTCTCTGCGCCACATCAAGTAAAGAGGAATTGTTTTGGGCCACATGTAAATTATATAATATAGTTAGTGTATACATGTACATAGTAAGGAGGAATCACAGAGAAAATACATGCTAAAAACCACATGATGTTAAAAGATTTTATGGGGCTACATTACTAGTTGTCCTGGGTTGCATGTGGCTGCAGGTTGGACATAGTTGACTTAGAGGGACTGATTCCCCGGATTGAGGGATTGGGACATTTAAGAGGAGGAGTGGCACAAGGAAAGTTAGAGATGAGGAAGTAGGTCTCCTTGTCATGGAAGGCCTGTATGCTAAGTTGGGGAGTTTGAACTGTAAGGCAGAAATTTTGCCAGGCGCTGTGGCACATGCCTGTAATTGCAACAGCTCGGGAGGCTGAGGCAGAAGGATCATAAGTTCAAGGCCAGAGGCAGCCTGTTCAACTTAGTGAGACCTCATCTCAAGAAATGAAAAAAGGGCTAGGTGTAGGGCTCAGTGGTAGAGGACTTGCCTAGCATGTGCAAGGCGCTGGGTTCCAACTCCCAGTATTGGCAGGGAAAAAAACGATACCATTTTCTGTGGAACGTGGTACTGTAATAACTATGTGGCTTCTCAGCATGGGATAAGTAATAGAACACTTTTTTTTTTTTTAACGTGTGCATGTATGGTGCTGGGGGTTAAACCCAGGGTTTCATGCATACTAAGCAAGCACTCCATCATTGAGCTACTTCCCCAGCTCATACCTTGTCATTTTTTTCTTTTCTTTTCTTATTCTTTTCCTTTTTTTTTTCCCTCCCTCCCTCCCCCCCCCCCTGCCCCCCGTGCTTGGGGGTTGAACCCAGGGCCTTGTACATACTTTGCAAGTGCTCTACCACTGGGCTGCACCCCCAGGCCCATTTTTATTTTTTATCTTGAGATAAAGTCTTGCTGAATTATGCAGGCAGCTTCTGGCCTTGAACCTGTGATCCTCCTGCCTGTGCCTCCTGAGTACCTGGGATTACAGGCTTAAACTACGGTGCCTAACCATACCTTGTCATTTCTAACAATTTTTTCTCTTTCTAATGTGACAGTGCCCTAAAGTACATGCCTCATGCAGTCCTCAAGCTCCTGGAAAACATGCCTATGCCTTGGGAGCAGATTCGAGATGTGCCTGTACTATACCACATAACTGGAGCCATTTCCTTCGTCAATGAGATTCCCTGGGTCATTGAGCCAGTCTACATCTCCCAGTGGGGGTAAGAAGGGCTGGAATATGGTGTGTAGTGGTGGTGGTGGTTGGTGGTAGTGGGTGGAAGCTGTAAGTCCTGCCTTACAGATCGATGTGGATTATGATGCGTCGAGAAAAAAGAGACAGGAGACATTTCAAGAGGATGCGCTTCCCCCCTTTCGATGATGAGGAACCGCCCCTGGACTATGCTGACAACATCCTAGATGTTGAACCACTGGAAGCCATTCAGCTAGAGCTAGACCCTGAGGAGGATGCCCCTGTGTTGGACTGGTTCTATGACCACCAGCCATTGAGAGACAGCAGGAAGTGAGTAATTTGTGGAATTGTCACTCCTGTGAGAGTTTGGGAAACAGGAGTCATGGGATCCAGCCGTGGTGGTTCATGCCTGTAGTTCAAGCATTAGGGAAGCAGAGGCAAGCGGATTGCAGGTTCAAAGCCAGCTTGGGCTTCATAGTAAGACTATGTCTGGGAGGAAAAAAAAGGAAAGAGTCTTGGGAGAGCAATAGGTGGTATAATTTGGCTAGCTGCCTACTTGATGTGAGTCCTTCTTTATTTCCCTAGGTATGTAAATGGCTCCACTTACCAGCGTTGGCAGTTCACACTGCCTATGATGTCCACTCTCTACCGCCTGGCCAATCAGCTTCTGACAGACTTGGTAGATGACAACTACTTCTATCTATTTGATCTGAAAGCCTTCTTTACCTCTAAGGCACTCAATATGGCCATTCCTGGAGGACCCAAATTTGAACCTCTTGTTCGAGATATCAACCTACAGTAAGTTGGAGAGAGTAGAGATTTTACTTACCTTGGGTGGAGTAAAATCTAATCTTGATCCTAACATTCTGGTATAACTTCCAAAATAGTGTGCTCATCCTTGATTTTATATCCTAGGGATGAAGACTGGAATGAATTCAATGATATTAACAAGATTATCATCCGACAGCCTATCCGCACTGAATATAAGATTGCTTTTCCTTATCTATACAACAATCTTCCACACCATGTCCACCTCACCTGGTGAGAGAGCTGGAACACAGCAGTTGGGAAGGAGAAAACTAATATTTAGGTTGGGGCAGGGCAGGAGAACTTTGGCTGACTCTTCTTTTCATTTTAGGTATCATACTCCTAATGTTGTGTTCATCAAAACTGAAGATCCTGATTTGCCAGCTTTCTACTTTGATCCTTTGATCAACCCAATCTCCCATAGGCACTCAGTCAAGGTGAGAGGAAAGGATACTTTTTCTTTTTTTCCTTTTCCCTTTTTTTTTTTTTTTGTAGTAGTGCCAAGGATTGAACCCAAGGCCTTGTGCATTCTAAGCAAACATTCTACCACTGAGCTACATCCTCGGCCTAGAGAGTAAGGGACACGACCTCAGCTCTTCTCAGAGAAATTGCTTGTGCTTGAGCTTGAATAAAGTGTTACTAGGTAAAAATTTTTATTTTATTTTTGTTTTTGGTGGTGGGGATCCAACCTAGGGCCTTGTGTTCCCCAGAGTCTTGTGCATGCTAGACAAGCACTCTACCACTGAGTTATTTCCCCAGCTTTTTTTTGTTTTTGGAGACAGGGTCTTGCTATGTTGGGCAGCCTGGCCTTGAACTCATAATTCGGCTGCCTCAGATTCCCAAGTGCTGGGATTGTAGGCACACCCCACCACAACTGACTAAAAATTCAGCTAGAAAGAGAGATGTTTTCCATGGAACTATAGGCTAATTTGAGAGTTTTTTTATGTGACTCAGAACAAATTATTGGTATAATCTTGCTTTCTGTGATAATCTATCTGGGCTTGTTACTCCTTTTGGGTTCTCTGTAGCCTGTTCTGTTTTATTTCTATTTTTTTGAGAAATAATTACATAAAATATAACTTGTGCACTTAAAATGTATATATCAGTGATTTTGTTTTATTCTCAGAATTGTGAAACTGTCATCTCAAATTAAGATTTTTTTTTTCTTTGTTATTCTAGGGTGTTGAACCTAGGGCCTTGTGTTTACTTTGCAAATGCTCTACCACTGAGCTGCACCCCTGGCCCCATTTACTTACTTGTCTACTTACTTACTTATTTATTTAGTGGTACTTGGGAACTGAACCCAGGGCCTTGTACTTACTTTGCAAGTGCTCTACCACTGAGCTGTACCCCCAGCCCCCTTTTTTATTATTTTATCTTGAGACAGGGTCTTGCTAAGTTATGTAGGCTGTCTCTGGCTTGAACTTGGGAACCTTCTGCCTCTGCCTCTCTCCTGTTGCTGGGATTATGGGCCTGTACCATAGCACCCGGTCCTGGGCACCTACTGATCAGCATTTTGTTTCTATAGACATGCTTATTTTTGACATTTCATATAAACCTTATATACTATGTGGTATCTTGTGGGTGGCTTCTTAAATGTAGCATAGTGGGGTTTCTGTTTTTTTGTGGCTTTTTTTTTTTTTTTTTTTTTTGGTGGTGGTGGTGGTACTGGGGCTAGGCAGTAGCTCCACCGCTGAGCTGTGTCACCAGCCCCTTTATTTATTTTTTATTTTTAAGACAAAGTCTCACTAAATTGTACAGGCTAGCCTTTGACATCAAACCTGCAATTCTCCTGCCTCAGTAGCACAACATTTTCAGTGTTTATCTGTGCCCTATTTTGTTCTTGTGTTCTTTCCCCCACCTCCCCCATGCTGGAGATGGAACTCAGGGCCTCATGCATGCTAGACAGGTGCTCTATACTAAACTACACGCCTAGCTCCCATTGGATTTTTCACGTGAGCAGATCTCCCTCTCTAAGCCCAGTCTTTAGAGCTTGGACAGGGTGTGATTGCTGTGTTTACATCCTATGCTGTTGGGGTTCCTTTGGGAGGCTTTTAGTGGTGAGCCAGTGGAGTGTGAGAAGAGATACTTGCTTTCCTGGTTGTCCCTAGCTTCTTTGCTCCGTTGGTCCTCTTTGCTCTGGCCTTTTAGACTTCTCTTGTCAAGCAGCCCAGTTTTCATGGGAGATGTTACTGTGCTTGGCCCCAGAGAATTTCCCTCTCATCTCAAGTCTGTACTCAGTTCAGCTGGAACTGAACCCGTTTGGGGTGGAATTTTTTTCAGAGCCAGGAACCATTGCCAGATGATGATGAGGAATTTGAGCTCCCAGATTTTGTGGAGCCCTTCCTGAAGGACACACCCCTCTACACAGACAATACAGCCAATGGCATTGCCCTGCTTTGGGCCCCACGGCCCTTCAACCTACGCTCTGGTAGAACACGCCGGGCACTGGACATACCTCTTGTCAAGAACTGGTAAGGTTTTTACCTTGGAGAATGGTAAGGGATGTATAAGAGAAAAGACTCCATCTAGATGGACATATAGCCTTTTCCAGGGTATCTGGGAGGGGAAATGGGCAAAGCTCTGGTGGGCTTGTTTTCCCAGGTATCGGGAGCATTGTCCTGCTGGGCAGCCTGTGAAAGTGAGAGTCTCCTACCAGAAGCTGCTAAAGTACTATGTGCTTAATGCCTTGAAGCATCGTCCCCCTAAAGCCCAAAAGAAGAGGTAAGGTACCAGGGACTCCTGCTCTAACATCTGTTCCAAAGATAATCAGTATGCTGACTCTCATTTCTCTTTTTACTCCCACTCAGGTATCTGTTCCGCTCCTTCAAAGCTACCAAATTCTTTCAGTCCACTAAGCTGGACTGGGTGGAGGTGGGGCTGCAGGTTTGCCGCCAGGGGTACAACATGCTCAACCTTCTCATTCACCGTAAAAATCTCAACTACCTGCACTTGGACTACAACTTCAACCTCAAACCTGTTAAGACGCTTACCACCAAGGTGTGCACATTGCATGTTTCCAGGGCTTGGAGATGGACAACTAGTTTTGCCATGGCACGTGTCCAGTTGGGAACCCTTGTTCATTAATATTTTTTCTGTTCCTTGTATCTTCAGGAAAGAAAGAAATCTCGCTTTGGGAATGCTTTCCATCTGTGTCGAGAAGTACTGCGTTTAACTAAGCTGGTTGTGGACAGTCATGTACAGTATCGCCTGGGCAATGTGGACGCCTTTCAGGTGAGATGAGGTATCCCTAGCTTCTTCCTTGGTAGGGAGTCTGGGTGAAGCTTATGCTGACCATGGAGCTGGCTCAGGCTCAAAGTCTGATGGGGCGATTGTATTGCAGCTGGCAGATGGCTTGCAGTATATATTTGCCCATGTGGGGCAGCTGACGGGCATGTATCGATACAAATACAAGCTGATGCGACAGATCCGCATGTGCAAGGACCTGAAGCATCTCATCTATTACCGCTTCAACACGGTGAGACCCTGCCCTCACTACTTTCTCAGATCTGTTTTCATTTTTAACATCTAGTATGGGTTCATTTTGTTTGTTCATTTGTATCAAAACTGGAGGTTGAACCCAAGACCTTGCATGTGTTAGGCAAGTGCTCAACTACTGAAACTGAACTGCACCTCCAGCCCCTTTTTCATTTTTTTATGTTGAGACAGGGTTTTGCTAAGTTGCCTCTGTCCTTCAACTTTCGATCTTCATGTCTCGGCCTCCCACATTGCTGGGATTATAGGCATGCTTAGTCAGGGCTCTCCCAGGAGCCTATTTGCAGAGTCATTATTGTGTGTCATTATTGCTCTCATTGTGAATCTCAACACTTCCCCCACAAACCCATCTTTAAGTCCAAATAGGGAATCTCCAGTTTCTCATTTGCACCTTATATACTCCCTTGTTTTAGATGTTGAAATCCCAGAGTGTTTATTTTTTCCCCTCTCCATTGCCATAAGTATGCTTCTCCTCCCCCAATTCTGCCCAGTGTTTCCTTCTTACCTAAATGAATTCCTAACTTGTATTCTTGATTTCTGCTTGGAATTGTAGGGCCCTGTAGGGAAGGGCCCTGGCTGTGGCTTCTGGGCTGCTGGCTGGCGGGTCTGGCTATTTTTCATGCGTGGCATTACCCCTTTGCTGGAGCGATGGCTGGGCAACCTCCTGGCCCGGCAGTTTGAAGGTGAGTGATTTTCTTCATTCAGCTTCTCCCATTACTTCTTCAGAGGTAGATCATACATGCTGCTTGCTTGTCCCCTGCCCTTGTATGAGAACCTATTCCTACTGGATTTCTTCTAACTCTCATTCTCAAATGAGTCTGGTATTCTGTTTCTTGGGCTTCTCTCTGGGATTTTGAGGCTGATTCACAGAAGTGGAAATTCCTCAGAAGTATAGTTGTGGTTATCTGAGGTAGCTTGTCTTTTTGCATGTGTTGGGCATACAGAGTCTTTATTAATATTTATTGATTTCATCTCCTTGGGTCATTCATTTCACTTCTAGGCCGACACTCAAAGGGAGTGGCAAAGACAGTAACAAAGCAGCGAGTGGAGTCCCATTTTGACCTGGAGCTTCGGGCAGCTGTGATGCATGACATTCTGGACATGATGCCTGAGGGCATCAAACAGAACAAGGCCCGGACAATTCTGCAGCATCTCAGTGAAGCCTGGCGCTGCTGGAAGGCCAACATTCCCTGGAAGGTAGGAGTCTTTACAATTCCAATGATGGCATGCTATCCATTTCCCTGGGGTTAGGATTACTATTCCCACAACCTTAGAGGGCTATGTGACTTCTTTCACTTTCTCATTATGTATGGTTTGTTTTGTCTTGTTTTGTTTTGCAGTGCTGGAGATCGAACCCAGGGCCTTGTGCATGTGCACTCTACCACTGAGCAATATACCCAACTCATTATGTCTTTTGTACTTTTAGGTCCCAGGATTGCCAACGCCCATAGAGAATATGATCCTTCGATATGTGAAGGCCAAGGCCGACTGGTGGACCAACACTGCCCACTACAACCGAGAACGGATCCGGCGTGGGGCCACTGTAGATAAGACTGTTTGCAAAAAGAACCTGGGCCGCCTTACCCGGCTCTACCTGAAGGCAGAACAGGAGCGGCAGCACAATTACCTAAAGGTTGGACAGAGTAGCCTGGGCTGGATATAAAGGTTGTCCTGGAGGGTGGATTGCAAAGTTGGGACTATGCTCTGGGTTTAGACTAATAAGGGTGACTAATTTCATGTCTCTCTTGAAGGATGGGCCTTACATCACAGCAGAGGAAGCAGTGGCAGTGTATACCACCACTGTGCACTGGTTGGAAAGCCGTAGGTTCTCACCTATCCCATTCCCCCCACTCTCCTACAAGCATGACACCAAGTTGCTTATCTTGGCCTTGGAGCGACTCAAAGAAGCCTATAGGTGAGGAGTGGGATAGATAAGTTCCTGTTGGGAGGACAAAGGGAGGGACTAGTATCATTGTCAGAATCCAAAGAAAGGTTTAGCCTCAGTGCTTTCCAGGTTTGGCATCCTCTTGGTTTTCTCATTTATCTTTCCTATTGCTTTGTCAGTGTGAAGTCTCGATTAAACCAGTCACAGAGGGAGGAGCTAGGTTTGATTGAGCAAGCCTATGACAACCCCCATGAGGCATTGTCTCGCATCAAGCGTCACCTCCTCACACAGAGAGCTTTTAAGGAGGTAAGATATCCCCCAAGTTTTCTTTTGGGCTGTGCTATTCATTCTTGATACCCAAGGTAGCAGGTTGCCTCAAGCGTTTGGTGAATTGGTGTGAGCTAGTGTCCTTGTGGGGCTGGGATTTGGCTCAGTGGGTAGAGCGCTGCGCTGCAGTCTCTGAGGTCCCAAGTTCAATTCCCAGCACCGCAAAAAATGGGAGAAGGACCTGGCAATCCACTCCCAAGGCAATCCCGAAGCAGTCAGCCATTGAAAACCCTATGAGGGTCGCTATGAGTCGGATACCGACTCGACGGCACCTAACAACAACAACAACAGTGTCCTTGTTCCACAGGTGGGCATTGAATTTATGGACCTTTATAGTCACCTGGTGCCAGTGTATGATGTGGAACCACTGGAGAAGATAACCGATGCTTACCTGGACCAGTACCTGTGGTACGAAGCAGACAAGCGCCGCCTTTTCCCACCCTGGATCAAGCCTGCTGATACAGAACCACCTCCACTGCTTGTTTACAAGTGGTGTCAAGGTAAAACTTTTCTGGAATTACCTGCAAAGGAGAGGTGACTTGAGCTCTATATCAAACCCCCTCCCCCACTTTTGTTTTTCCTTTTTATTTGTTTATTTATTTATTTATTTATTTTTGAGACAAGATCTCACTATGTAGCCTGGACTTGTTTTGTAGCCCAAACTAACCTTGAACTCAGTAGTCTTTCTGCCTCGACCTCCCAAGTGCTGGGATTACAGGCACATGCCACTGTGCTCAGCTGCATCAAAATTTTCATTCAAGCCACATGGTTGGTTTACTTTTTTGTTGGATGGTAGCAAGGGAATAGTGTTGGTGTTTAACTGAGAAAGCAGACACTTGCAACAATCTGAATGAATGTATGAGTGGTAGTGGAATTAGGTTACAGAATATATTGCTATCTGCTACGTACACAGGCCCTGAAAGGGAATTTTTAACCTACTGGAGTCTTGTCTTGACAATTTCTTAGGCATCAATAATCTGCAGGATGTGTGGGAGACCAGTGAGGGTGAGTGCAATGTCATGCTGGAATCACGCTTTGAGAAAATGTATGAAAAGATTGACTTGACCCTGCTAAATAGGCTGCTGCGACTCATTGTGGACCACAACATAGCTGACTACATGACAGCCAAGAACAATGTCGTCATCAATTACAAGGTATGTTTCGGGGCAAGGTTTGCAAGGAATTGTGTTGGGGAAGGGGTTGCCTGGCCCACAGAGTTAGGTTTTGCGAAAGGGAAAATTAAAGAGATTAGAGCCTAGAGAAACTTGGAATGTAGCTATAGGTTGTTAAGAGTTGCGGTTCTTTTTTTCTAGGACATGAATCATACCAATTCATATGGGATTATCAGAGGCCTGCAGTTTGCCTCGTTCATTGTGCAGTACTATGGCTTGGTGATGGATTTGCTTGTGTTGGGATTGCATCGGGCCAGTGAGATGGCTGGGCCTCCTCAGATGCCAAATGATTTTCTCAGTTTCCAGGACATCGCCACTGAAGCTGCCCACCCCATCCGGCTCTTCTGTAGATATATTGATCGCATCCATATTTTCTTCAGGTGAGGGTTTTAACCAGATTATTTTCCCTGTAGAGCATTGAGGTGTATACTGCCTATGAAAGCAGCACCTATTATACTTCAGTTAACTTACTACTGGGTTGAGGGTTTAAAGTGAAATGAGGTCTGGGTTTGGGTACAGTCCACATCTGTGGAGCTGGAGTTCTCATAGAGTTCCAATGTATTTGGGCCTTAACAATGTACCTTGCCTTGCTGTAGGTTCACAGCAGATGAAGCTCGGGACCTGATCCAACGTTACCTGACAGAGCACCCTGACCCCAACAATGAAAACATTGTTGGATATAACAACAAGAAATGTTGGCCTCGAGATGCCCGTATGCGCCTCATGAAGCATGATGTGAACTTGTGAGTCTAGGTTGGAGCTCTGGGAGCTAGAAAGACATCAGCCTGAGGGACCCAAAGAGCAATTTAGAGAGGATTTAGGAGGTTGTGTCCTTAGTTGGAAGAATATTACCCTGTTGGGATATTTCTGGTCTTGTCTTTGAAAGGAAGTGTCTTCCAGGAGACTGATAAGACCATATGTTCTCTGTGGACAGGGGTCGGGCAGTGTTCTGGGACATCAAGAATCGCCTGCCACGATCAGTGACTACAGTTCAGTGGGAGAACAGCTTTGTGTCTGTGTACAGTAAAGACAACCCCAATCTGCTTTTCAACATGTGTGGTTTTGAGTGCCGCATCCTGCCTAAATGTCGCACCAGCTATGAGGAATTCACGCACAAAGACGGAGTCTGGAACCTTCAGAATGAGGTACAGTCTGGGAAGGGTGTTAGAGGTAACCACCTCTCCTGTACCTCCAGAGTCAATGGAGTGAAAAACACAGGCATACCTTTTGCTTATCAGTCCATTGAGCCTTGTTGCGTGGGTAGGGCTTACTCATGTTCACAGTTGATACTTGCTTCTGTAGTAATTCCAGAGATAAGTTAACTGTGACCTTGTGGTTTAGGTTACTAAGGAGCGGACAGCTCAGTGTTTCCTGCGTGTGGATGATGAGTCAATGCAGCGCTTCCATAACCGTGTGCGTCAAATTCTGATGGCCTCTGGCTCTACCACCTTTACCAAGGTATATAAGGCCCTCAGCCCCAACTTCCCTCACATTCTTTGCTTATCTCATGTTGCTTTCAACTCTCCCTCTGGTTTGAGGTCCTTTTTTCCCAATTTTGCTTAGTGTACCAGTCTCCATGCTTTATGTCATATCAGTTATGTTAGAGTGTCAGATATTTTCACCTTATTTTCTGAGAATTCCCTATAGGAAATTATCAGCTTACACATATGGAATTGTGATGACTCTAAGTTAAGGAAACTATAAAAGAAAAAAAGTTAAGGCAAAAGCAGTTAATATGTTCTAATTTGAATTAAAAACATCATTTTTGCGTTTTCCCAGATGCTTGTTATCTGTCAGATCTCTTTTCCCTAAAGTTGCTTAGAGAGGCCCAACCGTAGGCAACTGGAATTGAGAAAGAATGACCTGAAGATTTGTTAACTATCTATATGTAGGTTTTTGCAGTGTTTAAAAAGTCATTTCACCCAGATTTCATTTAGAATAACTTTTTTTTTTTTCAGTACTAGGATTTGAACCCAGGGCCTTGCACTTGGCATGCTTTGCAAGTGCTGGACCAA
This sequence comes from Pedetes capensis, assembly GCA_007922755.1. Lineage (NCBI taxonomy): Eukaryota > Metazoa > Chordata > Mammalia > Rodentia > Pedetidae > Pedetes > Pedetes capensis. The sequence continues at coordinate 181,859 of VMDO01001487.1, forward strand.
TGAGCTGCATGGCCCAGCACATTTTTTCACTTTTTGAGACAGGGTCTTGCTAAGTTACCCACACTGCCTCTGGTCTTGAACTTGCGATCCGCCCCCCAAATTGCTGAGATTACAGGCGTGTGCCACTGCCTGGCTCCTTCAGAATAACTCTTAGCTGTAATATTTTCCTTTTGTTCTGACCTTTTGATACACAGCACATGCAGAATGCTTTATATATTTTATGTTTCTTATTTTTGAGAATGCTTTATGTATTTTAATAAGGTTAAGGATGTATTTTACTAACTTAATTTCTTTTTATCCAGAGTCTCTCATGACATTTTTTTGGAGCATAGTACAAGGAACAAGTTTGTGTTTTTAGGTTGATCCACCCATAAGGATGAGACAACAGGAATAATGTAACTCAGGTTGTCATTGGTTGGTAGTTATTGTGTCCTAGGCATTGTGCCCACACTAGATGCAAAATACAAGATAGAGCCCCTACTCTCTGAGCTTACTGTCTAGTTAGAGAGACAAATACATGGTCAGAGAACTATAAGATGTCGTGTTTATAGAGCTTTTGTATTATTTGGAAATGTTTGAGAATACTTTGAGTTACTGTTCTAGTTCAGTTTGAGTGAAGAAGAAAGTCTTCTGAAAGAAATAGCATGTAATAAGACAGGTGAAGGAGGGCATTCAACTTTACCTAGAAGTGTGGAGTTGTGACTAGCATGATGTGCTTGGGGCTATAAACACTTCAAGGTTTATTGGAGTAAATTGTGGAATTAGGAATGTTAGGATATGTTGTTGTTTGTTGTGGGGTGCATTGGGGTTGGGTCCAACTCATTGCAACCCTGTGTACAGCAGAATGAAACACTACCTAACACTGTGTCATGAACATGATCTTTTTATGTTTGAGGTTGATGTTGCGGCCACTGTGTTTCTTCTCATTTTGAGTCATGCCACATCAGCAAAAGCTGGTCCCAGGTTCTTTGCTCCATTCCCATCATTCAGGTTGACTTTAATTTGAGGAGGCGACTCTTCCCTAGTCGTTTCTTCAATACCTTCTAGCCTGGGGAGGGGACTCATTTTCTGACACCATATTTGACAGTGCTTCTCTACTGTTCATAGAGTTTTCAATGGCTTATTGTTTTGGGAGTGGGCCAACGGGTCCTTCTCCCTAGTCTTAGTGTGGAAGCTCAGCTGAAACTTGTGCACTGTGGGTGGCTGTGCTGGTATCTGAAATAACGGTGGCATAACTTTCAGTATCATATGAACGTGCAAGCCCCCACAACACAACAAGCTGACAGACGCTTGGGGGGTTAGGATATGAGTCTGGATAAGTGGGTAAGAGCCACAGTATAGAGTGAATTGCATGCCTTTTGATGAGACCTGTTAGGGCTGAGAATTTAGTTCAGGGTTGAACACTAGTTCAGATTGAATACTTGGAGCCCTAAATTTGACCACCAGCACCACCAATTAAGAAAAGAAAAGAAAAAAAGAATCTGGTTAGAGTCTTCAACAGGGGAGTGACTTTACTAGATTTCTGTGTTAGATGGTTCATTCTTGCGCTTGGTCAAAAGATGAGAAGTAGAATGTTAGGATAAGGGGACTACTATAGAAGTACAGATAAAAATGGTGAGAGCAGGTTTGGGACTGTAGCTCAGTAAAGCATTTGTCTTGTATGCATAAGACCCAGGGTTTAATCCCCAGCACTGCAAAAATAAAGTAAAATAAAAAGAGAGGAAAAAAAAAACAATGACCTTAGAGGTAATGAGAGAAATAGGAGTCAGCAGGTAAAATCAGCACAGCTAGTTTTGGTGGGATATCAGGGGAAAGAAAGACGTCAAAAATGATACGCAGTGACTAGGTGAAAGTCTTCTAGCCATTGACTGTAAGCTACAGGAACATGTGCAGGGTGGGATATTATAGTTTTAGTTTTTGTTTTTGAGATGGAGTCTCACTGTGTTGCCCAGGATGGTCTGGAACTCTCAGGCTCAAGTGATCATCCCCCCAGAGTAGCTGGGATTATAGGCATGTGCTGCTGTACCCAGTTTATGTTTTTTGGGTGCTGATGATTGAATCCAGGGTCTGAAACACATTTGGCAAATGCTTTATCATTGAGCTACGCCTCTAGCCCTGAAGAACAAATTTATAAGAGAAAGTAAATGAAATTAGTATAGGATGTATAAATTTTGAAGTTGCTGAGACTGTCCAAATGAAGGTGTTCAGCAGGTATTTATTTATATCATATTTGTTCAGTTCTAAAACATATGCACGTACCATCGCATATATACATATATATACATGTGTATATATCTTCCCTTCTTAGTTGTTGTTAGGTGCCATTGAGTCGAGTCTGACTCATAGAGACCCTATGTGTGATAGAATGAAACACTCTCTGACACTGTGCCATGCCTAGCACTATGTCAGTGCTTCTCTGCTATTCATAGGGTTTTCTTTTTCTTTTCTTTATTTTTTTGTTTTAAGATTTTTATATTTACAGACTTGCATCTCTGTACATTTTTCACAGAGGGGTGATTACCAGTATCTCAGCCTGAGTGTGCAAAAATCTTCAGAATCACAGGGTTTTCAATGGCTGATTGTTTGGGGATTATTTTGGGAGTGGGCTGCCAGGTCCTTCTCCTGTTTTTATGGTGCTATGGATTGAACCCAGAGCCTAAGAGAATGCAAAGCAGCACTCTACCAACTTAGCTAAACTCTAGCTCCCTTCTTCTTAGTGGTATCTTTTAAATTGATTTAATGTAAAGCACTGAGTTTGAAGCTCTAGGTAGAGGAATGAAATGAGAACATTAGGAGCAGTCAGGGGAAATTAAGAGGATATTGCTGTAGAGTGTCTAAGTAGCAGTCTGGAGCTTGGAGAAGTCTGGATTGAAGATGTAGGAATTTGTTGTTGTTGTTGAAGCAATAGGCAGTTGTTTATTTGCCCCAACTAGATATAAAGTTATTTATTTAACAAAACTTGAGACTTGAGCCCAGGGCCTTACACGTACTGTGCAAATGCTTTACCATTGGCATTCACCTTGAGCCCATTTTTAATATTTTTTTTTTTGAGACAGATTAAAGAAAATGCAAGAGAGAATGCCTTTCTGAACTCAGGGTAGAAAAGTATTTGTTAGACAAAGTAGATTTCAGAGCAAAGAATATTCCAGAGGTAAGGAGAGTTCATTTCATCACAATAAGTGGGTAAATAATGTGATGGTGCATAACAGTTTTAAACATTTATGAACGTTGGCACTATTGACATACTGAGCCAGAAAATGGTTTGTTGAGGGAGTATCTCTGTGCATTGTAATATATTTAGCAATATCTCTAACCTCTACCCATCAGGTGCCAGTAGCATCTCCCCCAGTAATAAAAACTGAAAATATTGGCACATATCCCTCGGTGGGGGGAAGATACAGATTAAGGAGTCTGTTGGCATAAAGATTGAAAAAGCTCAAGAATGAGTGTAATAACCAGCTGGAGTATAGAGAACAGAGGGACAAATTTGGAACCATGGGAAACACCAAAAAGCAGTGTGGCCAGAACTAGTGTGAGAGTGCCAAGGAACAGGGGCCAAGGCTGTCAGGAACAAGTGTCCACAATTGGAATAGATGCTTAGTAGTGTCAGTTGCCTAAGAGCATTTTGGTTAGATAAGGACTGAAAAGTATCCATTGGAATTGGCAGTTAGGACGTCATTGGTGACCTTAGAGCTGTTTCAGAAATAGTAGGGATAGAAGCCAGATGGCAGTGGATGGGGCTTTATGGGAGGTGAGTGAGTGGAGACAGCAAGGACCAAGTATATGCCAGAGCTTTAGTAAGAACATCACATGCCACCTAGAGGGAGCTGTTAGTCAAGGCAGGTGTTTTTGAAGGAGTAATTTGTTTTTAGATGCTATTGTGTCAGGCCCGACTCATGGCAACCATCACAGGGTTTTCACTGGCTGATTGTTTCAGGATTGCTTCAGGAGTGGATTGCCACATCCTTCTATTTTGCAGTCCTGAGATCAAGCCCAGGTCCTCAGAGAGTGCAGAGCAGTGCTCTACAACTGAGCTAAACCCCACCTGAGAGTAACTTAAGTGTGTTTAAGAAGTAGTCATCAGCAGTTCAAAGTTCAACAGAAATGTGATAATTGATGGAGCAAAGTTGCAGAGGAATTCAGTAGGTATAGAGTAAAGGGCACATAGAAGAAAACATCCTCTGAACCCAGTAGGAGAATAGTCTGGATAGACGTGAGTGTAGATAAGGTTAGTGGAAAGTTTAAAACAGAATTTTGGCCACATGGTGGTGCATGTCTGTAATCCTACCAAGGTAAGAGGCAGAGACAAGAGGATTGCAAGTTAGAGATCAGAAGCAGTCTGTGTAACTTAGCGAGACCTTGTCTCAAGATAAAAGAAGGGACGGGCCTGAAGGTGCAGCCCAGTGGTAGAGCACTTGCAAAATATGTATGAGGCCCTAGGTTCAACCCCCAGCTCCTGCAAAATACAAAACAACAACAACAACAACAACAACAAAAACCCAAGATCTTGAATTTTTCAGCTTTGCTTGGGCAGGAATGAGGAGCTTAGAGTGTGCATAGTGGACTTGAGGACAATGGCGTGATCTGGTAACAGTTGTTGAAGAAACTGAAAAGGATTGACAGGTGTGCTGAGGGCCCAGGGGGTTGTTGAGAAAAAAAAGGCAACTGTATGTGGATGATCATTCTTGGAAGTACTCAGCCTCTTAGTGATGGGGTGGAGAAAACAGGGCTGAGTGCAGTGGCACACACCTATTATCCCCACAGCTTGGGAGGTAGAGGCAGGAAGATTGCTAGTTCGAGGCCAGAGGCAGCCTGTGTAACCCTTACTTAGCAAGACCCTGACTCAAAATAAAAAATTAAAAATAGACTATGGTCCAACCCAGTGATAGAGATTTTGCAAAGTATCTTGGGTTCAACCCCCAGGTACTGCCAAAAAAAGGAAGAAAAAAGTAGGTGGATTATAGTATATTGGTGATTTAGAGGTGAAGTTTTGTCAAAAGGCTTTTCTTGGAGGTGGGAGGGAAAAGCTGGATTTGATGGCACACACGTGTAAGCCCAGTGCTTGGAAGGTGGAGGCAGGAGGATTGAGAATTTGAGGCCATCCTAGACTACACAGTGAGATTATCTTAAAAAACAAAACAAAAAGGCTTTTGTGGAGTGCTAAGGGTTTGGGTGCAGAGGAAACAAGGGTGCTGGGTCCCATTGGGATTCTGGATGATGGGAGAAGGGGGAGAAGAAAGAGACAAGAGGCCAGTGGGAGGGGTAGGGATCAAGGGACTAGATGAGACATTAGACCCTGAGGAATAGAGGAGTGCCTGAGAGGTTAGCAAGGTGGTTTCCAGGCAGGCACCATCACGCTAGGCTTTTTGTTGTTTTGAGACAGGGGCTTACCATGCAGCCCAAGCTAGGTCTCAAACTGACTATGTAGTCCAGGCTGGCCTTGAACTCACAGTCTTCCTGCTTCAGCCTCCCCAGTGTTGGAATTATAGGCATGTACTACCATGCCTAGCTGTGTCATTGATTTCTACTCTTACGGTATCCTTCCTTTTTGCTTACTTTGGATTTAATTTACTCTTTGTTTTCTAGTTTGTTAAGGTAAAAAGTTAGATGGGGTACCGTTAGACCTTTCCTTTTTTTTTTTTTTTTTGGCAGTACTTTTGCATTGAACCTAGGAGTTTGCACACACTTTGCAAGTGCTCTACCACTGGGATAAACCCTCAGCCCATTTTTATTTTGAGATAAGGTCTTGCTAAATTACACAGACTACCTCTGTCCTCAAACTGAAGATCCTCCTGCCTTTACCTCCCTAGTGGCTCAGATTACAGGCTGTGCCTTTGCTTCCCAGCTGTGGACCTTTATTTTTTAATAGAAGTATTCAGTGCCATAAATTTTCCTTTACACACTGATTTGGCTGCATTTCTAAACTTTTAGTATATTTTTATTTTTATCCAGTTAAACATATTTTATGGAGCTGGGGATGTAGCCCAGTTGCAGAGTATTTGCTAGGCAAGGCCCTAGGTATGATCTCCAGCACTGGGGAAAAAAAAAAAAAAAAGTACCACTCATTGTCTTTCAGTGTTCTCATTTTACTCATAGGTTACTTAGACATATGCTTTGATTTTCAACTATTTGAGGGTTTCTGTTACTAGTTTCTAGTTTAATTCCATTATGATCAGGGAACATACTATATATGATCTTAATGTTTTTTGTTTTTGTTTTTTTAAACACAGACTTGTTTGGCTTGCATATATGGTCTATCTTGGTGACTATGACTATCTTGTGCATACTTGAAAGGAATCTGTTCCCTCCTGTCATTGGGTAGTATTTTATAAATGTCATTTAGGTCCAACTGTAGTTTATAGTTTGTGTTTTTGTGGTATTAGAGGATTGAACCCAGGGCCTCACACATGTTTTGCAAGCCCTCCCTCACTGAGCCACACCCTTAGCCCATTTTTTACTCTTTTAGCTTGAGACAGGGTCTCGCTAAATTACATAGGCTGCCCCTGGCGTTGCACTTGCAGTCCCCCCTCCTCCTGAATCACTGAGATTACAGATATTTGCCATTGTGGCTGACAGGTCCAGTTGATTGATTGCATTGCTGAACTTGTCTATATTCTTAATGATTTTATTTATTTATTTATTTATTTAATTTATTTATTTATTTTTAAGGCTACTATCAGTTACTGAGAGGGAAATACTGGTTTGTTTTGTTTTTGAGACAGGGTCACTATGTTATTGCCCAGGCTAGTCTCCCAACTCCTTGAATCAAGTGATCCCCTGGCCTCAGCCTCCCAAGTAGCTGGGACTATAGGTCTGCACTAATGCACTTAGCGATTTCTAACACTTCTCTCTTGAAGCTAACTACAGTTACACTTGTTTGTTATTCTGTCTGCTTCTTTCTTCTTTTCCTGCCTTCTTTTGGATTGATTTAATTGTTCTCTGTCCTTTGCTTATCGGGTAAACATCTTCGTTTTCTTTTATTGGTTACTTTAGGGCTTATGTTGTTGTTGTTGTTAGGTGCCGTCGAGTCGGTATCCGACTCATAGCGACCCTCATAGGGTTTTCAATGGCAGACTGTTTTGGGATTGCCTTGGGAGTGGATTGCCAGGTCCTTCTCCCATTTTTGCGGTGCTGGGAATTGAACTCGGGACCTCAGAGACTGCAGCGCAGCGCTCTACCAACTGAGCTAAATCCCAGCCCCTTAGGGCTTATAGTTGCTGTTATTAGGTTCCGTCCAGTCGAGTCTGACTCAGCAACCCTCATAGGGTTTTCAATGGTTGATTGTTTCGGGATTGCTTTGGGAGTAGATTGTCATGTCCTTCTCCTGTTTGTGCAGTGCTGGGGATCAAACCTGGGTCCTCAGAGAGTGTGTAGCAGAACCCTACCAACTGAGCTAAACCACAACCCAGGGTTTACAGTATATATCTCTAATTTACCATAATCCACCATTAGGGCTGGGGTTTAACTCATTGGTAGAGCATTTGCTCTGCGCACTCTGAGGCCCTGGGTTCAATCTCCAGTACTGAAAAATGAGAGAGAGACCTTGCAGCCCACTCACAAAACTATCCCGAAATAATCAATCATTGAAAACCCTATGAGTAGCAGAGAAGCATTGGCATAGTGCCATACGTAGCACAGTGTTGGAGAGTGTTTTGTTATGTACATAGGGTCGCTATGAGTCAGACCCAACTATGAGTCAGACAGCACCTAACAACAACAAAAATAGTGACCATTATTCTATTACTAATGGTAGGTCTGTCACTTCACATACCTTACAACAGTATTACTCCCACTTTCTTCCCATTCTTTGTAGTGCTTTTTTCTTAATTTTAATTGTATGTGTATTATAAATACTATAATACTTTACTATTTTTGCTTTAAAAGGCATTTTTAATTGAAATTACAAAATGAAAAAAGATGATTTTTTAACCTTTTCCCCCACATACTTAATATTTCTGATATTTTCCAACTAACATTTCTTATAGTAAAGGTCTACTTACAATGAATATGCTCTACTTGTTTGGCTTTTGCGGTACTAGGGGACTTAACCCAGGGCCTCGAGCATACTTTGCAAGTGTTCTATCATTGGGCTACACCCCCAGCCCATTTTATCGTTTTTAAAATTTTTGAGACAGGGTCTCAATAAAGGTGTGCACCACCATGCCCCGCTCTAATAGAATGATTTTTCCCTTTTTCATTTTTATTTATTCATTTATTTTTGTGGTGGTACTACAGGAGTAGTACCCAGGGCCTCTCACATACTTTGCGAGTGCTCTGCCACAGAGCTGCACTCCCAGCTCGTTTGTTTGTTTGTTTGTTTGTTTGTTTTGGAGACAGGGTCTCACTAAGATGCACAGGCTGCCTCTGGCCTCAAACTCAACAATCCTCTTGCCTCAGCCTCCTGAGTCTCTAGGATTATAGACATGAAGCACAGAGTCCAGCTATACACAGTAATTTTTTATTAGATGTTGGACATTGTGGATTTTTTTATTTGCAGTACTAGGGGATTGAACCTAGGGCCTCACACATGCTTTGTAAGCGCTGTAATACGATCCACAGCCCCAGCCTATTTTCGCTGTTGTTGTTTTGTCTTGATACAGGATCTTCCTAAGTAGACTGCCTCTGGTCTTGAACTTAGAGTCCTCCTGCCTCCACCTCCTGAGTCACTAGGATCACAGGAATGTGCTACTGTACCTGGTGAAATTGTGAATTTTATATTGTTGATTGAGGGATTTTGTTATATTCAAGAGCATTGGGCTGTGTTCTGATGTGTAATTAAGTAATTTTTGGGTTACTTGATCCTTTTGAGGCTTGTAATCTCAGTGAACATAATTGTTGTTTTCATTTCTTTTGAATATATACCTGGGAGTGGAATTGCTCAATCACATGATATCTCTTTAACCTTTTGAGGATCTGCTAGCCGTTTTTCCAAAGTGACTGCACAGTTTTACATTCCCACCAGCAGTATATGAGGGTTCCATTTTCTCTACATCCTTGCTAGTGCTTACTATCTTTGTTTTGATTTTGTCCATCTTAGTGGGAGTGAAATGGTATCTCATTGTGGGGTTTTTGTTGTTGTGGGGGTTGTAGCTCATTGTGGGTTTTGTTGTTGTTGTTATTGTTGTTGGGGGTTTGTTTTCTTTTTTGCTTTCTTTGTGTGTGTGTGTTTGTGTGTGTGGTAAGTACTTCTGAGTTGAACTCAGGGCCTTGCATATACCTTACAGGTACCCTACCACTGGGCTGTACCCTGAACCAATTTTTTCTTTTTTTCTTTCTTTCTTTTCTTTTTTTTTTTTTCCCCTTTTCCTTTTGAGACAGCATCTTGCTAAGTTACACAGCCTGCCTCTGGCCTGGAACTTGGGATTCTCCTGCCTCAGCCTCCCAAGACACCGGGATTACAGGCATGCACCACTGTGCCTTGCCTCATTGTGGTTTTGATTTATTATATTTCCCTAATGACTAAAGACATTGAACTCAACTTTTTTTTATTGAAGGGTTGAACATAGAGTCTCTTGCTAGGTATGTGGTCTACCACTGCACTGAGCCCCTAGTCCTTCCTTTTTTTGGGAGGACAGGGTCTTGCTAAGTTTCACAGGCTGCCTCTAGCCTCGAGCTTGCAATCCTCCATTTCCTGAGTTACTGGGATTACAGGCAGACACCACAGCACTCAATGTCAATTCTTTCTTATTAACTATATAACTAAGTAGATCTAGAGGTATGCTGTGCCCTGCCCCCCATGGCTTATATGGAATTCACTCTTTCCCACTAATTTTAGATTGTGAATAAGTGGAATACAGCTCTCATCGGCCTTATGACATACTTTCGGGAGGCTGTGGTGAACACCCAGGAACTTCTAGACTTGCTGGTAAAATGTGAGAATAAGATCCAGACACGTATCAAGATCGGACTTAACTCCAAGATGCCAAGTCGGTTTCCCCCTGTTGTGTTCTACACCCCTAAGGAGTTAGGTGGCCTCGGCATGCTTTCAATGGGCCATGTGCTCATTCCCCAATCTGACCTCAGGTAGGACCTGGTTGAAAATTTTTAGTGCTGGATTCTGTTTCTTAGACCCTGAGAGAAAGAGGTGTTTCTTTCCTTTTATCTCTAATCTTGTTTGCCTAAAACAGGTGGTCCAAACAGACAGACGTAGGTATCACACACTTTCGTTCAGGAATGAGCCACGAAGAAGACCAACTGATTCCTAACTTGTACCGCTACATACAACCATGGGAGAGTGAGTTCATTGATTCTCAGCGAGTCTGGGCTGAGTATGCACTCAAGAGACAAGAGGCCATTGCTCAGAACAGGTTGGCATCTGGGAGGGCATACCAATCCTGGGGGAGGGGTAGAAGTCAGGTTTACTCCTGATCCTGTGTATCCTCCACCAGGAAAGCATGCTGATCTCTTTGCATGAGAAAGAATTTTGACTTTGATTTTATTTCATTGGGCAGACGGCTAACATTAGAAGATCTAGAAGACTCCTGGGATCGTGGCATTCCTCGAATCAATACCCTCTTTCAGAAGGACCGGCATACATTGGCTTATGATAAGGGCTGGCGTGTCCGAACTGACTTTAAGCAGTATCAGGTATGTGAAGTGGGTAGTGGAGAGATTTTCTCTGAATCATAATATAAAACGATCCCAGAACTTGGGGCAGTAGCACCCAGAAGCTTGACCATACCTGCCTTTACCAACTAGGTTCTGAAGCAGAACCCTTTCTGGTGGACACACCAGCGGCATGATGGGAAGCTCTGGAACCTAAACAACTACCGTACAGATATGATCCAGGCACTGGGTGGTGTGGAAGGCATTCTGGAACACACACTCTTTAAGGGCACTTACTTCCCTACCTGGGAGGGTCTTTTCTGGTAAGAAATCTCTCGTCTTCCAGGGACCTTTTACAACCCTCTGAGCCCTTGCCTTGTATGCTTTTGTGGACTGCTGTGGTGTTTCCCAGGGAGCCATCCCAAGAAGTCTGTAGCACTCTAGGAGATGGCAGGACATCATGTCATATCTTCTGCTCCTCAGGGAGAAGGCCAGTGGCTTTGAGGAATCTATGAAGTGGAAGAAGCTAACTAATGCTCAGCGATCAGGATTAAACCAGATTCCCAATCGTAGATTCACCCTTTGGTGGTCGCCAACCATTAACCGGGCCAATGTGAGTGTGATTCTTAGACATGGGAGATGGAAACTTAGAAAGTATTTCCACTGCTTTAATTATGTCCTGAGAATCACAGTCCCTTGATCTTTAAGGTCACATTTTTTCTTTCCTGACAGGTATACGTAGGCTTCCAGGTTCAGCTGGATCTGACAGGTATCTTCATGCATGGCAAAATCCCCACACTGAAGATCTCTCTCATCCAGATATTCCGAGCTCACTTGTGGCAGAAGATACATGAGAGCATTGTTATGGACTTGTGTCAGGTAGGGTAGAATTGAGGGGTGAGGCTGTCACAAAAAAGCTTTTTTTTAATCCCCTGCGGTACTCAGGGGTTGAATCCAAAGCTTTGCTCATGTTCAGCAAGTTCTCTACCCCAGCCCTTTATCTATCTTTGAACTCAGGATCCTCCTGCCTCAGCCTTCCAAGTCACTGAAATTGCAGGCATGTGCCAAGACACCCAGCTAGCTTGCTCTTTTGAGTATGGGAAATCTACCTTGGAAGCTCTGAGGATGAGACTCGTGTTGTCTTATTATCTTAGGTTCTACAAACTCCCATCCTAAATGGGTTTCCATAACAAATTACAACTTTTCCATTTTTACCTTCAGGTATTTGACCAGGAACTGGATGCACTGGAAATTGAGACTGTACAAAAGGAGACAATCCATCCCCGAAAGTCCTATAAGATGAACTCTTCCTGTGCAGATATACTATTATTTGCCTCCTATAAGTGGAATGTCTCCCGGCCCTCATTGCTGGCAGACTCCAAGTAAGTGTTTTATAACCCAGTTCTAGGCATCTGGGAACTTTAGTGTTACTGTTCTTTTATTAATACTACTTTAGGAATCGTCCCTGCTTGCTTTGCTCCCCACCCACTCCTGCCCTGACCTGCCCTCCCCTCCCCTCTCCTATTCTCTCCTCTCCCTTATCCTGTCTTCTCCTTCTCCTCTCCTCGCTATGTAGCTCAGGCTGGCTCCAACTTGCAATCATCCTGCCTCAGCCTTTTCAGTACTGGAATTACAGGTGTGCACCACCACACCCAGCTCCTTGCCTGACTTTCTTTGATACTTGGAGCCAGTGGTACTACTATAACCCCTCAATACTCTCAGCCAGATCTGCTGATTCTCTGGGGGTCTTCTGGATCTGGAACAGGAAGAGGGGATGGTTTTGGGATTCGGTTGTAGTAATTGGAAGTTCTCGTGGTTCTGAGGACATTGGTTATGCCTGTGGCTTACTGGAAACTTGACCTCTCTCCACCTTTAGGGATGTGATGGACAGCACCACCACTCAGAAGTATTGGATTGACATCCAGTTGCGCTGGGGGGACTATGATTCCCATGATATTGAACGCTATGCCCGGGCTAAGTTCCTGGACTACACCACAGACAACATGAGTATCTATCCTTCGCCCACAGGTGTGCTCATTGCCATTGACCTGGCCTATAACCTGCACAGGTGAGTTCAGATTCAGAATCATGTATTTTCCATTCACTATCTATACTCTGTGGGCTGGGATTTAGCTCAGTTGGTAGAGCGCTGTGCTGCAGTCTCTGAGGTCCCAAGTTCAATTCCCAGCACCGCAAAAATAGGAGAAGGGCCTGGCAATCTACTCCCAAGGCAATCCCAAAACAGCCACTGAAAACCCTATGAGGGTCCTTATGAGTCGGATACCGACTCAATGGCACCTAACAACAACATCATCTATACTCTAATGTAGATGTGTTTTAAGTTTGTCCAGATGAAAAAGATGTCCAGATTTTTGTTTTGTTTTGTTTTTTTCTAAGTCACCGTCTTTTCTCTTTGTGTATACGTACATTAGCCGAGTATTGTGTCGGCCTGGCCAACAGTCTTTTTTCCTCTGTGGAGTTGCACTTCACCTTATTCTAGGAGCTGTCAGCCTGAGCTTAACTTTTCTTGCCCCTTCCATCCTCACAGTGCTTATGGAAACTGGTTCCCAGGCAGCAAGCCTCTCATACAGCAGGCCATGGCCAAGATCATGAAGGCAAACCCTGCCTTGTATGTGTTACGTGAACGAATCCGCAAGGGGCTGCAGCTCTATTCATCTGAGCCCACTGAGCCTTATCTGTCCTCTCAGAATTACGGTGAACTCTTCTCCAACCAGATTATCTGGTTTGTGGATGACACTAATGTCTACAGAGTGACTATCCACAAGGTAAGTATTAGAAACAATGTAGGGGTATAGGGCTCCATGTACCTGTGGGAGGATAAGAGGGCAAGTGTATGTAAATATTGGGATGAAGGCAAGATGGCTATATCTAGGCCATGCTAATTAGTGTAATCATTCTTTAGACCTTTGAGGGGAACTTGACAACCAAACCCATCAATGGGGCCATCTTCATCTTCAACCCACGCACAGGGCAGCTGTTCCTCAAGATAATCCACACATCTGTGTGGGCTGGACAGAAGCGTTTGGGGCAGGTAAGCAACTTAAAGGGTAGAGAGGCCATAGAACCTTGCTGCCTCCTATTCTTGCTAAGGGGTCAATGAGAGAGAGAGAAAATATCTTCTTTTCTCTGTTGAATGACAGTGTCTCATTTGAACTTATCCCCTGAATTCCTTAATTTGAGAAATATTCTCCTATAGGAGGTCCAAACATGTGTGAAGCCCTTAATTACCTTCTAGCTAGTCCTCCTGCCTAGTGAATCTTTCATCTCTAACCTGTCAGAGCTACCAAAAGTCATCTTTCCAAGGGGAGTAAATATGCTTTAGCTTCTTAAACTTTTGATATCTGGCTGTCTTTTACCTGTCCAACCACAGTTTCTCTTTTTTATGTTAGTAGCCTGTTTCCTCTTAGAATTGATCCAGAATCCTAGTATCCCCAAATCCTGATGCTTGTTCATCCCCACTTATGTGGCTTTGTTCATATTTTTCTCTATTTCCAAAGTGAACTCTTCTCTTTCCTCTGTTTGTTAGTCTTATACATTAAGACCCACTTTTTTATGCACCTTTTTAATATTCTAGTAGCCTTATTTTCTTTTGTTCCTGAATTTGTGTAATAGATAGTTGAGTTGCAATCTCAGGTAGTATGTTTATCTTATGCAGGTTGAAAACCCCCTTTGAACAAAGCTTTTTGACACTTGTTGTACCTCTGAGTGCCTCATTCAACACCAGTGTTCATTAGATACATAGTTTATTCCAAGACTAGGGTGTTTTGTTATAGTTATTCTAGAAGGTTAGGCTGAATTTCCTTCTCTCTTGGTTTTTAGTTGGCTAAGTGGAAGACAGCTGAGGAAGTAGCTGCCCTGATCCGTTCTCTGCCTGTGGAGGAGCAGCCCAAGCAAATCATTGTCACCAGGAAGGGCATGCTGGATCCATTGGAGGTCAGAGGGTGGAAGAGGTAGAAGAAAAGAGGCCTGAGACCTCCCGGTGTTGTTTCTAATCTTGGACTTAACCTTGTCTAGGTACACTTACTGGACTTCCCTAATATTGTCATCAAAGGATCAGAGCTCCAGCTCCCATTCCAGGCTTGTCTCAAGGTGGAAAAGTTTGGAGATCTCATCCTTAAAGCTACTGAGCCCCAGATGGTTCTCTTCAACCTCTATGATGACTGGCTCAAGACAATCTCATCTTACACGGTATTAAGCCACCCCAGGAAGAGGGTCCCCCTGGGAAGAGTGGTTTTGGAGTCAGGAGAAGATCTTGTGCTTTCAGTTTCCCCACAGACCATTTAATGAGGCCATTTTCAAGTTTTTGACCTATGGATGAGATGGGAGCTCTGCTGACTCATGAGGAGTTGGGACCGTAGAGTCAATTCTTGGGTTTCCTAAAAGGGTAGGATAGGGAAGAAAAGAGGGAGATCCTTAAGTAGGTGACTCCTTCCTACTCTTTCAAATCTCTTCCCAGGCTTTCTCCCGTCTCATCTTGATTCTGCGTGCCTTGCATGTGAACAATGATCGGGCAAAGGTGATCCTGAAGCCAGACAAAACTACTATTACAGAACCCCATCACATCTGGCCCACTCTGACTGATGAAGAATGGATCAAGGTGGAGGTGCAGCTCAAAGATCTCATCTTGGCTGACTACGGCAAGAAAAACAAGTGAGGGAAACAAATGGGAGATCCTAAAAGAGTGAAGTAGCTTCTGGAGTTTTCAAAACATTTAGCCTCAGAATTTTCTCTAGAGATGCCTATAGAAGAGAGGTAGGCAGTATCCAGTCCTTTTGCTGGCCAGTGTTTCTTTAGTATCAGTACATTATAGGACCAAGGCCCCAAGTACCACTGCTCTCAGCACATACGCTCCTTCCTCCCATTCTCTCCCTCCCATTATTGTGGCAACCAGAAGTATTTACAGATTTCCAAATAACCTGTTTAGGTGATTAATAATATTACCTCTGACTGTAAACCAGTTTTGTGGGGTTTCTAGTATTTCTGTTTTTGACAATTGTCCTGTGCCAGGGCACTTTCTATAAAGTCTCACTTTACAGAAGTGAGTGGTTGAAGTATGGGCTGCCTGTCCACCAGGTTATACCCTTGCCTAAAAGGGAGAGATCCTGTGTAACTCACAGTGTCCCCACAGTGTGAACGTGGCATCATTGACACAATCAGAAATTCGAGACATTATTCTGGGTATGGAGATCTCAGCACCATCACAGCAGCGGCAGCAGATAGCTGAGATTGAGAAGCAAACCAAGGAACAGTCACAACTGACTGCAACACAGACTCGCACTGTCAACAAGCATGGCGATGAGATCATCACCTCTACCACTAGCAACTATGAGACCCAGACTTTCTCATCAAAGACTGAATGGAGGGTCAGGTACTGTGAAGGGCAAGAGGGTGGGGATGGAAAGGGCTGTTGGCACTGCTGAAGATGCTTGGACTTTGAGATGTTGACATTTCCTATCTGTTCTTTAGGGCCATCTCTGCTGCCAACCTGCACCTACGGACCAATCACATTTATGTTTCATCTGACGACATCAAGGAGACTGGTTATACTTATATCCTTCCCAAGAATGTGCTTAAGAAGTTCATCTGCATATCTGACCTCCGTGCCCAAGTGAGTAAATGTGCTCAACTGGACCATAAGGTGTGCTCATATATTATATGCCTGAAATTCACCTGATAATTCCAGGAACTTGAGATGCTGGCTTCAGAATTCATGGATGAACGATTATAAAAGGATAGCTGAAACAGTGAGTGGGGTTTTTAGCTCCCATGAGATATCAAAACATTTTATAAAACTATTAAGCCAGGCATGGTGGCATATGCCTGTAATCGCAGCACTTGAAAGGTAGAGGCAGGAGGATTGGAGGTAGGAGGATCACAATTCAAGGCCAGCTTGGGCTACACAGACCGTGTCTCAAAAACTACCCATATTATTGTCTTAGAAGTTATTGGAAGAGAATAGCATATAAGCAGAAATAGATTCATGCGTATATAATAAATGTGCTGTATCAAATTTTTAAAATTTAGTATATCTTACGATACTGAGACATTTGGGAAAAGGTAGGATCCCTGCCTCACATTGCTTATAAAAGGAAAATCTGAATATAAAATACTAAACTGTAGGGTATTAGAAGAAAATATTGATGACTTTAATGTTGGGATAACCTCCTTAAATAAGACTTAAAACACCAAGCTATGATCAAAATTTATTTTATGTATTTTGTGCTACTGGGAGATTGAACCTAGGGCACAGCCCCTTTTTAAAAATTTTTTTAAGTTGAGCAGTCTGCCTCTGGCCTTGAATTTCTCCTGCCTCTACATCCCAAGTCACTGAGATTGTAGGCATACACTAAGACACCCAGTCAGAGGTTGATATATTTTTTTTCTCCACAATGAATATAAGTGAGCAAAAAATAAGAAAAGGTAGTTCAAAAGTCTGGGGGTATATTGCTCAGTAGAGTTACAGCATGTTCTTCCTAGCATGCATGAGGCCCTGGGTTGAAGCCTGAGTACAAAAAAAAAAAGGTAGTACAATAAAGGAAGTGGTGCGAATGGCAAATATAATATGAAAAGATGTTTAGATTTACTATTCAGAGATATATTTCATAAAACACTTTTGTGGCCATCAGATTGGCAAATTTAAAAAGATTGCTAATACCTAGCCAGGTGAAGTGGCACATGCCTGTAGTCCTAGCATTTGGGAAGCTGAGGCAGGAGGATCACCAAGAGTTGGAGGCTAGCCTGGGCTACATAGCAAGACCCTGTCTCCACAAAACAAAACCTAAAAAGATTGCTAATATTATGTGTGAGTGACCATATAGAAAACTGTTCTTCTTTGTTGATAGCAGTGTAAATTTAAAACACCTGGCTGGGGAATGGCTCTGGGGAGTGGTTCACTGGTTGAGTGCTTACCTAGCATTCATGGGGCTTTAGGTTCAATCTTCAGCTTCCCCGCTTCCCAAATTAAAATACAGAGTGCTGGTTTTCCAGATGTAGTATTCAGCTTATGAAAGTAAATTGGTCTATATGCTTCTGTGCTTGTTTATGCATGGCTACTATACTTAATAAATATCAACTGGGGAGCTTGTGGACCCTGCTCAGGACAATCTGATGGTAAGGTCCATGTGTAACATTTTTGAACAAGCACCCAGGTGATTCTGACTTAGGTGATTCTGACCATATTTTGAGAAATCTCTCTTTATTCATGGGGGTGGGAAGGAAACAAGCTGACATCCCAGATTCTGGGCTGGTACTAAGAATAGTGTTGGTTCCTGACCCCCTCATCTATAGATTGCAGGATATCTGTATGGAGTGAGCCCACCAGATAACCCCCAGGTGAAGGAGATCCGCTGCATCGTGATGGTGCCACAGTGGGGCACTCACCAGACTGTGCACTTGCCTAGCCAGCTGCCCCAGCATGAATACCTCAAAGTGAGTAGTGGTAACAGAACTGGGGAGTGTGGGAGCTTGAGTGTCAGACTTCCTGCCATCAGTGAGGTGGCTGGAAGGCAATCACGTCACTCTTGTGGATGAAATTTCTGTCAACAAATAGGGTGAATAGCTCTTTACTACACTTTGCCTATAGGAGATGGAACCATTAGGTTGGATCCACACTCAGCCCAATGAGTCCCCCCAGCTATCACCCCAAGATGTCACCACCCATGCCAAGATCATGGCTGACAACCCATCCTGGGATGGCGAGAAGACCATTATCATCACCTGCAGGTGTGCCTGGGTCCCCTTGGAAGGATGAGTGGTAGGGCAGGCATTGCAGGCCAGCCCCTGGAATAGTGGCCTGAGCCCTCCCCCTCTCTTCATCCCTTCC
>VMDO01001488.1:0-205340 GCA_007922755.1 Pedetes capensis
CCATTCTACTACTTATCTCATTTAATTTTTAGAAGAATCTCATGGGATTGGTCACATTACCCCATTTTTAAATGAAGAACTGAAGCGAGGAGAGGTCTGATGACTTGCTCTGGAGGAGGTGAGGCTGGAGCCAGGCTCCCTGGCCATCTTCCTCCTTCCTGCCCCAGTCCAGGATCATGTGGCTGCTCTGAGATCCCAGAGTCTCCCAGCCTGTCTCATTGCTGATCCTGAGTCCAGCCTAGCACCCGACATGGACAGGCTCAGGGGACAGTTATTAAATTCCACGGGAAGCTCTCTCAGGAGGCAGAGGCCCAGAGGGGTCAGTGATCAGGGAAGGTCACATGGCCCAAGACTATTTCAGATTCTGCTCAGTGAGCAGGGCACCAACCACCTTGCAGGCAGAAGGAATGTCTCCTGTTACTCAGTGCAGAGAAGGGTCGTGGAAGGAGGAAGTCTGTCCATGTGTGGGTCTCTGTGTGTGAGCACATGGCCATGTGAGGCCTCTGGGAAGACAGCAGCCCGTGGGTCAGGCAGTCTGCTTCTTTGGGAAGTCCACAAATCCACAGAATCCCACCGTGGAGGTCTGAGGTAGATGCAGGGGTGTATTGAGGCTGGCTTATTGCACTATCAAGAACTTTGCAAGGCAGTTAGTAAACACAATTGTCAAAAATTAACTTATACAAAATGATAATTAAATAAGATATACTTAAAACAAATGTTATAAACTCAAAATTCATCACTTCCTAGTCATTTCAGTACCTTTTACTATTACCTATGTTGTTGAGGAGAATAGGGTTTAGCTCAGCTGGTAGGGTGCTTCTCTATGTGCTCTGAGGCCCTGGGTTCAATCCCAGCACTATAAAAATTGGAGAAGGACCTGGCAGCCCACTCCCAAAACAATCCCGAAATGATCAGCCATTGAAAACCCTATGAATAGCAGAGAAGCACTGGCATAGTGTCGGGGAGTGTTTCGTTCTGTTATACATAGGGCTGCTATCTGACTCAGAGGCACCTAACAACCACAACGATGTTCTTGAGGGTCTTTATCGCCACTGTGCCGTTGGGCAGAAATACTGTCAGTCACATCATGCAGCTTGAGATCCGCCCTGATAGGAGTATTTACCCTATGGGAACTGGCAACCACTGCAATCCAGCGCTCAGTTTTTTGCTATGTAGAACATCTATTAAGTGATGGAGAAAAATGTTAATAATGCAGATTTTAAAACATGGCATGTTTGTAGTCATTACCTGGTATATAATAAAACAAAATCTGAGGTAATATTCTTCCAGGATTCAAAACCTCTCATCCAGTTCAGCAAAGAAATAGTTCTTGGCAATTAAAGTACAAGTGAAATCCTGACTAACTTCTTTCTTGATTGCTTCACATTTGCCTTACTCATTAGTGTAAATAAAAATGTCAAGCAACATTCATGTCAAAACTATGCTCATTGATCAGTTGCAACCGTAGGTTGGCCACCGATACAGGAGTTCAGCCAAAATCAATGAAAGCATTCTGTGAGAACCGACTGGCTGTATGGAATTGTAATAAACAGCACTGTATATTTTACGATTATTTGTAAATTGTGTGTGATGTATCTGTTATATCAACATAGTGTATAATAAACTTAGGTACATGCATGCATCTTTTTTTTCCAGGGAGTCTTGTTATTATATCTCTTCCAGCCTACCACTGGTGGATATGATGCTAACCTTGGACATGGCCCAGAATAATGAAGATGTCCAGGTTTGGAGGACAGAGGTAAACATTAACTATTTGTTAGGAGAAAGGGGAGTTTAGAGTGAAGAACTCGGGAGGGAGCCAGTGGCCCCACCACTGTGTCATCCAGTCCTTTTCCCTATTCAGCAAAATGACTAGGTTGGGCCTTGCCCTGGAGGAGGGGAGGCTGGAGCCAGGTTCTCTGGCCATCCTCCTCCTTCCTGCCCCAGTCCAGACTCATGTGGCTGCTTTGAGATTCCAGAGTGTCTCAGCCTATCTCATTGCTGATCCTGAGTCCAGCCTAGCACCTGGAACAGACAGGCTCAGGGGATGGTTACTAAATTCCACAGGAAGCTCTCTCAGGAGGCAGAGGCCCAGAGGGGTCAGTGATCAGGGAAGGTCACATGGCCCAAGACTATTTCAGATCCTGCTCAGTGAGCTTCTAAATTTTCTGACTATAAGTCACACTTGCATGTGTTAACATACTATTTATACTTATAGCGATGACTCAGCCCAGACCTGTGGCAAGGTGTAATATAAATTTTCACAAAACATTGCCTATACAATGCTCCGTGCCTTCTGGTATTTTTAATTCAGTTTAATTCACCTCAGTTCTGTCCCGTTCCACTTTGTACAATGCTGGTCATGACCACTAAATTAGTCTGACAACCTGTTCATGGTGGCAACTGGCTGTTTGAATAACAATAATAATACTAATAAAAACTCAGCAAGCTTGACTGCCAGGGGTGCGAGGGGCCCAGCCATCTGTGAAGGTGTGTGACACTGTGACACACTCCGCAAGTGCACGTGTGTGTCCGTACTCTGTCGGGCCCCACATACCAGGACGGGCTCAGATGAGTAAGCAGGTCATCTGGAAAGTTCAGCCCAGACCTTGTTGCCTCTCTCCAGGGCTGGGGCCCCAGCCTCTGGGCTCATCTCCCTGGCCCAGGGTCATCCTCCCTCACCCAAAGGGATGACCAGTAATTGTCACAGTTAAAGCTGCTGTGCTGCTGCCTGCCCAGATGCCGGAGCCCACCTGTTTCTCTGTCCCCAGAGTGCCCAAGGAGCTCTTCTCCAGGCTGCCACAGCCTCTGCCCTTCCTCCCAGGACCTGCCATCCTGACCCTCCCAGCCTCCACCCAGTGTGTCATGGTCAGCAGAGCTGGGGAGTGAGGGGCTCCCTGGCCCTTGGGCCCTGACCGCACGGCAGATTGCAGTTCCTCATCTGGTTATTCAGTAGCCAGAGTGGCTGCCCATGCCTGGCCCCTGACCAGTGCTGCACTTCTGTGCTGCCTGAAGGGTGGCCCAGAGAGACACACCTTTGCCCAGAATGGCCCAGCTGTTCTCCCAAGCTGCTGGCCTCCTCTGCCAAAGAGGCCATGCCAGGAAAACCACTTCGAATCCCTCCTGGCTCTGCTATGTGCTGGGGTTCCTCAGACTTGGGGACCCAGAGGTCTTGGTTCATCACCGGTGAACTGACTGTGATGGACTGCTTGGAGCATAGCCAGTGTCACGGCAGCCAGCCCACTCTCTGGAGTCATCTTCATGGGTCTATGACCTTTACTCCTTGGGGGCAGGGACTGTCTCATTCACCTCCAGGCACCTAGCTCCTGGCCCAACCCCTACAAACAGTAGTCCTGCTGCCGCTTCCTATGTGGATGAATGGGAAGCTGACAGCCCCTTGAGGGGCTGATCACGCTCTGTTTTAAGGGTTGTCTATTCATTGACCAACTTCCTCTTCATAACAGCCCTGTGAGAGAGTGTTATCCATCAGCCCACTGCATGGGTGAGGAAACTGAGACAGCAAAAGACAAGGACCTTGTCTGAGCTTCCACACTTAGCAAGTGGGAGTGCCAGGTTTCAAACTCATCTAAGTGCTTTCCAGTCATCAAAGTCTACAATTCTTCAGTTTCTGGCTCCTATAATCAGGGTGGTCTGGGCTCTCTGAGAACAAAGGCAAGGATCGTAAGGGTTTGAGGGTGAACTTGGCACCAGGTCATCCAGACCCAGCTGTAAGAATTCCACATGGGGCAGAACACACTTCAGAAGGAAATCCAACAGGAAATGATAGTGGTTTCAGGGACAGGGAGAGGTGGAGGATCAAGGAAAGGAGATTGGTCACGTGTTGACAACTGTTGCAGCTGGGTGATAGACATGTGGGGTTCGTTCTATCACTCTCTCTTCTTCAGTGGGGGTTTGCACTTTTTCCTAAAGAAAAGTTTAAGTTTTTAAAAGGGAATAAACTCCAACCTGTGAATACCATAAATGGAGATAGGCTAGCAGCTTGCTGTCTTTCCTGTTTTCTTGCCAGAGCCTTCCTACCCCTCAGCTCCCTCGCAGCCTCCTAGAAAGTTGTATGGGAGCTTCTGTCTGTCTCTTACTATCTGTTGGTTTCTCTGTGTCTGTCATCTGTTCTGACTCTCTGAGAATCAGGAAAAGATTATAAGAACACACATACATATACATCCTAGTTTTATTTCCTGTTCTCCAAGAGCTCTTCTCTGTCTTCTCTGTGTGCAGGTGTCTTCTTTCTTACCTCGGCTTCTCTGTTTGCTTTGAGTTTAAAGGACAGCTGGGCACATCAGCTCCTGGTTAGGGCCTTCTTTTAGGGGATGTGCATAGGGTATTTTCATGCTTGTCTGAAGAGCTCAGAGAATGCTACCATGAAAAAAACGGTGATTCAAGAAGACAAAAGTCCATTTTTCTACTCCCCACCTGGGGGCAAGTGCCATCTTCACAAGAAAGTCAAGAGCAGAGGGTACAATTGGCACAAGGATGAGTCAAGTTCTTCCAATCCAGACCACAGGGAAAGCTGCCTGCCTCCTGTGTGTCTCTTTTTGGGTATCCCCTGAGCACCCCAGTCTAATATGTCCCAACTTCACACCCCTTCAATCTGCTCCTCCTCTTAAGTCCTCATCTCAGGAATGGTAACACCACCCTCACGTCAGTCCACATCAGAGAACCAGAGTCACCCTGGCCTCTTTCCTCTCTAGTACCTGCTGAATCCAGTCATGTCTGTCCATGACCACAGCCACTGGCATAGTCCAGGCCACCATCATCTCCACTGGGACTATACAGTGGCCTCCTGCCCATCTCCTACCTCCACACTGTCCTCCATCTGGACCAGAGAGACCTTCCTAAAGACTCATGTCTGATCACAGCAGGCCCCTGTCACCTCATCCTCTCCCCTTCTCTTCTAGCCATGCGCCCCAGAGAGAGGGGAGAGAGGGATGGATTCTCTCAAACTCTCCCAGTTCCATGCCCCCTGCTCATCCCCGCAGAGACTCTCAGCGATCTCTGTCCACTTGTCCTTCAAGCGCCCCTCTGGCCTGCTCTCTTCCATCCACTCCCCTCAGGCTCTTTCCCTCTTTTCCTGTGCCTGGGACTCTATGAATATTCTGACCAAATCCTGTGACACCAGAAGGTGATAGTCCTATTTTTGGTTATATTTGGGAGTAGCCAGTTCAGTTCTTGGATCTTAAGCATTTATGGGTTAGAGTAAGCATTCTCAATTCCCACTATCTGGACTGGACCTTGCAGATCTACAGTCCTTTCCTATTCTTGTTTGCATTTATCTTCACAAAGCTGTAGGTTAACCTCATTCCTGTTAGAAGGACTGTAATAAAAAAGACAATGGATAACAGATACTGATGAAGATGTGAAGAAAAGAGATCTCTTATGCCCTGTTTGTGAGAATGTAAATTAATACAGTCATTATGGGAAATGGCATGGAGGCTCTTCAAAAAATTAAATGTAGAACTACCATACGATCCAGAAATCCTACTACTGGTTATATATATACAAAGGCAATGAGATTGGTATGTCAAAGAGATACTTGCATTTCATGCTTATTATACTATTTATGCCTGTAGCTGTACCACTGTGGCGTCTGATACCATCAGATATTGGAAGCTAAGCAGGGTGGGACCTGGTTAGTACTTGGACAGGAAACCACCTAGGAACACCAGGTGCTGTAGGCTTGGGAGAAGGACCCAGCAACCCACTCCTAAAAGCAATCAGCCATTGAAAACCCTATGAACAGCAGAGAAGCACTAACACAATATTGTTCTCCTATTGTACTTAGGGTTGCTATGAGTCAGACACCAACTTGATGGCACCTAACACCAACAAGACTATTCACAGTAGCCAAGATATGGAATCAACCCAAATGTCCATCAATGGATGGAAGCATGGATAAAGAAAATGTGGTATACCTCCACGATGGGATACTATTCAACCTTAAAAAAGAAGGAAATTCTGTCATTTGAGACAAACTGGGTGAACTTGGAGGACATTATGTTAAGTGAAATAAGCCAGACACAGAAAGACAAATATTGCATTACCTCATTCATATGTGGCATCTAAAAAAGGCTGATTTCATGCAATACGGGGTAGAATGGTACCTATCAGAGACTGAGATGGAAAGTAGAAGTGGGGTGGTCAATGGGTACAAAGTTACAGTTAGATAAGAGGAGTAAGTTCTGGTGTCCTATGGCACAAAGGGTGACTACAGTTAACAATAAGGTATTAAATATTTCAAGAAAAGCTAGAGGAGAGGATTATGAATGCTCTCGCCCAAAGAAGTGATAAATGTTTGTTTGAGGTGACAAATCTCAAACTACCCTGTTTGACCACTATGCAAAGCATACCTATATCAAGACATCAGATTATAACCTCCAAATATGTACACTTATAAAAGTGTCAATTAAAACAATAAAGCTATGGGTTGGGTAGGACAGGGTTATTACACCTGACTGATAGATGAAGAAACAGAGGTTAGAAACTGTAGAGTGAGGATTCAAACCCACAATCCTCTAACTGGGCTCCATCTAACTCCTCTAACTCCATCCTCTAACTCCATCTGGGCTCTGCTCCCTCACTTGGTAGCTTGGAACTGAAGGTGATCTATTCACCCACCTAGGAAACTACCTGTGGTTCTCTCCTCCAGGCCAGTGTGCCTACAGCTTAGCGGACTCATGACTTCTCTCTGTCTCCATTAACTACCAACATCAAAGAAGACAGCTGCACGAACACCATGGCTGTCCAAGACAACTTGTCTCAGTCCAGCCTCTGATACTTACCTTGCGTCTGTGGCAAGCATCTTGCTAGAGAGGTGCCGTCGTGGGCAACGTGCTGGCAGAGGAAGCTTCCCTGGATTGTTCTTTGGGCTCCTCAGGGCTTGCGGTTATGATGGCTTCTGATGAGCTGGTGTTCTGTCAGGTTCTCTCTGTGGCACCCAAAAACTCAGAGACAAAGCAAACACCCAGTCAAACATTTACCTGGGAATGGAAGTGGCCGGCAGCCCTCTTTCTCATTTTACAGCACGCTGGCTATTCTGCTCTTCTTGCCTTTCTCACACTGCAGAAGCAGGGACGTCTGTCCTTGTGGCCTCTCCCTTGCTGATCTCCCTTGCAGGCCCCCGTGTGGGCCCCAGGCCCCTGAGCTCTCAGAGCTTTGCCCAGCAGCTGTGCCCCTCAGGTTACTGTAAGAATGATTACAGGCAATAAACAAGGACTCTGCCTCAAGGCAATAAACGAGGACCCACCCAGCTTAGAGTTTCTCCTTGGAAGCAAGGCAGTCCATCCATTCGCTTAAAGAAAGGGCCAGAGTCAAGTTTAAAACTGAAGCCCAGCCACATGGCAGAGCTGGCTAACTGCCTGCCAGATTTCCTGCCTCCAGGCAGAAAGTAAGGTCATTGCGGGGCGGATCTTCCCACCCAGTTCCCAGTGCCACCCTGGGAACTCCAGTCACCCTGGCATCTAAGAGCAAACACAAGATAAGGGCAGAAGTGATCCCAGCACCTTCTGCACAACATGGTTCAGAAATGAGAAGATCTTGCCCACCTTCTCCTTCCCTACCTGTGGTTGGACTCTAAGACTCTACAGGAAGTGGGGCCACGGCCTTTAAGGAGCGTGGGTCCTTGAATTATCACGCAGAGAAAATCGTCCCCTGTAGATTGTCCTCTCAGAGACTAGTCCATGACCAAGAAATAAAACTGTCCTGTAACAAGCTAGTGATGTGTGGGGTTTATTTGTTACAGCAGCTCCTGTTACTCTGGCTAATATGATACTGAACATGGAGGCCTGCCAGTATTATAAGATCCAAGTCCTTTATTTGAAGGACAAGGCCTCAGTTTAACTGAGCTGCCTCTTTAAAGGTCCTGTCTCAGAATATGGTCACATTCAAAGCCCCCGGGAGTTTGGGCTTCTGCAGATGAACTGGGGGAGGGCACAATGTAGACCATCCCACCTCAGCCTAGTCAGCTCTGGGAGAGCAGGAGAGGCAGGGAACAGGTTCTTCTGCCCCTGTGGAGAATGCCTCCACCCACTCCTGCTCAGCAGTAGTGGTTTTGTTCACTAGCTCCCACCTCAAGCACAGTGTCTGCCGTGAAGAGTCCCCTGACCACCACAATGTCATCTGGTCACTCTCCAGTGGAGCACGTAAGCCTTCTGTGTTTGTTTATTTAACACACATGGTGGAGAGGAAGTTGGTGCGCTGGTTCAGGGTGTAGACTTGGGAGCCAACTCCGCCATTTACAAGCTATGTGACTATGAGCAAGCTACTCTGCCAACCTCTCTGAGCCCGTCTTAGAGACATGTGACATGCTGAGGAAGGTGCCTGATACACAGTGAGCACTCAGTGAACATCGGCTCTTCCTTGGTACCTACTATGTGCCAGGCACTCGCTGAGTATACAGTCACCTCACAGGTACTGATGTCCGAGTCCCAGCTCTCCTGGAGGTCACAGTGGCTCTGGTGCCGTGGCCAGAGCTGCGTCAGCACAATGTCTGGAACACAGGGGAGGCTCCAGAAATGCTTGTTCTCAAAATGAAAATGATGAAAGAGCTGGGTGCCATGGCTCATGCCTGTAATCCCAGTGACTCGGGAGGCTGAGACAGGAGGATGGCAAGTTTGAGGCGGAGGCAGCCTGTGCAACTTAGCAAGACCCTGTATCAAAATAAAAAATAAAAGGGCTAAGGGGAAAATCCAGTGGTAGAGTGCTTGCCTAGCATGTGTAAAGCTCTGGGTTCAACTCTCAAGTCCTGAGAAAGGAAAAGGACGGGAAGGGAAGGGAAGTGAGGGAGGAAGGAGAGGGGGAGGGAAGGAGGGAAAGAGAGAGAGAGAGAGGAGAAAGGAAAAATACAAAGGTTGAGTGTCACAAATCTCTCTTCCTGGATGCCTGCGAGCAAAGCACCCTGTGCACACACTTCCTCTGAACCAGGCCCTCTGCTCTGCTGGAAGTCAGTTCTTGGTACATCTCTGCCACCAGGTTCAGAGGAAAGAACAGCAAAGTTCTTGTAGGCACACAAAGAATCTCTCCTCCAGGAGGCGCACCTGGCAGGTGCCTCTTGGCTCCCTGGCCAGACTTCAAAAGGATATTTTCCATTCTTAGGTGACCTCACAATCCTGCAATTCCTCTCCTCATACCCTTAAGAAAGAGTCATTACTGAATTTTCACTGGTGAGGTGGGGAGCACTGGGAAGGCTGCCACCTTAAAATGTAAAAAAGCTGAGACATTTGTTCTCAGGTGCTTAAGTTCAGGGAAATTTTGTCCATAGTAATAAGGACCCATATCTGAGGGGCTGCTGTGCTCGTTTGAACCTGCTGGCAATTCTGTGTGGTAGATTTCTTTCCCCTTCTCCCAGGCTTTCTCCCTTCTCTGAACCATTCCATGTTGAATCCAAACGTAGAACTCGACATGTGTCTAGAACACTTCAACATCTGATTTCTGTCCAGCATGCTAACCCTAATTTCTGCAAGTCTTTTTGAATACTTCTTCTTCATGAAATGTATATGAATTCCTTTTTCTAGTTTCAGGGCATTTGAAGACTCTCCACAAGGACATAGAGGTTACTGATAAAAACACTGAATAGAACAGAGCCCTGCAGCACTTCACTAGAGACCTCTTTCCAGGAGCTAGGAAAGGTGCTGCACATAGGCAGAGTGTGAGGAAGAAGATGACAGACCCCACCAGAACTCAGTTTAGGAAGTTACTGTCTTTGATTCCTGTATTTAGTAGAGTTCAGAGAGGAAGAGAAACCAAGGAAGGAAATGATGTATCACAAAGGCAGTGCTTGTCTCTTCAGTGTTGAGAGCTTTTCACAGAACCACCTCTACCTACTTTATAGAGAAGGCCTTAATTATTAAATTCAGAAACAACAGAACTCAGATGTCTGGAAGACCTAGAGCAATTATTTCACTAAGTAATACCAATGGCTTCCTGGAGTGAATATGATCATTGACTAGGAAGTATTTTCCTCTCTTTGAAAAAGAAAAACTGTCGAGAGGTCAATCTCAATGTAAACAGCACTACTTCATGAGTATATTGGAATAATAGGGGAATGTAACCCAAATAAACATCAGCGTTTTACTGAATACTAGCCATAAGTCTCCATAAACTTTGTGGGTCTATGAAAGTGTTGCTAGAAGTGATGTAAGGGATGCATAATGGAAAAAGCCAATGCTGTATTACTCTGTACTCCATCATCATCTACTAATAAAGGAAAAAAGAAAAGAAAAAAAAAAGAAGAAACTAATTTATATTCTACTCCAGTGTCTTCTCTGTTCATGAAGAGGTCTGTCTCGCCCCTGCTAGTAGAATAAAGCCAGACCCCTTAGCAGAGCATTCAGTAGCCTTTGTGATCTGGCCTCAGTCTATCTTTTCATATTATCCTCAGACTCAATGCTGGATAAGTCCACAGGGGACCTGGGACTAGTGACCCAGTCCCCACCCCACCCCCTCCACAAAGCTTCATTCATATCACAAAGTACCAACATACCAAGAGCTGTGCTGGTCTCTGAGGTTAGACACCCCTGGGCCTGTTCTCTCTGCCCAGGGAAACCAGAGCCTGCCTTCCACATAGAGTCCTCTCTAGGGAGAGCTGAGTGTTTTGCAATTCATCCCCATGGAATGGGCAAATTACTGTGCCTGGGCCACAAGGGGACATGCAGGGGCAGAAGACTGGGTTCTGCAGATGCCATTTCTAGAGCACCAGGTATGGGATCTACTGACACCGGAAGCCAAGCAGATACAGGAAAAGAGTCCAGCTGAGACACCCAGAAACCCAGGTCCTTGCCCCAACTCAGCCTTTGAGCTGTGTGACTGTTGTGATTTGAATCTGGCTTGTCCCCTCCAAAACTCAAGTTCAGCTTTGCTTTTGTGGAGGTCTGGGAGGTGAAGCTTTCAGAGGCCATTAAGTCAAGAGGGATCAATGCTGTTCTCACAGGAGTTTTCGCTCTCACGGGGCTGGATCAGGTGTGGAGAGAGCTGGTTGTTATAAAGCCTTTTGCCTGTTCCACCCACACCTGCTCACCCTTTTGTTTTCTATCACGAATTAAAGCAGCAGAAGGCCCTCTGCAGAAGCAGGGAAGATGCTGGCATCATGCTCTTGGACTACCCGGACTTCCAAAATAAGATCCTCTTCTTTATATAAATTACTTAGTCTCAGGTATTCTGTTGTAGAAAAGGAAAACCAAGATAGCAACCTTGAGCAAGTCCCTTCCTGTCCTGGGCTGCAGTCAGCAACTCTAGCAAGTGAGATTATCAACAGTGGCCTCTGAAGACTCTTTTCCCTACTGGGCTAGCTCAGCTGTCATTTTGAAGCCTTCCTGACCCCCTCACCAACCCCACTGCTCTGGACAGACGCCCATCTCTGAGCTTTTGGTGATTGCTGTGGCCATTGCCGGTCTTTCCTCTAGACCAAGAGCCGCTTACCGGGCACTTTGCCTCATAATCCTTAGGAAATCTGTACACTCCAGTATTGAATTGACGGATGACGAGCAGTCATTCCGGTATTGGCCACAAGGTGGCGGTCTTCCCCAGGCAGTCTCTGCAGAAACTTTGTAGAAGCCTTGGGAAGATGCGGGAAGAGGGAAAGGAGAGCAAGAACGGACTTTCCTCGAAGGCCTACCCTCTGGCCCCAGCGAGGGTGTGTGCTAGCCTGTAAAGTGTCCGTCTCTCACACAATAATACAGGCTGGAGCCTCCAGGGCCCACCCCGGGTTGCTCACTTCCTGGTCGACTTGGGCTGCTAAGGCTGGCAGGTGATCCGCCTACTTCTACCTCCAGGCCCCGCCCCCCGCGCCTGAGAGAGCCGGGTCGCTGCAGCTGGGCGGAGCTCAGTACTCTGCTGGCCTTGCGGTGACCCTCTGCCCTCTGGTCTTTCCACACACTGTTCCCTTCAAGTGTTTTCCCTCTCTAGGCACTCTTCCCAGGCCAACACTTTCTGGCTCTTTGAGAGTCATCTTTTCCAGAAAATGTTCCTTCACTGTCTTCCCTCCCTCTCCCAACACTTTTCTATGGTAACATTCATCGCACAGAAACTTTCTGGTCAGCCTCCCCCAAGCCACTTCTTAAGCATACAGCGCCGTTGCTTTTCCCATCTACAACCCCAGCGCCCAGCACAAGACTGGCATGCAGTGGTAGATCCTCAAACACACACACACACACCCCTATATATCTAAGAGAGGAAAATACAGAGAGACTTATCAGGAGCCCGGAGGGAATAAATGGGAGGAGGAGGGAGGACAATATGAGGGATAAAAGGGAAAGAAAAAGTGCAAAATACAGGATACAAAATCCCATAATGAATCTCACTATATTACATGCAAGAAAAAATACATATTCTACCTAATGTTGCTAGGTGCCATGGAGTCAAGTCTGACTCATAGTAACCCTATCTACAACACTCCCAGAAACCATGCCATGCACATGATCTTTTTTATGGTAAGCTAAGCCCATTGTTGCAGCCACTGTGTCAATCCATCTAGTTCAGGATCTTCCTTTTATTCACTGACCGGCCACTCTCCCAAACATGATGTCCTTCTCCAGGGATTGTTCCCTCCTGACAGCATGTCCAAAATACATAAGATGCAGTCTAGCGATCTTTGCTTCCAAGGAGCACTCTGGTTTCACTTCTTCTAGAATGGATCTGTTCTTTTGGCAGTCCATGATATATTTACTATTTGTCTCCAGCACCATAATTCAAAAGCATCAATTCTTCTCCTGTCTCCCTTATCACTATACCTCATAAATATGTACAACTATCGTTACATGTAAATAATTTTTTTCTTTTTTTGTAAAATGTTTAAGGAGATGGAAGTGTTAGCAATCCTGATTTGATCATTGCACACTGTATATATGAACTGAGTTGTCACTCTGTATCCTATAAATATGTACAATAAGAAAGTGAAGAAAGCTTGCTGAATGAAGATGAATGAATAAATCAATAAACTGACAAATTAAGGGATGTGATGTGGCAAGATGAACTGAGAACTACACTCAAGAGTGCAGACATTTAAGAACAAGTAAAACACCCCTACTTTCTGTTGATCATGGCTCAGGAAGGCATCAAAGCTCCTTCGCACACAGTAATAGCACATTGTGATTTTGAAAGGAATAGGGCCAAAGGCATGTTCAAATGAAGCAAATGCTTTCCTCGTAGGAGACTAGACTATTTTCTAAGAAAGTGGATCCTTCTGTTGGCAAGATGGCTTTTCTTTCAATATTTGCAAGGACACCAGGAGCAGCTGTTTTGTCTCCATTATAAAGGAATCTTGTAAAGGGGTTTCCATTTGTCCCTACTTCTCATGATGGTCCTTCCTCATGAGTCAATCATGTCCAAATTCTGTTGGTTGATAAGTGTGTCTGTTCATTCAGGAACTGGTGAAGTCATTATAAGGTGGAGTTCCTGTTATTTGAATTTAGGCCTTGAGTGCCATCAGCCCCCCACTCTGGCTATGACTTGCTATGGTAGATAGTAAGAGGTCACTTTGGCAAGAGCTTACAAGAAAGGTGATAGAATATATTATACAGAGTCCTTAAAGGGGATCGGGCCACCCTTTCAAACAAGGGTGCCATAGCATGCAATCCCAGCTACTTAAGGAGGCAAAAGCAGGATAGTAAGTTCAAGGCCAGAGGTAACCTGCGCAACATAGGGAAACCCTGTCTCAAAATAAAAAATTAAAAAGAGGATAGGGGTAGGACTCAGTTGTGGAGCACTTGCCTAGCATGCATGAGACCCTAGTTTCAACCCTCAGTACTAAAGAAAAGGGAAATTGAGCTCTGGGTCTTAGGGCTGAAAATTGGGTACCAGACCCTGACTTTCCACTGTGTTGATTCAAATCAACTTCAGGACACCAGACATGGAGTTTTTCCTGTTATACAGAGCATATAACATTTCAATCTGATGCTCATGTATATCATTAAGGATATCATGACAACGAGCCAATGCCAAAGATTCTTGTGGATCAAGACACTGTGACACCTGCCTCATCTTGCTGCCAGTTATGGGATATGTGCCGTGCTATGTCTTTGGCAATTAAATGCTACCCTTTGACCTATGCCATTTTGGAAAACTGTCATCCCTGGTGATGTCAGAGACCCTGGCCCAGTGGTGGAATCTCTTATCATCCTATGTGGCTGACAGTCACCATAAACTTTTCAAGGATACAAGTGCTCCTCTCACTAGAGAATTTCTCAATTTCACGGTGAGGGAATGCTCTCTGGGATCCCATGGGGAATGTGGCAGATGGGTGGGTGTGCAGGTTGTCCATAATAAATCTACTTCAGCATCTCCTTAACCCTTTTTATTCCTTCCTCTACAGCATACCAAGGAAGCTCTGGCATTGTGATATGACCTGGAGTCACCACTGAGTCCTAGTTTCACTCAGGCAGCTAAGTACATGGGAAAGCCACCTCCCACTACACAAACCAGCACAGATAAGGCACCAGAAAAGGGAACCCATTCAGCAAATTCAACTGTGCACAGAGTTACATTCTGTCCTCTCCCATCTAACCCCCTTGGTATCCATTCATGCACATATTCCTCAGGCATCTACAGCATAATGTAGCAAAATCTTGCCCTTTTGCTATAAAAGCTCTATCTTCCCAGGTGGGACTCTGTACCTGCCCTGCTCAAGCGTGTCTGGTACCAATTAAGTGTCTAGGAGGCAACAAGAAGTATGTCTAGAGGAGAAAAGGCATCCCTCACAGAGCAACTGCTGGAGGTGACCTTATTGCAGGGTCCTTAAGCAAAGGAAAGTGAGTCTTCTCAGGCATGTGGGACAAGCTGCTTCCACCAGAAAGGATGCTCAGAACAACTCAAGGGTTCAAAATTCCCAGCTTCATTTGGACATGGTGGTACACATGAGAAGCCAAGGCAGGGGAATTGTGAGTTTAAAGCTAGCCTGAGCCACGTTGTGAGATTGTTATTGTTAGGTGCTGTCAAGTTGGGTCTCACTCATAGTGACCACATGTACAATAAAAGGACACATTCCCCAACACATTCCCCTGTGCTATGCTTGGTGCTATGTCAGTGCTTCTCTCCTATTCATAGGGTTTTCTATGGCTGATTGTTTCAGGAATGGGCTGCCAGGTCCTTCTTCCAAGCCTACAGAACTCAGTATTCCCAGGTGGTTGGTCTCCCATCCAAGTACTAACAAGCTGCCACCCTGCTTAGCTTCCTTGATCAGACGGGATCGGATGCCAGTGTCATAAGACTGTAGACACTGCCTAAATAAAAAAGAAAGAAGGAAAAGAAGGAAGAAAGATTGATTCCCAGTTCATCATAGTACCTAGATATCATGTTCAAGAGATTGGCAAGGCTTTCATTATAATTTTAATTACATTATAATTATAGTATAACTTACATTACACTATAATTATGCCACTTGCATTATAATTGTACAGACCACACAATTAAATTCTATTTGTCATTTTCAGCAATACTGACCCTGCAGCTACAAGAAATACAATTCTTGTTATTTTAATAAATAATCAGTATTACTGTTGGGCTTTATTTCCAGTTAAGCTCCCTAGTTGTTTGATTGTGACTCATCCTTGTGGGTTGTTTCCTGGACCCTCCCCTTGTACTAGTTGATGTGTTGCCCAGGGTTTAATCCGGTAACAGAATTTGATACAAGAAATTATTAACTAGGTAAGTCAGAGGTAGCAAATGCAGGAATCAGGTAATACTATTAGGGCTGGGAGAATGAAGGGACTGTTGGAATTATTAAAACTTAGAAGCATAAAGGAGGGGATCCTTACAGCTGAAACTCTTACCGCTGCAGGGGTGCCCTGTTCAGCTGATGGGAGCATCACTGAGCTTGGCAAAAGGGCTCCATGAAGCGAGGCAGAGCATTGTGAGTGGGCCTGAGCTTCTGTATCCCATCGGCACAATGTTCTTGTTGTTGTTAGGTGCCGTTGAGTAGGTATCCGACTCAGAGCGACCCTCTGTACAACAGGGGAAACACGATTGTCAGTGCTTCTCTGCTGTTCATAGGGTTTTCAATGACAGATTGATTTTTGGGAGGGGGTTGCCAGGTCCTTCTCCCAAGCCTACAGCTTCTGGTGTTCCCAGGCAGTCTCCCATCCAGGTACTAACCAGGACCGACCCTGCTTAGCTTCCGAGATCTGACGGGATCGGATGCCACAGGGCTACAGCTGCAGGCCATCGGCACAATGCAAGCCCCCAAATTTCTGCTTAGCTCTCAGCCCCAGTAACCACTCTCTGCCAGGCCCCTGGTCTTGTTCTGCACTTATGTAGCACAAGGATCTAAGATTTCTGGGGTTCCCTCTAGGTGGCTCCTCCTTCTTTTATGTCCTATACCCTCAAACTCTGGCTGCCCTAGCCCTGAACTCCAACACTGCTACCTCTTCTGCCCAGCCAGACCTCTAGGACCTGCTTGGGCTCCTGAGCCTGCACTGTGGCCTAGAATGCATCCCTAGGGGCAGAGCCTGCGTCGATGTAGGCCTCCCATTGTCCCCTCCTCAAGGACCACAGCCCTGTGATGGCGCACTCTCCAGTGCCTGGCCACAAGTGTTCTAGTCATTTTGTCCAGGTTTTTGGAGTTGTTTCCAGCAGAAGGAAGAATCCTCTATCATTCCTTTTTGGCTGCTCAACACCTGAATTTCTATCTTTGCAGAACTCTACACCCTGCCACATTCCCCCATATGCAGTATTGAAGTGAAATTTGTTCCTCAAAAACTCTTCCCATGAGTCATGGGGTTCCCCTCTGGAAACCTAGCTCGCCCTTTGCTTCGGAGTAACCCACCAGGTCTGAATATGCGGATCTTGTGTTCTCTCAGCCTGATGCAGGGCCTTCTCTGAGCAGTCTGCCTGTTAACATTGAGATGCCAATGGTTGGCCTCTCATGGAGAGGAGTCCCCTGACTTGAGACTCTGTCCCCTTCCTCTGCATCTCCAAGACAGACACACCTGCTAATTCTCTGTGCTCATGGGAGGCATGCCTGCAGCCATAGCCCTGTGGCATCCGACCCCTTCCGATGTCGGAAGCTAAGCAGGGTCGGGTGTGGTTAGTACTTGGATGGGAGACTGCCTGGGAACACCAGATGCTGTAGGCTTGGGAGAAGGACCTGGCAACCCACTCCCAGAAATCAATCTGCCATTGAAAACCCTATGAACAGCAGAGAAGAACTGACAACTGTTTCCCCTGTTGGATGTAGGATCGCTATGAATCAGATACTGACTCGACGGCACCTAATAACAACAACATGAGAGGCATACATGAATTGGGAGCTTCAACCCACCTCAGCAGTGCTGGGTGGGCATGAGCCCCCTCTAAGTGGCACATTATGTAGTCACGCCAGGTTGTGTTTGTGCCTAGGCTGTGAGCAGAGGGGATAGAAAGTCATATCCATCCTTGCTGCATGGGATCTCACCACCACCGGCCAGACAACAGGGGAACCTCAGCTCCCATCTCTCCAGTTTCCCATCATCCACTGGGGCCCACAGATGTGACCCACAACCTTCACTGGTACCTTGGGAGCCAGACTGAGGGAAAGAACTAACTATCTACTCAGCTTGCGGGTGATTTTAAAAAGAAACAGTAACCACTGATCAGCTTCAAAGCTTTGAGATGTTTTCCCCACCCAGATACTCAGACTTTGATGCCCCAGGCTTAGTGTTGGAAAATGAGTCTTTTGCTTTAATTATCATTCATTATGCATACATAATGCTCTCCCTACCATTAAAAAAAATGTAGATCATATGTAAATGTGCCTCTGTGTGATTGCATATCCCAACTTGCATTAAGCACATGTTAATCTCATAATAATAGTCACTGCTCCCTCAATGTTTGCATAAAAAGCAGGTAAATCTTTCCTGTATACATTTGCTGGGACTGGGGTTTAGCTTATTTGGGAGAATGCCACTCTGTGCTCTCTGAGGACCTCAGTCCAATCCCCAGTACTGCAAAAATGGGAGAAGTACATGGCAATTCACTCCCAAAGCAATCAGCCATTGAAAACCCTATAAGGGTCTCTGAGTCAGACCCAACTTGATAACACCTAACAACAACATACATTTGCTACTTTTTGTCCAGTCCAGGTCTCAGGGTCAGGTTTTGTACTATGGGAGTGGTGTTTCAGTTTGAGAAACTTAAAGATCATCTCACCCAACCCTGAATGTTTTGGCCCTTCCGTAAAACTTGCCAAGACTCATCCTTGAACTCCTCCACTGACAGGGAGCATTCTCTCTTTGACAGACAGGAACCATTGTTGTTGTTGTTGTTAGGTGCCATCGAGTCGGTATCGGACTCATAGCGACCCTCATAGGGTTTTCAATGGCTGAGTGCTTCGGGATTGCCTTGGGAGTGGATTGCCAGGCCCTGCTCCCATTTTTGCGGTGCTGGGAATTGACCTCGGGGCCTCAGAGACTGCAGCGCAGCGCTCTAACAACTGAGCTAAATCCCAGCCCTAGGAACCATTAGAACGTTTGAATTTACCAAGAAGAATGTCTCTGAAAAGCAGCATGGACTTTCTTTTATTTTCAAATCTTGCCTTGTTCCATTAACATTATGAATGTTTCCTTCATGTCATTAAACAATCCTAAAATTTTGGGGTATATATGCATTCATAAGGCTGGGATTTAGCTCAGTTGGTAGAGCTCTGAGCTGCAGTCTCTGAGGTCCTGAGTTCGATTCCCAACACCGCAAAATGGGAGAAGGGCCTGGCAACCCCCTCCCAAGGCAATCCCGAAACAGTCAGCCATTGAAAATCCCATAAGGGTCGCTATGAGTGGGACTCGACTCGATGGCACCTAACAACATGCATTCATATGTTTACAATTATGCCATCATACTAGATGTACATTTTGTAATTGCCATTTCACTAAACAATACATTATAAACATTTTCCCTTTCAATTAACTTACACTGTTCTCATTTTCAATGCTTACATAATCCTATTCTGTTGGATGGACTATAAATTATTTAGTCATTGCCTGTCAGTGGGCATTGAGTTTGTTTTCATGTTTTTGCAGTAGTGACCAGCTCCAGGATGCAATCTTCACACAGTGATTATTTTCTCAGGAGAGATTCACAGATGGGCACAGAATGTCAAGGGGCATGAGCACATTAAAAGACTACTCCTGGTAGAGACCTAGGCCACCTGGTGGCAAGTGATCATTAATGAGAACTGAGAGTGGTGTTCAGTGCTTTCTTAGCATTGTCCCTTGTACTCTTTGATTCTTCTTCCTCCCTTCTCCAGGACACGTGACCATCCCTGCTCTATGTGGCTGATATTAAGGTAAGAGCTGGAGTGGACTGGCTAGGTAGTTCTGTTCTAACTACCACAGAAAGTGGCCTTTGAAGAGTCTCTTTTCTGGGGATAAGGACATCCTCTGGAAGATGGCAAACAGGAAAACACTAGGTTTGGAAAGCAAAATGGACACCACTGAAGAGTGCTGTGGTGGGTCTTCTAGGCACCAAAAGACTTGCCCATCTCTAGGAGCTCAACAAAGGGAGAAAAACAGCAAATGAGGGCACAAATAAGTGAAGGCAGGAGAAATCTCACATGAAGCCTAGTTTCCACCTGGTCATATGTAAAAGTCCAGTAATCAGAATCTCTTAGGGTAGGGTAGGGTGCAAGAGCATGAACGGGACCAGGCATGAATAACTGGATGAATAATGGACCAAAAGAACCTGTGACTTTCCAATGTGCTTTCTCCACTATGTTATGGGTGTGCTGACATTAGGGCACCAGGACTTCATCAGAGCATTATTTATAGTAATGAACACAATTGGTTCAATGCCTCCAAAGATCATTCTACATGAACTCCAAAATATATCACCATACCTCATTTCAGCGAAGATACTGCTGACTGTATTTGATGCATGATGGCTTTAAGTAGCATTAAGAAACACACACACACACACACACACACACACACACACACACACACAGAGCGCCTATTAAATTATGCTCCTATTGCTTGGACAAGAGGCTAGATTTCAGAGATAATAAGAAGTAGGGAAATTATGTGAAATACTGTAGGTGGAAAAACCAAATGCAAAGTAATATATACAGCACACTACTATGCGTATTTTAAATGGGGAGAGGGCGTGATACACAATCATCCATGCTTTTACAGACAGAAAATTCCTGAAAAGAGCTGGGTGCAGTGGCACACACCTGTAATGCCAGCAACTCTGCAGGCTGAGGCAGGAGGATCGCAGGTTCCAGTCCAGAGGTAGCCTGTGCAATTTAGGAAGACCCTGTCTCAAAATAAAAAAAATCAAAAAAGATCTGAGGATGAAGCTCAGTGGTAGACGCAGTTGCCTAGCATACTTGAGGCCCCAGGTTCAACCTCTGAGTACTGCAAAGAAAATAAAACAAAAAGGTTATCCAAGAACCTGATAGCAAGAGTGGCCTCTGGAGGGAGACTATCTTTTCATCTTACTTTTATTTGTAAAATCTGACATTTTATATTACTTATTCCCTTTTTAAAGTAAAACTGAAAACAATACAAAATAAAAGATCGCATTGTTCTGGAAGAATTAAGCGGCAT
Organism: Pedetes capensis; assembly: GCA_007922755.1. NCBI lineage: Eukaryota > Metazoa > Chordata > Mammalia > Rodentia > Pedetidae > Pedetes > Pedetes capensis. The sequence goes on from VMDO01001488.1 coordinate 20,523, forward strand.
ATTTGCAGCGAATCTTGGAACTGAGTACCAAACATACGATCTCCACGCTACCCCAGCGACCTCGGACAAGTTCCCGCGCGGACTGGATCTCGGTTGCCCGAATAGTACAAGCGAATATCACAGAGCTGGACTTGCTAGGTTCCTCCTGGCACCAGGCGGGCCAGGTGCCCAGGCGCCCACGCGCGTCGCTTGTCCCGGGTCGGCAGCAGCCAGCGGGCGCCCCGCGGTGCAGACCCGGCCAATCAGCAGCCGCGGGGCGGGCGGGGTGGTTGCGCCACGAGCAGAGAGAGAGGAGCGCTAAGCAGAGGCGCCACTGCCGTCCTGGAGCAGGCCATGCTGCGTTTGCTGCCTCTGATCCCGCTGCTGCTTCTGCTGCTGCCGCCGCTAGTCCCCAGCCTTGGGCTCTGGGGCTCGAGCGGCCGGCACCCTGAGTGCGGTCTGTGCCAGCCCGAGCGCTGCCCGCCGCCCAGACACTGCCCGGCACCCGGGATCGCGGCGCGCGACGAGTGCGGGTGCTGCGCGCGCTGCTTGGGCGCAGAGGGCGCGAGCTGCGGGGGGCGAGAGGGCGCGCGCTGTGGCCCGGGCCTAGTGTGCGCTAGCCGGGCCGCGGGGGCGGCGCCCGAGGGCACCGGGCTTTGCGTGTGCGCTCAGCGCGGCTCCGTCTGCGGCTCCGACGGCCGCTCCTACCCCAGCATCTGCGCGCTGCGTTTGCGAGCCCGCCACGCGTACCGCACCCACGCTGGCCACCTGCATAAGGCCCGCGACGGCCCCTGCGAGTATGGTGAGTCGGGTAAGGGCCTCACATGGCTCAGGCGGGTGGGGAAAGCGGGATTCCAGTCCTTTAGGATGTGGGCAAAGGGTCCTCCTGAACAGCGATGGACGGCGCCGCCTGAGCCTCAGTTTCCCCTTTGGCAGCAGTATTTCACACGTGGCCAGGTGCTCAGGGAGGCTAGGGTGGGAATCCACATCTTATTCTCTCTCCCCTACCAAACTCATGGAGGCACAAGCCCCAGAGCTAGTTGGAATTTTGGTAAGCCTGCTGACCCTTTTTGTACTTAGGTGCCTCCTGATGCAGTTATTTGTTGATTTAGTACGTTTGCCGCAGGAAAACTAGAAATTGGGGAGGGGCTCCCTCGGGTCTGGGTTCTCAGCGTCCTGTGCCAAGTGGCGTCGTATGAATGGAGGGGAAGGGGAGGATGCCCAAGGAGCAGGAGCTCCAGACCTGGGCTCAGGAGTCACCAGGGCAGAGCCCCAGAGCCGCAGGTGTGGGGTCAAAGCCTGGCCAAGCATCCTGAAGAAGCTCCCACACAGAAAGGTGAGACCTTTGTAGATTTAAACGCTGAAAAGATTTTGGTGCCATCATGGCAGACCCAGGGTCTAAGGTGTATGTAATTTGGAGGATCCAGCTGTAAGGAAGGGCTGGGATTTAGCTCAGTGGGTAGAGCCCTGCGCTGCAGTCTCTGAGGCCCTGAGTTCAATTCCCAGCACCACAAAAATGGGAGAAGGGCTTGGCAATCCACTCCCAAGGCAATCCCGAAGCACTCAGCCATTGAAAACCCTATGAGGGTCGCTATGAGTCAGATACCGACTCGACGGCACCTAACAACAACAAGCTGTAAGGAAAGGAATAGGAAAATATGAATTGCTAGGGACTTGGAAGCTCAAGCTTCACTAACATCACAGTACAACCATCCCTGGGTACTATTTTCTCTGTGTAATTTTTGTTTTGTTTTGTTTTATGGTGCTGGGGATTGAACCCAGGGCTTTGTGCATGCTAGGAAGGCACTCTACCACTGAGCTACACCCCTAGCCCCTCTGTGTAATTTTTAAACACCAAACAAAAGTAAACCAAAATATTAGGAATGTTCAGCAAAGCACCCCACTTTGTTATCCTACTTTGTCTAACTGTGGGTGTGGCCTGCACACTAGGTTTTGGAGAACAGCTGGTGTCTTCTCTGCCCGGGGAGGGCAGTAGAGAGTTCAAGGTGACTGGTGAGTCCCTAGGAGCCTGGCTTTGAAGGCTGGGCTCCTGGCTTCTGGGGAGGAATTCTGGCTTGGGTCAGGAGATGAAGTCCAGACAAAGTGCCTAAGTCAATGTATGACTTCAGCTTTAAGAAGAAAGCCTGTGTGGTGGTGTTGGGGAGGTTGAGGCTTTTTCTAGGTCTTAAAAAGTATTTAGTATTGTGTTATCCCCCTGCCCTCCACCCGCATATGCTACATAAATGTACTCAAGCCCAGGGGATGCAAAGTGTTGTTGGAGATGGGGCAGAAAGTCTCCCATCATGGCAAACAAAGATAATGTACATCCCACTGAGGCGCCAAAGCAGCCTCTGTTACACAGGAAACTCACTATGGCTGCTCCTAGCTGGGGCTCCTTGTGGGAGACAGAGCTGATTTGGAGTGCTTCTGGGCTGCTCCTGGCTCCCTAAGCTACTTTGAGCCAGGTCCTTTCCCTCTCTGGCTGTGGTAGCCCCTGGGGAGCTATCGATGAGGTCTTATCCACTTCAAATGCTTTTTCCATGGCACTGAAACAGTCCCCTGTCTTTCCTTTGTGTATTTTCTATCACTCGTTTTACAATCTGCCTTCCTCAGCAGTTAATTCCCAGGCAGTTTCCTTTGTTTGCAGACAGGTATCACTAACTGCACATGCAGGAGACTAAGAAATGCTGACCGCAACCTCAGCATCTGCACAGTGCTCCTGTGCTCAGATAATTTCTCCCTAGATGGTATTCTGTTCCTAAGAGAAAGACCCTTTAAAGACATGTGGACCAAATCTTCTGTTATGCGAAGGAAACTGAACACCAGCAAGGGCAGGGAACTTGTCCAGGATGTCCAGTAAAGGCTGACCAGTTTCCACGTCTCCACAACCTGTCCAGTGCTCTTTCAGGACAGGACCTGAGAGTATTAAGTCAGGCAGATGGTGGTTGCCATGGCTACCAGGGTAAGGACAGATGGCAGATGGAAACTCTATACCCCTAATTCACTGAAAATTACCAAATGACAAGTAAATGTGACAGCCCCTCCACTCTGATCTGTGGGCTCTGAGGCCTACCCCAGGCTGAGGCCCAGGGGATAAAGAGGTCCTTGGAACAAACGGGAACACTTCACAAGCTGCTTTTCATGCCCTCATTAGTGACAAGCATCAGGGCTCCTGGGCTCAGCTGTCCTTGCTGCCGGCGTTTGTGTCACCCATCTCAGACCTGGCACTGTGTCCCCGTTGCCTTCTGTTCTGACATGCTTGTGTGGCCCCTGCCCTTGTGTCCTGGTGAGTCATGAAGGTGGACAGGGAGTTGTTTCCTAGTCACGTGGCACCTCATTCTGTGCCGCCCTAAAGTCATCTTTAATTCAGAAGTCTCGCTGCAGGAGCACTTTTTAATAATGCCCCTGGGGACCCTGGTTGAAGGAAAATAGATAAGCAGAACAGAGCTGATCTGCTTCCATAGTGGCGACTCCGTCAGCGCCCAAGCACTTCCACTTCAGTGGATTAGGTCCCTTCCAGTGTGGAGAAGCGTCCCTACAGATGCCCCTGAGGGGCAGTCGGAAGTGGTTTTTAGACCTAAATGCTGTCCTTTCCCCCTCTGCTCTGAAATACCCCAAGTGCCTAACAATGACAGCCATCATTTGATTAGTGCACACTGATCGAAAACCCATGTGTGAATACTTTACTGTTGGACATTGCTTTCAGACCCGTCGTCTTGATTTTTGTAACTATGCCAGGACGTGTCACTCCCACTTCATCAAAGAGAACACTGAGACATGCAGAAGGGAATTCCCTGGAGCCACCTGGCTAGCCCCAGCTGAGCTGGGACTCCAGCCCAGGTTCGCCTGGCTCTTTGCAGACTGCTGCCATCCATGTCCCACTTCGAGGGCTTCAAGCCCCAGACCTTCGCTGAGTTCTTGAGATCCTGAGTCTTAGAATATTCACCTTGTTTGGAATTCCAGCTCCACTTAGAAGCCTGAGGTACGTGTTACCAGGTAACCAGAAGAGGCAGCAAATGCCACTTTGTGAAAGGGACAAAGAAAGGGGCCTTGTGCTCAAAAGCCTTTCATGCCGAGGCAGGGAATTTGAGCCTCAGGCTGCAGGCAGCAGGATTAAGCTGTGTTTCATTTCACATTGGATCGTGACTATTAGCATAAATTATCAGGGCTGTTCGGTGTGTTGATTATTAAACTCTTTGGTTATGTGCTTCTTAATACAAGCAGATGGGATCCTGAGGGATGACTTCGCTATTCTTTCTTTCCCTGGCACCATTAACTCGAAAGAAATCTCTGAGGCATTTGGGAAGATCTTTCATTGCTGCCATCAAGGTCCCATTTAATTGATGGGGTAGGGAGACAAATCATCACACACTATAATAATAATATTGATCCCTTTTCATCTATGCAGATCCACACCATTAATGTAGGCACATCCATTATCTCCCTGCACCCTGGAGGGTGTGGGGCAGCTTGTTCCCTTCATCTAGAGACAAGGAGGAAATGGTTCACAGCTTGCCCGTGCTCAAGTGGTTGGCAATTGAGTGTCCCCCAATACTATTTTGCCTGCCCTACAGTCCTGCCTCCTGCGATCATGCACACCTGGGTGACTGTTCTGTGTTCCCTGCTGGGTAGCCTTGGGGTGGGTGGGTTTGTGCCATTCTGTGTTTCCGGGGCTGCTGTGAGCATGAGCAGGAGGAAGCAAGTGTTTTGCAAGGGAGAGCTACAGAGACGGAGCTGGCACATGTGAAGACTGGGCTAACCAGGAACTGGCCTTTATTCTTGCCAAAGACAGGTGGGAAGGAAAGCCCTGGTTCTTCCAGGGTTGGGGCGGTTCTGGCAATAGTAAGGTGAGAGGCTGTGGGCCCTGATGGGTCCTGTCACTAGAGGCCAGCAGAGGGTTGAAAGCAAATAAGGCATAGTAAAAGAGTCTTCCTGGGGTAAAACAAGCTGTGTGTCCTCCACAGATGATCTTTACAGATTGCAAGGGGTCTTACAACTGTGGGGAGTGGCCAGCAGGAGGATCTCTTATTCTGGGACAGAATCCACAAAGATAATAGATGTTCATGGAATCAAGAGGCATGGTTTGAGTCCCCATGTCTCTGGGCCCTTCACCTTTCTGAGTCCTAGTTTCCTCATCTGTTGTTGTTGTTGTTAGGTGCCATTGAGTCGGTATCCAACTCATAGCAACCCTCATAGGGTTTTCAATGGCTGAGTGCTTTGGGATTGCCTTGGGAGTGGATTGCCAGGCCCTTTTCCCATTTTTGCGGTGCTGGGAATTGAACTCGGGGCCTCAGAGACTGCAGCGCAGCACTTTACCCACTGAGCTAAATCTGGGGATAAAAGCACCTACCTCACAAGGCTGATGTGAGGGTATGGGGCAGGGTCCTCTGGGGAAAATGCAATATGGCATTTGGACAGGGGTTAAGAAGAAATTCGGTTCTAGAGCCAGAATGCTGGGCTCATAGCCTCCCCCTAGCAGTCAAGGCCAGCCACACCCTGGGCAGCTCCCCCAGCTGGCAGCTGGTAAGATTATTGGAAAGAAAAGAGTTAATAGTAATTGCACAGAAAGAGGGCTCAACACACAGCAAGCACTGCCTTAGCTGGTGGCATCATGACCATTGTTACTATTACTGTGAATATTTGGATTTAACATCAGATATGTTAAAATTAAAGGTAGATAATTGTGACAAAGTATGGCATGAGGAAATCTTTGCAATAATGGAAGTGCTCTTTAATGGTGGTAGCTACGTGACTGTATGCGTTTGTCAGAACTGAGAACTGCGCACCAGAAAGAGTGAGTTGTACTGTATGCAAATTAGTACACAAATAAGTTGTGAAATGTCTCTTTAACATCAAAAGCAGGGGGCTTTGTTATAAAAGAAGTGGTATTTCCTGCCATGAAATCAGTGGCAAAGACAGTCTTTCCAAGACAGTCTTTCCTTATTGTAGTTATTGAAAGAGAGGGAGAGGTGAGGGGAGAGGAGAGGAAATGTGATTTACTGGTTTATTCATTTAGGCCTGAAAGGGAGTGATGAAATCTCATTTAAAATTTATGACTCTACATGAACGAAAGTAAAACACATGGCCGGAGCATTCTTTTGGAATCCGTCGAGGGCTCTGGAATAAGAGGCAATTCTGGCTATCCCACAGCGAGCCATTTGAGGACTGGCTTGCGGGTGTAGGCGGCATCACAGTGACTGTGTGGCTGAGGAAGCCCTGGCAGGAGATTGTGAATAAATTAGCCTCTCTTTGTCGTCGCAGATGGGGCTCCTACCAGAGAGCCCGGTGTGTGGTTCTTTGTGGCCACAGGCAATGTTGAAAGTGTAGGAGCTCCGTTCGTTGGGAGCATTGGCTGCCCTCTGGGATGTGGGTTGGCACAGTCCTTTGGACGGCAGTCACATGGACACAGCTGAAGGAGTGGGCTGATCAGGAGAGGGAGTCGGCCATGGGTGGGGAAGGCAGTCTCTGCATTCAATTCACTGGAGATCCTTCGGTGGACCATGCGCTGTGGGCTCCAGAGGGCAGCCCAGTGACAGTGACAGAGAGGCAGGTATTAGCTCCAGGTGAGGATGAGCTTCCTTATCAGCAGAGCCCTCCAAGGCTGGAAGGGCCTGACTCCATATATAGCGGGCTCTCTGTCACTAGAGGTGTGCAAGAGGGAGCTGGTTGAGCATGTCCCAGATGGTCAGGCACAGGATGTTGGGGAGTTGGCATGCTAGAGGGCCTCTCCAGTTTGAGACTCTGGCTCTGTGACAATTTCCTGGAGATTTTTTTTTTTTTTTTTTGGCACTGGCTTGACAAGGTCTGCTTTACAGTCCGTCTGGAGGGACCAGCTGGGTCTTCTTTCTGCACACTTCCACCCCTTTGCCTGACGATGTGACTTGACCCTGCCTTCGCCCCCTGTCCACTCAGGGCAGGCGTATGGAGAGCAGCAGGGCTGTCCCTAGTCACCAGGCAAAACCCCAGGAGCCACAGCCTCCGTGGTCTGATGGTCCTGGAATGTCACGTCTCTTCAGCTAGTCTGTTTGTCAGACCTGCTCCAGACCCAACTTGCATCACGTCACTGAAGCCACTGCTCCCTTAGGCTGTGGCTGATCCACTCTACCGCCCTGAGAAGCAGGATACTTCTCGCATCTTGCAGTTGAGGAGGGCTGAGCAGAGAGCTTTCGCCTGGCCAGGCCTCCACCTGGCATCAGGCCCTTGCCCAGAACACTGTGGCTGTCGCTGTCCATTGCAGGTCAGGCGAGGGGGAAACCTGGGGACTTCACACAGGTCAAAGAGCTATAGGCAGTCTGGTCCCAGGCGAGGCCATGCGACCAGGTGGGAGATGTCCACCTGTGTAGCTGGGGCTGGGGGTGGCATATCCTGTGCACAGGGAAGGTAGGGTATCAAGGGGTTGCCAGATGGGGCCTAATGGCCCAGGAAGCTGGAATTGATTCCCACAGCCCAAGCCAGCAGAGCAGATGCTAGGCCCGGGAGGAAGCGGGTGGGGGGTGAGCTAAGCCCCATTAACTCAATGCTTCAAGCTCTTGGGTCCGTTCCAGAGAGCCCTCACCTGTGTTCTCTTCCCTGGGATGTTCTGGCAGCCTAGAGCCACATTTGCCCCATTCTCTGAGTTGCCCAGGCTCAGCATCCTCAGTCCTTTCACTGGGCGTCCAGGCTCACCCTTTGGGGATGAGGAGGAGCATGTGGGGTGTGGGGAGGCCTCAGAGTCTGTGAGATGCATCTGGGATGGACCACTGCAGGGCTCGGGCTGCAGGGTGCAGGTGGCCATTTGTTCTGCATGGCATTCTCCTTTGAAACTCCTGCTTGTGGAGGGAAAAAAAGCCATCTGTTAGAGTCTCTGTGGTTGGCAGTGTGGCACCGACCTCCAGGAGCCTGCCGTGTGTCTTGTGGCTGCACTGTTTGCAGACGGCAGCCCAGGTCCTGGAGGAGCCCAGGGAGGGAGTGGGTGAGACCAAACCGCCCCCCCTCCCCGATAGTGGGGTCTGCCTTTCTCCTGAGACCCCTGCTTTTTTTTTTTTTTTTTTGGGTGGTTAAACAAAACACCCCTCCAGGCCTGAGGAAAGGCGCCATCTGCGATCCCTGGCCCTGGACTGTCGCCCTCTGTGAGGAGCCACAGCAGGCCCTTGGCACACAGGGCAGCATTGCAGGTGGGGGCTTGAGACCTGCAGGGTAAAGGGTGTGTTCCTTTGTCTTCTTCTCCCAGCTCCTGTGGTTGTCATGCCACCCCGAGGTGTTCACAATGTCACTGGGGCGCAGGTGTACCTGTCCTGTGAGATGAGGGCTGTGCCCACCCCGGTCATCACATGGAGGAAGGTATTTCCCTCAAGAACTCGTGTGTGTGTGTGCGTGTGTGTGTGTGTGTGTGTGTGTGTGTGTGTGTGTGTGTGTGTGTGTACACATGCCCAGGAGAGAAAGAGATAGCTGTGGGTGGTAGTATTTTCCTTTTGGTGTGATTGTGTGTCTATCTTTATATGTGGGCTATAGGGTTAGAAGAAGATGCCTTATATGCCGCTCCTCTCCTCAAACTGTCACCCCTGAAATCTCCCCAGAGTCCTTCCCATGCCGTTTGCTTTCTTGGCCATCTAGGTACCCAGAAAGTTCTGCTGTCACTGGTCAGACGTAATGTTAGCTGCTGGGTTATTAGAGCCCATGTCACTGTGGAGCTGAGTTGTAGACAGTCTCGGCTCATGGCAGAAGACCCAATCCTATTCACAAACCCTGAAGAACAATTTTTGAGAAACTGGCAAGGAGCACAGCCCTTGTTGGCTCCTTGCCTCCACAGCTGCAACAAGAGCCATGAAATTATGTACTGCTTTTGCCACATGGTGAGGTTGGCACCCTCCCTGTCCAGCAGGGGGTGCTCTCTATACACATATTTTGGTTTAAAAGAAGCCAGACCTCATTTGAACAGGAGTGAGTGGTACTTGGAGTTTCAGGCTTTGAATAGGTGGAAGGGTGCAGATGGCCAAGAGGTCTGTGGGCTGGTCCTTATCCAGAAATACTTTTTCTGAATAGCTCATGGTGTCTCTGTCCTCTCTAGGTCACACACTCTCCTGAGGGCACCCAGGTGCTGGAGGAATTGCCTGGGGACCGTGCCAATATAGCTGTCCAGGTGCGCGGGGGCCCTTCTGACCACGAGGCCACAGCCTGGATTCGGGTGAGTGTTGAAGAATACTGGATATTACTGACTGATCCCTTGGAACCATGTTTCCTCTTTCTATGACACATTATACTTTGTAAAGCCATTCCTATCCATTTCTCACTGGACCCTCCCATGACTGTGAGATAGGCAGAGCAGGTTATAGATCTCTTGAGAACATAGGTGATCTGCTGCTGCCCCAAAGAAGTCCACGTCCTAATATCCAGCACCTGTGGGTATGCTATGGTACGTGACTAGAAGGATTAAGGTGGCTAAGCAGCTGACTTTAAGATACGGACTGCCCCAGTGGACCCAATTTAAAGGGAAGTCTTTAAATGAGGAAGAGGGAGGCAGAAGAGTCAGAGGCTGGGAAGTGATGTGAGGAGGACTCCTTGTACCATTGCTGACCTTCACAATAGAGGAAGGAGCCACAAATCAAGAAGTACTGGTGTCTTCTAGGACTAGGGTCCCCAACTCCTGGGCCACAGACCAGTGCTGGTCCAGGGCTTGTTAAGAACCAGGCCGCACAGCAGGAAGTGAGCAGTGGGTGATCAAGTGAAGCTTCATCTGTATTTATAGCTATTCCCCATTAGCTCAGCTCCTATCCTGAAGCCATTCATACACCCTACACCCGGGGTCCTTGGAAAAATTGTCTTCCATGAAACCAGTGCTTGGTGCCAAAAGATTGGGGACCACAGCTCTAGAACCTGGACAAGGCAAGGAAACAGATTGCCCCTCAGAGCCTTGGGAAAGCTGCTGGCACCTTCATTTTAGCCTGTTGAGACCAACTCGGACTTCTGACCTCAAGGACTATAGATGGTAAATTTGGGTTGTTTTAAGCCGTTAAACTTGAGACCATTTGTTACAGTAGCATAAGAAACTAATATACCTGCCTAATCCCACTTGGCTGGTAAAGAGAGAAGAATCACATTTGAGTCCTCCTTCAGAGATCTGTTAAGCCACTCACAGCATTTTTGCTAATACAAGGGAATAGTTTGTCTTTCAAAGACTGATGGAACAAGGGTCCATGTTGGTCTGGCACTTTTCTTCTGTGAGCCTCAGTTTCTTGTAAACCTAACAGTCTGTGCCTTACCTGTGAGTCTCCTGTAAAATGAGGCTATTAACACTCACCCTCCACCCGTGAGTGATGTGAGTTCAAAATAAGATGGTGTGCATAAGCCCTCCCCATGGCCTGTAGAGGGAGCTGTAGTTGATAGAGGTGGTTACCGTAGCAGAAGGCAAAAGAAAAGCAAGCCGGTTGTGGCTGTGCGAGCAGCCTCGTGGTGCTCCCTGAGGACATCGTCCTTGTTTCCCCCTTGGTCTGGGATGTTTGGTGATGCTTCTCACCCAGCTAAGGGACTTGGAATGCAGGAGGGGCTGTGGCATTTTCAAACCAAGCACACTCCTTCGTCATCATACAAGAAAAGATGGAGGACAGTTTATCTCTGATGGTATTTTATAAAGGCTCTTCCTGGAGAATACTTTGTGGGTCCTTCTTTAGCCACTAGATTTTTGTTTTTTAATTTGCAGTATTTTCCTCATCATCTCTGTCACCCTCAGTAAAAGGCCCAGGCAGCTCACAGTATAAGCCAGGAATGCAGAGCTATCATTGAGACGAGAACCACCACAGGGAGTGTGCACTTCAAGAGACCCCCTGAGAAGGAGGCTCCACTGTGTGCAGGAAGAGAAAGAAGCACAGCGCTTGGTCTGACTCTGGAAGGGAACAAGTGTACAGACGTATCATTATGAACTGAATAAGGGCATCAGTTTTTGGTGCCATATATAACCACGTAAACATGCCTGTTGTATTTCTAGATCAACCCCCTGAAAAAGGAAGATGAGGGAGTGTACCAGTGTCATGCAGCCAACATGGTTGGGGAAGCCGAGTCCCATGGCACGGTGACGGTCCTAGATCTTGGTCGATACAGAAGCTCTCGCTTCCCAGTGCCGACTGACCACTTGCGATGAGTAAGCTACCTCTTCTGAGTCTTTCATATTTCTGGCTCCGTGTCACTAGAGATTTGAGGTAGTTTATTGGGTGTGCAATGAAAAAAGGAGGAAAATACCTACGTGGCGGGAACCAGAGGGCAAGCAGAGGCGAGCAGGGCCATGTGAAGGGTCACCCGTGGAACTGCTGGTGTATTCGGCACATGTTTGAGCTTCCCAGCAGGCAGAGTCAAGAGCTGTGAATATGAGTGTCTATAAGATGAAAAGCTATCGTGCTTTTGTTTCTGTGGCTGGAGGGAATATTTCCTCCAGGCCCTGAGAGAGGCAGCAGACAGTGTGGTTGTGACAGTATCCACGTGGAAACATTCCTGCGGAGACGGCTGCACTTCATCTGTCTCTTCCCACGATGCCTCCTTGGGGACAGCCCTGCCGTCCCCAGGCCATGTCTTGCTGCTCTCAGTACAGTATGCTGATTAGCAATACATCTAAGGGGCATAGGGAGGCAGGATCTCTGCATCTCTTCTGGCCAGGTGGCCCTTCGTTCTCCTAGTCATACAGGTGATAGCTGGGGTTGCATCTGACCCTGCTCACAGGTGACTATGAGCTTGGGAAATGAATCACTTTGTAAGCCAGCTTTTGCTGCAAAATAACCCCCAAACATTGCTGGGTCAGAGCCACAAGTATTTATCTCTTGCTCACATTCCATGTCGCTGCTATGGGTTGGCGGTGGCTGTGTTCCATGAGTCTTCTCATTCCAGACCCAGTTGGAAGAGCAGCTCCCATGTGGAGCACATCCATTCTTGTGGCAGAAGGGAAAAGTGAGAGGCCAAGCCAAGCACACAATCTCTTGAAAGTTTCTGCTCATATGTGATATCAATCATGTCTGCTCACCGTCCATTGACCACTGCAAATCACATGGCCACGCCCAGAGTGGACAGAGTGGGCAGAGTACATTCCACTTACTGGAGGCAAGGGAAGGGGACACAGAATCCTCTCACAGTAATGGGAGGAACTGTCATGAACAGGCACTGTTGCCAAGGCTGACTAGGAAGTTTTTAATAGGAAAAATTAGAAACAAGTGTGACAGTTTCTTAAAAGCAGGATTTTCCTTTGGTATTAATCACATGATGCTTTTGGCCACTATTATGGCAGGCTTTCTCTGTACAGAAAAATGAAAACTGAACATTATAATACAAGAAATGCAATGTTAAGGGAAAGAGGGAGGTGTGTGAATTTGAGACAGGAAAAACATCTTAGAACCAGGGAAAAGGAAGGAAGAAATCACTGAAGAGGTGGCATTGGGGTTGAGGGGCAGGTGCTTGTGGCTAGAGACTAGAGTGGAGAGAATGATATGAAAAAGTAAAACATTGAAATAGGAATTCAACAAAGAGGAATCGGGTCTTAAGACTGTCTTACTAATACTTGAACTTCTTGTTTTATACAAAGATACAGTATGCTATTATATGTATTATTTTATATAATATGTAATAATATATGCCTTATATATTATTGTATATCCAGGTCTTGAATTTCCTCTACAACGTGCAGTATTAACCAGCTCATACTTGCATGCTCCCAGCACTACCACTGGACAATCATATTGGGATTTTCCAGTGGTTGAAAAGTTCTTCCTTATAAGCTGTAGCCTGCTTCCCTGGAACATCCAGCCATTGATCTTAGATGTATTTCTGGGGCCCTCACAGGACCCTTCCACTCGCCTCTGGTGCCATCCCTTGCTGAGGAGAGATTTGAACTTAAAGATAATTCTCTCTACCTCCCATTTAACACATACTTGATTACAACAGAACAGGGTTCTTTTCTCTAATTCTCCCTCTTTTCTTCCTAGGGTCTTAGAGACATTGATCACTGAATGATGGAGAAGTCAAGTAATGGATCGTTTTTCTTTGTGAAGACTTGGAAAAACTGTGCTGTAGATAAACCCTTTTGTATGTTTTTAAAAATTTGAATGCCAACTAGATTCATATGCAGATGTAGTTTTTAGCAGGGCAAACATTGGAGAAACAGATGTGCATGTAGCTTTTTTATACTTTTAAAATGAATCAGTCTGTGATACTTCTTTTTTAACTATTCCCTCTCAAGGAAGCTCTTGTAATACGTGTTTGTAATTCCAAAGGTCTCAAAAGGAGGCATGTGCTGACTGTGACTTTTTACCTCATGTGTCTGTGACTGATTAGTGGATGTTCTGTGACGTAGATAGTGTGTGTTGTAGAAGGAGAGAGGAGGGTCCTGGCTGTCCTTGTCTGGGTGACCTGGACAGGTTCCTTCCTTTCTCTGGGCCTTGGTCCCTTCCCCTGTGATTGTGACATTTGGACTGGATGTTACCAGTGTCCTTTGTAACCCTACCATTTTAAAATGAGATGGCCCTATGGAAAAAATATGGGAAGTCTGGTTCTAGCATTCTTTTAAAAAAATTATTTCCTCAGAACCAAAGGACAACTTCATACCAGGGTGTGCATAACTGGCATGCTACTCTATTCCTGCCTTTTACTTATTTTAGGGAGATTTAGTCCTAGGTGGGACTCAGAAACCCCTTGGCTGAGCATTTGGGGACCAAGCCATGCACCTGTTAGCCCAGCATTCTCTAAGCAAGTGGGCAGTGGGGACCTGGTTTCTGGACATCACATTGTAGGAAGAGGGTCAGGGGTTATCTGTAGACTTTGGAATCATGGTGTAGTAGAATGCATTTGACCTCACCCAAGAAAAGGCTCTCCACCTCCTTTTTTAATGAGAAGAGAAAAGAGACTATTTACTGTCTGATCTAAAAAAAAAAAAAAAAAAAAGGCCTTCAGGTGATTCCAGTTCTTAATATCAGAATTGGGATCCCTCACGTAGGAGAGTCATCAGACTTTTTCCCATACGTGAACCCAGCCCTGGAAGGTGGGTGGGGTGGGAATTAATGCTGCTCCCCTGTAGCAGAGGAAGAAACCAGCTCTGGGAGGAAGCTCCTTGCTTGCTGAACTTCCCCCAGTGCAAAAAACAGAACTCAAGCACAGAACTCCACACCTGCCCCCTCCTGGGCTCACTTTCTCTCTGTGGTGCTGCTTCCCAGAGTGACCTCAAAACCAAGGAAAGGAAGAAGCTGCTGGTTCCACAGGTTTCATTGTTCTTATCAAGGTTCATCTCCATTTTTAAATCAAACTCTCTTGTGCCTCTCATGTTGGACATTATGTTTTGGCTTTCATGTTAGAATTGCATTTTCTGCCTTTAGGTCTATCTGTTCCACATCTAAACTCCTGGGACAATATCACCCTGGTGTACTACGCAGCAAAAGGAGACCAGTCTGGGAAGCTGCAAGCATGAGGTCCACATGCATGTTCATCTCACGCTTGCTGTGTGACTCTGGGCAAGTCCCCCTCACTTTCTGGGATTCCACATCCTCATTTGAATAAAAAGAGAATGAAACTAAATGAGTAGTTTTCAAAGTTTAAAACACTGAAATTCCTTCTTTGAATAAAATCAGAATTGACATTGATCAAATTGGAAGCTGCTTTTGGCTATCAGGAATTGGATCTGCGAGAGGACCGGATCTTATCCCCACCCCACCTGGCACCTCCTGCCCCCTTGTCTCCCCCTACCATGATTATTTCCATGTCTGAGAGTCTACCATGAATTCCTCAGTGAATTGAGTGGTTGGGAGATGACTTGATCAGACACTTAGCAAAATGACATCAGAAGATGTAGGGACACAGTGGCTCTGGAGAAGGTCCTAGAACCACATCTGATAACAAGCACTTCCTGCAAAATCAGTTGAATTACCTCAAGTTTGCCTCATCATAATTGGAGGGCTGAATCTAGACCCAAAGTAGAGGGTGGATGGAGGCCTAGGGTAGAAGTGATGAGTGTCATGACTATGTGGGGCTGGAGTTCGCATCGTACTTATGAGTGACATAAAGAGACAACACATGCTAACTTGTCTGGAATTTTCACTATGACCAAAAGGCAGATTAACGTTATTGGTCAGCCCAATGGCTTTTCAAATGTGGGAGCCCCAGGACATCTTTGGAGGCTGACAGTGTGTGACTGTAGCTGCTGTTAGCAGCACATTACCCCACTATCCCTAAACCTGTTTCTTGCTACCTTATTTTCATAGATGTCATGGTGTCACAACCCCTGTACCCCAAAAATAAATGTTTTTAAGGACAGTTTTTGTGGTGTCTCTATCCTAGGAATGCTGCTTGTGGGTAGGCCCAGGTCCCATTGATACATGCCTGTCATCCCTCATGTGTCTTGCCCTTTATTCTGTTTTCATCAGGGACTTCAATCCAGCCATCCTCAACCTCTCCTGCCTGGGGTGTGGCTTCCTCCCCACCCAGCCCCTCACGTGCAGTTTTTAACCAGCCTGGACCATCTGACTCAATTGCCGACCTGATCCTTCTGAACCTGAGTCCCCCTGAACCTGAGTGTCCTACTGTTTAAGAATTCTAGTATTTCATTCTGTCACTGATCTGCACTCTGTCATCTCCCACACACACAGCAGGTAGCATTCTCCAGGCACCAGAGGGTGCAAGATACCACTAGGGGACAGTGTGTCAGGTGCCCACAGACCATGGTGCACTGAGAGCCTTCCTGAAGCTGGGCTGCCTGGCCATCCGATAAGATATTTTGAGAGAGAGAGAGAGAGAGAGAACATTCACACAACTTTAATTATAGTATATCATCCTATTATTTGTTACTATTAATCCTTACCATGCCTAAATTACCAATTCAACTCTGTCATGGGTAACAATATGTAGGAAAAAACATTACAGATTCAACTTTATCATCAATATGTATGTGTAGGAAAAAACATAGTATATATATTGGGCTTGGTACTGTCCACAGTTTCAGGTGAAGGAATTGGTGAGACACAAGGCTCCAGGAACTGAGGGAATACCACTAGAGATGTTTCAACAAATGGATGCAGCACTGGAGGTGCTAACTTGTTTATGCCAAGAGATTTGGAAAACAGCTACCTGGCCAACTGACTGGAAGAGATCCACATTTGTGCTTATTCCCAAGAAAGGGGATCCAACTGAATGTGGAAATTATTGAACAATATCATTAATATCACACACAAGCAAAATTTTGCTAAAGATCATTCAAAAGTGACTGCAGCAGTATATAGACAGGGAACTGCCAGAAAATCAAGCTGGATTCGGAAGAGGGTGTGGAACCAGGGACACCATTGCTGATGTTAGATGGATATTAGCTGAAAGAGAATATCAGAAAGATGTCTATGTCTATTATTGACTAGGCAAAGGCATTTGACTATGTGGATCATAACAGATTATGGATAATATTGCAAAGACTAGGAATACCAGAGCACTTAATTTTACTCATGAGGAATATGTACATGGACCAGGAGGCAGTCATTCAAACAACAAGGAAGTATTGCCTGGTTTAAAGTGGACAAAGATGTGCATCAGGACTATATCCTTTCACTGCACCTTTTCAATCTCTGTGCTAAGCAAATAATACGAGAAGCTGAACTTTATGAAGAACATGGCATCAGAATTGGAGGAAGACTCATTAACAACCTGCATTATGCAGATGACACAACTCTGCTTACTGAAAGTGAAGAGGATTGGAAACATTTACTGATGAAGACGAAAGAACACACCCTTCAGCATGGATTGTACCTCAACATCAAGAAAACAAAAATCCTTAACAACTGGGTCAGTATGCAACTTCATGATAAATGGAGAAAAGATAGGTTCTCCAAGATTTTGCTTTTACTTGATTCTACAATCAATACTCACAGAAGCAACAATCAAGAAACCAAAGGACACAATGCAATGGGAGAAGCTGTTGCAAAAGACCTCTTTAAAGTGTTGAAAAGTCAAGATGTCACACTGAAGATGAAGGTGTGCCCGACTCATGCCATGGTATTTTCAGTCACATCATATGGTTGTGAAAGCTGGACATTGAAAAAGAGAGGAGAAAATCAGATGCTTTTGAATTATAGTGCTGGAGATGAATATTGAATATACTATGTACTGCAAAAAGAACCAACAGATCTGTCCTAGAAGAAGTGCAACCAGAGTGCTCCTTGGAAGCAAGGGGATACGCTGCAACTTAAGTATTTTGGACATGTAATCAGGAGGGACCAATCCCTAGAGAAGGACATCATGTTTGTGAGAGAGGCAGGACCAAAAAAAAAAAAAAAGGAAGGAAAACCCTCAACTAGATGAATTGACACAGTGTCTGGGCAACAATGGACTTAAACAGAAAAAAGATCATGTGCCTGGCACAAAATTGAGGAGTATTTCATTCTATTGTACATAGGGTCACTATGAATCATACCTGACTCAAGGACACCTAACAACAACAACTGGGACTCTTGAAATATATTCCTAAGGATAAAGGGGACTCAGCAAATTTAAAGCCAATGTCGATTTCAAATGTATCCAATTTTCTTTTTTAAATCTGGAACTGGGAAGGACTTGTTTTTAGTCTAGGTGGATTTTTTCCTTCAGGTTTCATGGTGAAATTAATTCCTATATCTTTAAAAAACATCATCCTCTCCTTTAACACCCCGTCCCCCAGGGATGGATGGTGCAGGAAAAAATGAATAAGAACAAGCAAATCAGTCAGCAGTGAACAGTCTCCTCTAATGAATTTCCTCATTCCCAGCCTCGGCCGGGGCCTTGTGAACATTAAATCAGAGAATGGTTATTATGTGATATCTTAATTAATTAAGGGAAACCACAGTGCTCTGATGTCTGCAGCTTATTGAATTCAGGATATGGAGCCCATCACCCAAGCAGATCTGGGTGCCAATGCTTGCCTGCACTGGTTCAGAGGACTGACTTCTCTAACCTGGAGTGCAAATGCCTTTGTGATCCAGGCTGCCTTTGAGCTCAGCCTCAAGAAGCATCTAGTACCCAGAGGCAGATACAGCTCTGTTGCCTGTCACCATGGCTGTCTCTTCCTTGTGGCCAAATCTTCCCCATGATATGAAGGAGTGGTTGATTGTGGTACAAAGTAAAAATCATTGCTGCTGGGGAGTGGGGGGGACAGAGTATCTCCATGCATGACCTGACCTGTTGCACACATTTACAGAGCACCTGTGGTGCCCTAGACAGCACATTGCTTGGGATCTCAGCCTGCCACAGAAAGATGCTCATGGTACCAGCCATGGACCTGTCTCTGCACTGCTAAAGGTGTGTGCACTCATCATTCTGCCATAGCTGTGGGTTCAGGTTACTTCCCTTGACTCTCTGACCCTCTGTTTGCTCATCAGCCCAGGGAGGTCAGCATTATTACCCTGACCTGGTGCTCTCAGGACCCCCTGAGTGAAGAACCATGCACTGTCTGTCCTGCATGGGAAGCTGAGAGCATGTGGCTTCTTCAGGGGGTGGCAGAGGGCAGGGGGGCAAAGCAGACATGCTTGGAACATGTGAGAGTTGAGTGGGACAGAAAAAAAATTGGATCTATTTCATGACATACTAACTAGCAAAAGCTGTCATAGGGCCAGACCACATGATAGGTAGGTGCTGAGCTTAAGAGAGCAAAAATGGCTTAACTAAGATCAGAGAAAGGTCTTGGAGGAGGTAGGCCTTAAACTGGGCTCTTAGAAAACAGACTGAATTTGGAGATGAAGTAAGAACAGAATAGCATGAGCAGGCTGGAGAGCAGGGAGCAAGTGCCTCGTGAGCCCTCAAGAGGACTGAATTCTAGACATGTCCATTAAAGAAGCCCCTCTTCATCATGCACATCTGCCTGGAAGGGCCATGTTCAGCAGAGCCAGTGGTGTGCTGTACCCCAAAACCTAGGCCCCTCCACAATGTGGCATTGTGCAGTCAATGCCTACATCCAGACTCCCTTTGCACCAACAATGTGGGTCATGTCATTTTTTCCAATGTGGAGAAATATGGGGCTCTATTCAGATGCCAAGGATTGTAAGAAATCTCTATGCCATTTCCATACTTTCCTCCTTGTCTCCCAGCTGACGTAGAGTCTCTGAGGCCCTAGGCAGGGCTTGGGGCCATTGGGCTCCTCAGGATTCTATAGATGAATTCCTAGGTTCTGTGAACCCAATGAATGTGTGAAAAATTTTGTGTGAATGTACATGTGTGCATTTTAGTCTGATGATCGTCTGTTGCTTTTACCTTCTCAAAGGAACATGTAACATAAAAATGATTAAGAACCATTATAGATAGCAGAGCCACGGAGGGAAGGAAACTGTCTCTCAATCTCTATGTGGAAGAAAAAGGTTAGTTAACCAGGTTCTTGCATTAGATTATGATGTAAGCAAGAAACACATCAGTGCTGTGTTGAACCTCTCAAACTTAAGGATTCGTTATGGCAGCTAACGTTATGCTAATACATGTGGGAGCCATGCTTTTCTGGGAGCAGAGCCCTGTAATGCATGCCATCCCCTAGATCCATTGATCTTATGACCTTAGAGAGTTACTCTGTCTGTTTCTCTGGTGAGGTGAGGTGGGAAAGCAGTGTGCCTCATAACACGACTTCCTGTTTCCCTCAAAGGTCTTTTTACTCTAGGATTAATGCACAGATCACTGTGCCTTGCTGGGAATAAGTGTCACTCAATTCATGAAGTCTGGCTACTGTCCCCAACCCTGCACACAGACTGCCCCCATGAAGGTCTCCAGGGACCACCTACACCTGCATCCAGGGGGCTCTCCCCTGGAACCTTCTTCCTTGAGCTCTTGGGTGCAGGCTGCCTCTTCCTTTTGGGAAGTCCACATTTCTCTGCTCCCCCAGGCCCTCCTGCTCCTCCAGCTGCTCCTGCCAGGCCCTGCAGGGAAGCTTCACTCCCCACTCCCCCTGGATGTTGGCTCAAGGTCAAGCCCTCCTTGCCCTGCCTAGAGTCAGTTCTTGGTTCTCAACACAGCAGCCCCAGGGATCCTCTCAAGGTCCAAGTCAGATCCCGTTGTGGTTCTTCTCAGGGCCCTCCAGTGGCTCCTTCCTCATTCAGAGTGACGCCCCAATCCCTCCGCACAGGGGCCTTCAAACTAGCTGTCTGCACCAGCCCTTCTACTTCTCTTGTCCTTGTCTCTGCCCCTTGCTTGCTCCCTAGCAACCTGGCCTTCTGTGTCCCTTGAGCCTTTGGTCACACTACAACCTCTAGCAGGCCTTTGCTGTCTTCAAAGCTACAAGCTCTGAGCACCTGCCTGAAAATTATAACTCCTACCCCCTACCAACTTCCTACTTCCTTGCCCAGCAAGATTTTCCCCTGTCATCCCTTTAATCACCCAGCAGACTCTATATCCTCAGCCTCCATATCTGAAGATCATTCAACCAACCATGGATCAAAAATATTAGGGGAAAAAATTGCATCTGTGCTGAACCTATACAGACTTTATTCACTAAACAACACAATGTAACAACTATTTACATCACATTAGGTCAACTCAATGGCACCTAACAACAACATAGATGATATTAAGGTATATGGGAAGATGTGTGAAGGTTATATGCAAATACTGTGTTGTTGTTGTTAGGTGCCATCAAGTTGGGTCTGACTCATAGTGATCCTATGTACAACAGAACAAAACACTCCCCAACACTGTTGCCATGCCCAGCACTACGTCAGTGCTTTTCTGCTATTGATAGGGTTTTCTATGGCTGATTGTTTGGGGAGTGAGCTGCCACGTCCTTCTCCTGTTTTTGTGGTGCAGCGTCAGATTGCACAGAGCAGCACCCTACCGACTGAGCTAAACCCCAGCCCATGCAAGTACTACAACCATTTTTTATAAGGGACTTGAGCGTCTTCAGCTTTGCTCTCTGCAGGAGGTCCTGAAACCAATCCTCTGTAGATACTGAGGGAAGACTGTATTTCATGCATTTGGCTTAGGGTCCACCTCTTTCATCAGTTAGGATATACAAGATTTTTATTTAGTTCCTGATGTATCCTCAGCACCTAGAATAGTTCTTGGCACATAGTCAACATAATACAATGTGTTGAATAAACAAATTCACCACCTTGTCCCTAAACCTGATCCTCCATGGAGGTTCCCTTTTGCAGTGGCTGGCACCAGCCCCAACTGGAAACATGAAGTTACCCCACCTTTCACGCTCCTCTTGCACCGACCTACCCATCTGTCACCATACCTTAGCCTGCCTCCTGGCTCACCAGGATCTGTCACCACCCCATCCCCTGTTCAGGTAGCATCATGATGGACATGGCCCCAGCTCCACCCCTCCATTCTATCGTCCAGGACAAAGCAGAGCCACCTTTGGAAACCAAATACGGGGGGAGGGGGTCATGAGAGAGTAGGGGGGAAGTGAACATAAGCAATGTACAATGAAATGCATGCATGGAAATGTCATAATGAGACTCGTTAAGTTGTACATTAAAATTTACCAATAAACTTTTTTTTAAAGAAACTGAATACCATTCTATTCCCTTCCCTTGAAGATCTTCAGGGCTTCCCATTGCTGCATAAAGTGTGAGTGTTCTCAGAGTGCACCAGCCCCTTCACAAAGCAGCCCTTGCTTACCTTCCAGCCTCTCCCATCTCCATGGAAACAGCTTACCATGCTCCTCCTCCACACCTCTCACAGGCTCCATGCCTTCCCTTTCCTGAGAATGCTCTCCCTTTGCCAGTGGGCTTGGTTACCTTCTTATCCTGCAGGATTCCATGTCCCAGTCTTGCCAGGCTTTGTCCTAGACCTGAGCCAGGTACCCCAGAAGGCAGCAGCAGAGAGGGGAGGAGGCCCCCAGTTGGAGTCCTGCTCCATTTACTAGCAGAACATATCCAGGGCTCCATGTCCATTCAGTGTAGCATGATACTATGAAGCACCTTGGGGTAGTTTGGGAGCCTTAAATGAGATTGCACCTTGTGGGTGCTCAATAAATGTGTTTCTTTCCTCTCACAACCTCATGGCCTCTGTACTTTTACTTGTCATTTCACCTCTCACCCTGTTCTGTAACTGTCTCCAAGACTG
Source organism: Pedetes capensis (assembly GCA_007922755.1). Taxonomy (NCBI): domain Eukaryota; kingdom Metazoa; phylum Chordata; class Mammalia; order Rodentia; family Pedetidae; genus Pedetes; species Pedetes capensis. The sequence continues at coordinate 42,507 of VMDO01001488.1, forward strand.
TGAACTCCCACAGCGCAGAGACTGTCTTATTCAATTCTCTTTTCTCCAACAATCAGCCTAGAGCCAGGGTTTCCTCAAACCAATGAATGATCTGAGCAAATTAATTAATGGAGTGACCACCAGAGGTCAGCCTCACACACAGAATGGAGCCAACGCAAATTAAAGTTCACAAGTGGCCACAGAACCTATCAAGAGAATAGGTGCTGCTGGCTCAGTGGCCCACGCCTGTAATCACGGTGTCTCAGGAGGTGGAGGCAGGAAGATGGCAAGTTGAAGGCTAGAGGCAGTCTGTGTAAATTTAGCAAGACCCTGTCTCAAGATTAAAAAGGGGAGGATGGCTAGGGGGCAGTTCAGTGGAGAAGCACTTGTAAGGCCCTGGGTTCAACCCCCCAGGACGGGGGTGGAGAAATCTGCTGCCATTGAGCAGCAGCCCTGATGGATCCTGTAAGAAGTTTGGCCCCTTGGGCTTGCTCCGTATTGCCCTGGGTTTGGGGTTCCTTGGGATGAGAGGTATGATGAGATGAACTCTTCTATGACCATTTTTCTGGCCCCTAGTGTATGTTCACGGGGCAATGACCCCAAATAAGCTGCTTGCTAAACTTCTCAGCTTCCATTTTCTGCAAATCCAAAAAAACAAAGCAAAACAACAACAACAACAACAACAACAACAAAAACAAAACAAAACAAACAAACAAAAAAACAATTCTCTAGGATCTGCTTCACAGGATTGTTTTAAGGCTTCAATGGTGTGTAAAGGTGATTGGCATAGTGCTTGACTGAGTAAGAACTTGGTAAAAGGTTGTAGAAAGGAAAGATGATTGGATGGATGGCCCAAACCTGCAGCATCTACCACTGCTCAGTCTTGAGGGCTGTGTCTGGACTGAATGATGATGCCTAGGTAAACCTCCCTGCTCACAATCTACATTCAGAACCATGGTAGCATGAGCAGAGGGGGGCTAGGAGGGTTGGGCTCATGAAGACTCTGACCTGAGTCTTCAATCTCAGAATTTCAGGACTTGAAATAAGGAGTCTTGAGGATTGTTTTTTCCCAATCCCGCCTCACAGTGGGACACCTACAAAATTCCTCTCTTCTTTGGCAGTACTAAGAATCAAATAAGGAAAGGATGTGTTAAAATACTGCGATGCTGCCTATTAGCCCTAAGAGATGTCCACCCACTCCCATCTCCCCAGCCTGTTTGTCCACAAGAAAGCTTCACTACAAGCACCGGCAGCGGTGGCGCATGGCTGTAATCCCAGTGGCTTGGCAGGTGGAGGCGGGAGGATCGCAAGTTCGAGACCAGGGGCAGTCTGCATAATTTAGCGAGACCCTGTCTCAAAAAGTAAAAAAATGGGCTGGGGGAGCAGCTCAGCAGTCCAGCACTTGCAAAGCATGCAGGCGCGAGGCCCTGGGTTCAAACCCCAGAACCACAAAAAAAGGAAAAAAAGGAAAAAAAGAAAGCTTCACCACTGTGCAGAGGTACCAACGGCCTCCAAGAGAAATGGAGAAAGGTTGCACTTCAAGGGAGAGTCAGGATCACGCCACCCTTAGGCAAAAGTCATAGGAGGTCCTAGGAAGGGAGATGAGTGAACCAAATAGACCCTGAACCCTCAAGCAGCAGTTTCAGGCCAAACCCAAGTTAAGATAATGAACAAAATCATCTTGACGCTAGTGTGTTAAAGAGATGAATGGGGCACGCACTCACAAGAATGAGTGGACTTAAAACATGAGGTAATCAGTAAGCAAAGTATTCTAGCTTGATGCAAGACAAGGAGAGACAGGCTTCTTGCTTTGGCCTGGCTGGCTTGGATTTGCCTTAATTCTCATGACTTGGGAAATGAAATCAGCAAGATTAACAATAAACATAACAATCTCTGAAGTTTGAAACTAGAAGCCCCAAGCATATCAGGATGGCCCTGATGTTGGCTGTGGCTTGAAAGGTGATGAGTTTTGATAGCGGTTGAGACAATACCTTCAATGAGATGGACTTGTTCTGGGCAGGAACCAGAGCATTTTTCTCCGGGTCTCAAATTTGTACTTTGTCATCAGTCAAGAGAAAATGAGAATAAGAGAAGCACTATGGAGGGAAATAGATGATCTCCTCAGGTGATCCTCTCTGGGTCTAAGACTATAAAATGTTCAGCAGCAAGAAAATATTGAGATAAAATGGATTTGCAAACAGAATGTATGAGTTTAATTTTTAAATGAATGCATATAATTAAAAGTATAATTCAGTTTTTAGTACATCTGCAAAACTGTGCAACTATTACCACTGTCTAATTCCAGAACATTTCTAAAACCTCCCCCAAAGAATCCCATTCCCTCCTCCCCCTAGCCCTTGCCAACCACTAATCTTTCTTCTTTCTAGTACTCCGGGGTTGAACCCAGGGCCTTGTGCATACTTTGCAAGCTCTCTACCACCAAGATGTTCCCCCAGTCCCTTTTTTTATTTTGTATCTTGAGACAGGGCCTAAGTTACTCAGACTACTTCTGTCCTTGAACTTGTGCTCATCCTGCCTCAGCCTCCTGAGTAACTGGGATCACAGGAGTGTGTCTCCACACCCAGCTTCTACTTCCTATCTCTAGGGAAATGTCTAGTTTGGACAGTTCATATAAAGTCAAACATACACTATATAGCCTTATACATCTGGTTTCTTGCACTTAGCATGATGTTTTCAAGGTTTACTCATGTTGCAGCACCTATCAATACTTCACTCCTTTTTAAGGCTGAATAGTCAGTGATTTTTAATCAATCTTCCAGAGTCTTCTGAGGTTTAATGGAAGTAACTCAAGGGCCATGAACAGAGCAGGGGCTGAGGAGTAAGTGGGTAGAACTCTGAGTCCAGCCCCCATCCCTGCTTTAAACAACTCTGATTTAATTGATTTGTTTGTTTGGGTTCCCTTTAGAATAAATAAAGGGGATCCATGGCTTAAAAAATTTAAAAAAAATAAATAATAAATAAAACAGTTTGGTAACTTGTCCACATGGCTGTGGCATCTCTGGCCTGGGGCTGGGCCTCCCTGGTGCCTGTTCTCATGAGTTCTTCTGAGGAATCTTGATGGTGACTGTCTTCACCTCTTTGTAGGCTCTCAGTCCATCCTCCCCCAGCTCCCACCCATTGTCAGATTCTTTAAAGCCTCTGAATGGCGAGTGGCAGATGATGATGTTGTAGGTGTTCACCCACACGGTCCCAGCTTGGAGTGCCTGGGTGAAGTACGTGGCCTTGTCCAGGTCCTGGGTGAACACAGCAGCAGCCTGGTGCTGTCAGCCCTCTTGATCCCCTCCTCCATTTTCTTGAACTTGAACAGGGGCTTCACAGGCCTAAAGATCTCCTCTTGGGCGATCCTCATGTTGTACTGCATATCCCTGAATACTGTATGCTTGATGAACAAACCTTGCTCCCCAAAATGCTCTCCACCACAGAGAAGTTTTGCTCCTTCCTTTTGGCCAAGGCATATGTAGCCCAGGATTCTTTCAAACTGCTCCTTGTCCACCTGGGGTCCCTGCTGGGTGTCTGGCTCAAAGGGATTCCCAACTTTCCTCTCCTTGGCTTTCTCCATGGTTCTCTTGAGAAATTCATCATAGATGGATTCTTCCACAAAGGTCCGGGAACCCGCACAGCAGCACTGGCCCATGTTGAAGAAGAGGGCTTCGTGACACTGATCCACGGCGTGACCCATGTCAGCATCAGCCAGCACAATGCTGGGGCTCTTCCCACTCAGCTCCAGGGTGACTCTCTTGAGATTAGAATCGCCAGTAGCTTTCTGGATCAGGTGGCCCACCTCGGTGGAGCCAGCGAAGGCAACTTTATCAACATCCATGTGCCAGGCAATGGCCGCTCCTGCTGTTGGGCCGTAGCCTGTGATGCTATTCCCTACCCCCAGGGGAAAGCCTGCCTCCTTGATGAGGGAGACCATGTACAGGGCAGAAAGCGGGGTCTGCTCTGCCACCTTCATAATCACCCTGTTGCCTGCAGCGAGAGCTGGGGCGAGCTTCCAGCCCTGTATAACCAAGGGGAAGTTCCACGGGATTATCTGACCACAGACGCCCACAGGTTCATGGCGAGTGAAGCAGAAATGCTCACCCTCTATAGGGATGGTCTTGCCATGCCACTTGTCAGCCCAGACAGCAAGGTAGCGGTACACCTTGATGACCTCATCCAGGTCCAAGGCATCAGACTCCTGGAAAGGGTTCCCATTGTCCAAGGTCTCCAGGGAAGCCAAGTAGACACGATCTTGCTCCACTAGGTCAGCCAGGTGGTTCCACAGCCAGCTCTGCTCAGAGGCATCCATCCGGCACCATGGGGATCCCAGGCAGAAGGCCTCCCAGGCTGCTTTCACAGCCTGGTCCACATTGGCCTGGTCCCCTTTGGCCACGTGCCCAATGACCTCACCTGTAGTCTGGTTGACAGTAGGGAAGGTCTTCTTGCTAACTGCATCTTGCCACTCATTGTTGATGAAGAGCTTACTTTAATGGATGCTGGGTTCAGGACAGGGCTTAGAAAGGCGGCAACAGAGGAGTATGGGGTGGTCCTGCCATGGAGGCAGAGCAGCCAGGGCACCAGGAAGCGCAGCATGTTGACCACTCTGGAGAGGGACAAATGGAACCAGGTTGAATAGGTGGGAGGCGGCAAAGAGGTCACCCAGAAGCTACCAACTCAGACATTCTGATTGTAGGACAAAGGGGTGTTACCTCTGAAAACATGGGTTGTGAGAGGTACAAGGGCCTCAGGAAATCTCTTGTCCATCCATCATGTCTCCCTCTCCTCTGGTTCACTTCCTCACCTCTTCTGGGTCTCTGCCAACTGTCACCTCCTCTGCCAGCCCCTCTCTGGTCCCCCTTTATAATACTGCAACTCTTCCCACCTCATACTCTATTCCCTACTCCCTGATTTATGTTTCTCCATCACACATACAAAATATATATTTATATGTGTTTATGCTTATTGCTCATCTCCCCTCAGTAACTATAAGTTCCATGAGGGTAGGAATTGGGGTAGTTTCACGCATTCCTATGTCCCTGATGCCTAGCATTATGTCTGCTACAGAGTAGCTGCTCCACAGATAGATGGACAGAACATGGGAATTTCCACAAAGCCCACTGAGAAACTGACCCAAGACTTGAGTAGAAGCCAAAGGGACTTGGAGACAGAGTTGCTTCATGTCCCCTCTGAGCCTCATATGTGAAACACTCTATGGGGTGATGCTGAATGGGGTGTTGAATGTAACACGCCAGGAAAATCCACCCAGGACATCAGAGCTAGCAGGGCCTCAGAAACCAGCCTAGGGCAGCCTCCAAGAACAGGTGTGAGCCTGGGCCTTGACTTTCCCCAAGTGCAGCAAGTCAGTCAGGGAGGAAGGGTCTGTTTATTTTCTACTATGACTCTGAAAACTGTGGAGACTTTATTAAAACAACAACTTTTTTTTTTTTTTTTTTTTTTTTTTTTTTGTGGTACCGGGGATTGAACCCATGGCCTTGCGCCTGCATGCTTTGTAAGTGCTGGACCATTGAGCTGAACCCCCAGCCCATTTTTTTTTTTTTTTTACTTTTTTGAGACAGGGTCTCGCCAAATTACGCAAACTGCCTCTGGTCTTGAACTTGCGATCCTCCTGCCTCCACCTCCTGAGCTGCTGGGATTACAGGCGTGCGCCACTGAGCCCTGCTAAAACAACAAGTTCTATGAAATCTAAACAGCATACAAAATTTAGCAAATAAACATTAAGCAGTGTGTAAAGGTCCTAAATTAGCTAAAATAGTTACTCTCTGGCCAGGATTTGAATCCCTCTGCCTTTCCTGGTTCACCTGAGTCTTGCCCTACCAGCAGCAAAATGGAATTGCACCTGCTTCCCTCCTGACTCCTGGCTTTCCCTACGCTCTGTCCCTAGGCAGGGAGAGGGACAAAAAACTCATTCAGAAAAGCAAGACTTCATCCAGGTCCCCAGGCCCTTAAAAATCAATGCTGACTAAGGAAGCGCTCCTTCAGGGACGCTGAGCCAGCAGACCTGTCAGAGGTGAGGGGTTTCCATTTGTTCAAGGCTCTGCCAGATGCTGGCACAGAGCAACCTTGCAATCAAGAGGCCTGGGTCTGAGAGAGATGGAGTCCAAGAGGAGGTGGAGGACAGGGGGGTTCATCAGCCCAAGAGTGAGGGAGAGAGGGGCTAAGCAGGCAGGAGAGGTGGTCATAGACAAAGGAAGGCAAACTACTTTTAGGCCACATCAAGGCTGTTTCTACTCAGCACCTGTATGGGGCAGGTGCCATTCCCTTCACTTGCAGATAGGAAGATCACTGCTCACAGGCTCACAGCATTTTACAGTTTGCAGCTCATCTTCTCACTGTAAATTCACCAAACCTCCCTGCAGCCGGTGGATGATCAGGGCAGGTGCTGATCCCCATTCTGGAAGACGGCTGGGAGCCAAAGAGGCTCAGGGACTCCCTGACTACACACAGCAAAAGTATTGGAGCCTCGCCTGGGGTTTTCACAGGCCTACCTCTGCGTTTCCTCTGAACATGGGCAAATTTTTTACAGTTCACCCTGTATTAGTGCCCATGGAGCAAAGGACTGGACCCGGGGACCCCGGCAGCGCCCCAGTCACCCCTTCTGCAGGGAGGAGCGCGTGTCCCACCCAGTCTCTTGGCTATGGTCGGGCTTCCTTAGCCAGAGTAGGCCAGGTGGGCAGAGATGATGGGGTTCAACTAACAAGGTAAGTCTTTGTCCTCCAGACCTACCTGGTGCCACCCAGGGACCAGGGATGGAGAGGGTCCTGCGGTGCACGCGGGGTAAAAAGGCCGGCCCACACGAGGGGAAGTCTCGGCCCCTCAAGACGAAAGCCTCCATGCGGGGAACCGGAGGGACAGCCTTCCCAGGGGCGCGGAGGGAGGAAGGGCGGGAGTTACCTGCGGCGGGCTCGGGCTCAGCCCCAGCTTCAGGTTCAAGTCTAGTTTCGGGTTAGGCTTCTGCTAGATCAAGGTTCTCCCCGTCTCCGCGGAGCGAGGCCAGAATGTCAATGAGGTTCCGCCTGCGCCTGGGGCGCCGCCCACGCCTGCCTCCAGCCTAGGCTGCCTCTCAGTCCTAGGGGGCCGGGCGCCCCACCTTTCGCGTCCCCGCCCTGCTTGCCTGCTGCGTCCCGCATCCCTCTTCAGCGCTCTCTTCCTCTTGTCCTGTGGTGCAGGCGGCCATTTGTCCCAAGTCTGAGGTTCTAAGGTTCTAAGGTTCTCCTTTGGGAGGGGAAAGAGAGACTGGAGAGGAGCCGGGGCTTCCCTGGGTCACACAGCAAGGCTCCCTCCTGCACCATGTGCTTGGCTAGTTTGCCATTCTAGAGCCTCTCCTTAACCCTTTTCGGCCTCCCCCTCACTTTCGCCCCCTGGTCTCACTAATTTCTGACTGTGACTTCCACTTTCACTGTTCTTCTAAGAGAATTTTAAGAAAAGTTTGTTTGTGAATTTTAAAATGTCCCAGGGAGAAAAATATCTGCACAGTGTAGAAGGCTTGGAAAACACAGGAAAAGTTGAAAGAAAAAAATCACCTGCACTCCCATCATCCTAAGCCATTATTAAGGTATCTTTCAAATTTTCGTATAATAAAAATGAAATCATATAATGATTTCTATTCTAATGCTTTTCAAAAATAAAAAGCCTAGGGGCCCAGCACAGTGGCACATGCCTGTAATTCCAGCAGCTGGGGAGGAGGAGGCAGGAGGATCACAAGTTAGACACCAGAGGCAGTCTGCGTAATTTAGCGAGACCCTGTCTCAAAAAAAATTAAAAAAGAAAGAAAAAAAAAGGCTGAGGGTGCAGCTCAGTGGTACAGCATTTGCAAAGCAGGCAAGTTCGAGGCCCTGGGTTCAACACCAGTGCTGCAAAAAAAGTAAGATAAAAAATAAAAATAAAAAGCCTAGACTGTATTTTGAACTTTTGTCCTATCACCTGTTAAAACATTGTCCTCTGCAAGGTGGCACAGAATTCCACTGTAGGGATGGACTGCTGGACTTCTGATGAGCTCCAACTTGTTGCTATAGAAGATGAGTAGGATGGACATCCGCCTGTGTCTCTCTCCCTCCACCTCCATCCCTTTCTCCTCCTTGTTAGAGTCTGCTAACAGCTGTTTCCTGACTCCTTTGCAGCTCGAGTTTGGGATGTGAACCAGGTGCTGCCTGCAGGATTCCTGCCAGATGCAGAAGAGGGAGGGGGTAGGAAGTACTGACCTGCCCCTTTGGGGCATCACTTGTAGGATGGTAGAAATATGAGGATTTTCTGCAGCAGCTTCCTGGCTGTAGAGTGACAGCTATGGCTGCGGCTCCTTAACTTTATCTGCTCTTTCAATCACCATGGCAGGAGTATATCTTGTGCAAATAGCTCACCAGTGGCCTCAGATAGTAACTCAATTGGGGGAACCTCAGCCCTATTGTTTTGAGGGTCTGCCTCTGGCCCTTCTACCAATTCTGTGATAGCCAATTCCCTGTATTAAATTCCTACCTCTCTGTATTTGGTATTTTAGAGTATTCACATTTTCCTGCTTGAACCTAACTCACTTTCATATTTCTTTCCTTAACCTGTATCTCCATAAAATATTTTGCTGCCTTATGGTTCTAAGGGTGGTCATAGTTTTTGCTGCAGAAGTTAGCTCATCAGTAAAGGACTATGTTTTGCATTTTATCACCTTGATGCCCATGCTTCCCTCAGGATTCTTGGGCAATTGCCATTCTCTTGCGAAGTCCTTCACTTCCCCCATAGTATGTGGACAGTCAACTCCCCGTGGGCACTTAGCTTCGCACTCAGGGGCACTCAGGAGTGGATTAACTTAGTGATTAATTGGTCAGAAATGAACAAACCTTACTGATGGAGGTGGTGACTCCATGACAAAGCCTGTATCAGTCCTCACATGATCAGACTGCATTGGAAAGTTGGGCAGGTCTGAGGGGCCAGCCCCAGACAGGAAGTGCCACTGCTCGCCACCAGGAAAAGCTTGGAGGTTGCTGTCTTATGAGAAACAATGGAAGGATCTGGGGATGTCCACCTTTTAGAACTCTGGACAAAACCAGACCGGATCTGTGGGGTCCTAGAAGGTGAAACCAGACCAAAGAAGGGAAGTCACAGGAAATCAGAGGGAAAACTTCCTGGCAAAGCAGAGCTGGGGCTGGGGATGTAGCTTGCTGGTAAAGTGCTTGCCTAGCATGTGCAAGGCCCTGGGTTTGATTACCAGCACTACAAAAAATAAATAAGTAAATTAAACAGGGCTAAGAATGGAAAGGGCTGCCTTTTTGAAAGACATTCATCACTGGAGAAGAATAAGGAGGCATGGACAACCATTTGGAATAATCCCATGGAGGGGAATATCAGACAAGGACTAAACTAGACAAGGGGTTCCCAAGCTTAGCTGTTATAAGAATTACATGGAGAGATTTTTAAAAAATTACAGTCTCCCAAGCTTTCCCTTCAGCGATTCCAAATCATTAGATGTATGTTTAAGAGTGCTTCGCATGCATCTCATGTGCAACCATATTTGGGAAGCACTGGCTTCAGTGGTCTTTGGGGATTCTGTGACTCTGTCATAGTGTTTCCAGAAAATGACTTCCCCTGTGAATGCCTTGTGTCTCAATTCCTTCCAGCATGTCCAGTCTGGACACTTCATAAATCATAGTTGGCATCAGAATTCACCCAAGTGATGCAGTTGTGAGATATTTCTAAAAGTGTTCAAAATTTTTAAAATGCTGCTTGACATTTCTGGTTTGGAGAGGAGGGTAACTGTCCAGCGACTGAGGTTAAAATGCCCAAATTAGTTTTACAGAGGGTTGACTATTTATCAGAAATGTTTTTGGTTCAGCTTTTTAATTAGCAAAAAAGCCTGGTCCTCATTAATGGATATTGGGCCTGGAACCACTGTGGCTGTTTGGATAAAAAGATTGAAGGGGGAAGGATGAGATAACACAAGCCACAGTCAGGTCATTGTGCCAGAGAATGTCATCCAGGGATATGTTTACAATGGGGCTGAAGTGGGAGGAGAAACTATTTCTATTCTTCAACATTTTAGAACCTTATATGTCTAGAAAGTTTACTGAAGAAGATTCCAGCTCTGAGAATAATGAACAGATCAGATAGATTCTAAACAAAAAAAGGCATGTGAGCTATACTGTTTATTTTACACTAAGCATAGGCATTCTCTCATCTGAACTGAGAATGGAAGACTGGGCCAAGACACTAAAGAGTTTTCAGGGAATGGGCATTTAAAGATAAAGAGACATTTAAAAATCAAACCAAAGCCAAGCACTGTAGCACAAGCCTATCATCTCAGTGACTCAGGAGGCTGAGGTGGGATGATCACAAGTTTGAGGCCAGAGGTAGCCTGCACAACTTAGCAAGACCCTGCCTCAAAATAAAAAGTTGTTGAGAGTGCAGCTCAGTGGTAAAGTACTTGCTTAGCATGTTTGAAGCCCTAAGTTCAATTGAAGCCCTAAGTTCAACCATTACTGGGGGAAAGCAATTAAACCAAAATAAATGTTTTTTTCTCAACTTCTGAGGAAAGCTTACACTCTGTGAACATGGCCAAGTCTGCATGTCGTCAAACCAAACAAACACTTTTTGTTTACCACAAACTCAGTTCTACATCTGTTTGTTTGTCTTTCTTTGTCTTCACTCCCTCTGCACTCCATTTTTATAGTTGAGGAAATTAAGACCAAGAAAGGGAAAGGAACTTACCAAAGGTTACAAAGGGGATTAGAATCCAGTTCAGACTAGAAGCTAGGCTCTTGCATAGTACACAACTTAACACTGGATGGAGGCAGAGCGCAGGCACCTGCAGATGTGGGTTTCTATTCGTGACTTTGATGGGCTCCTGAGAAGGCTCTGTTGCCCAGAATCTTCTCAGGGCAACAGAGAACACTGGCAGTGGCTCCCCCATAATTCCAGCATTTCTAGGTTTCCCGAAAACAGCTTCATGCCCTTTCCTTCCTAGCCTCCCAGATGATTCCTCATGTTATGATTTGAATCTAAAATGTTCCCCAAAGGTCATGTGTTTGAGCATTTGGTTTCCAAGTATTGGTGCTGTTTGTGGGGCTGTGGAACTTTGGGAGGTGGGACCTAGCTAGTGGAAGTAGGTCACTGCGGGTGGGACTTTAGAGGTTTTGTGTGGATCTCTGCTTCTAACTGATCTCTCTCTGCTACCAGATGACATGCTATAAAGTCCTCTGCCACAAGCCCTGCCACCAGCTGCTACACTGTACCCCATTGCCACTGTGGACGAATACCATCTAAACTAGGCATTTCCAACCTGTGGGCCAGGAGCTTCTTGCAGACCAGGACAGCTAGTGATGAGGCCCCACAAAATCTTTTAACATCATGTGTTTTTTAGTGTTCGTCTTCTTTGTGACCATATGTATAGTTCCAATTTTGAGGTTTCAAAGCTATACCACACAGCTATGTTTACAGAACAAAACCTAATTCTTCTTTACAATATTCTGAGATGGTACCACAGTATCAAATTCTAACCTTCAAATAAGTGTAAATATGACATAGTTGGTAACATGAGTCAGATTGCCCCAGCCCAGCCAGTTGGGTATGTTGTTGTTGTTGTTGTTAGGTGCCGTCGAGTTGGTATCCGACTCATAGCGACCCTCACAGGGTTTTCAATGGCTGACTGTTTCGGGATTGCCTTGGGAGTGGATTGCCAGGCCCTTCTCCCATTTTTGCAGTGCTGGGAATTGAACTCAGGACCTCAGAGACTGCAGCGCAGCGCTCTACCCACTGAGCTAAATCCCAGCCCCAGTTGGGTATAATAAGACTGAATTTGAAGTGATTTGAAGCTATTCAAAGCCACTTAAGAGTTCATCAGAGATTACATGAATTTTGGGCAACTTGGCAAATAAGATGTAGCAATTGCCAATAATAGTTTTGAAAATCTCATTCAACCCAGTTCTAGATGCTACATATTGACCATTGCAATATTTACTTGAGAATTCCCTGAGAGTTGCGACCACTTCATCAAACCAGACATTGATAAATTAGTTTTATAAAAACAAGGTCAAATTTCCTACCAGTTTCATGTTGCTCTCATTTCTCTAAACTTTATAGTAAAAAAGACTTAAAAGAGAAATCTTATGATACACACACACACACACACACACACACACACACTATACTATATAATTTGTGTAGGCCAAGATGATTCCTCTTTACTCTATGTGGCCCAGGGAGATCAAAAGTTTGGACACCACTGCTCAAAACCATGAGTCAAAATAAGCCTTTTCTCCCCTAAGTTGATTCTGTCATATATTTTGCCACAGTAGTGCATAAGCTAACTGATGTACCCTGTATTAAATCTCTTGTGCTTGAAACACCTAGAGTGGCTTCTGTTTTCCTGGTGACACTCAAACTGATAGCACCAGTGAGCTGATGAAGACCCAACTGAGACAACCAGCAGGAGGAAGAGGAGAAAGGAGGAGGCTGCAGTGTTTATAGGTGACAGTGGCATCTCTAAAGCACAAGTGGAGGTCACCCCAGCAGAGCAGAAAGCAAGCTATGACTATGCTGGTTGTGGCTCTCTCCCCATGCCAAGGTCAAGGAAAAGAGCTACATGCAAATGAACTAAGCCGCCATGGAAAGCAGTGCCACATGTGGCCTTGAGACTTCTATCTTGGAGAAGGGATAGGGTGGAGTTTGGGAGAAATCTGGACAGAGGCCAAGGAATGGGATTATAAAGGGAAGAACATAGGCAATAAATAGAAGGAATATACTAACCCCACCCAAAAGGACCCGGCTTCAGACCTGCCACTGACCTGGTAACAAGCAGCACAGATACATCAATGCTGCTCAACTGGCCTGGTGAAAAAGCACTAGATTGAGACCACAGCTGGCAGCCCAAGTCTTTGGCCAGCACACATGTTCATTTGGGCCCCAGCAGGGCTGTGGGGTTTTGTTTTTCCTTTTAATGCTTTCTCATGCCTAAAAATTGAGATATTTCACATGAAAACTTTGCATTTCTAGTTTTCCTTTAGACATCAGAAGACTTGGCCCACTAGGTCTGCACTGCCATGTGGAGTAGCCAGTTGTCTAGAGACCCATGACACAACCCCTTTAGGTGGGGCCTTTGCTCTCCTGTTGGTCTCAGGCCCCCCGACTCCCTTTTGCTTCACACCAGCTTCATTGATTATTGTAGGCAGAATAACAGCCCCTAAATGTGCTTATGCCCTAATACCTGTTAGGTGTGACTATGTTACCTTCTAAGACCAAAGGGGACTTTGCAACTAGTGAGTTTGAGGTGGGAGATCATTCTGGTTTAGGTGGGTAGGACCAATGTGATCACAAGGGTTTCAAGACTCAAGAGAGAGATGTGATTGTAGAAGCAGAGGTTGGAGTGATGCAGCCACAAACCAAAGAACATGTGCAGCTGGAAAAGTTCAGGGAACTGATTCTCCCCCAGCTCCCCTCAAAGGAATGCAACTCTACCAACACCTAGTTTCAACCCCAGGGAACACACTTCAAACTTCTGACATCCAGAACTGTAAAATAATTAATTTATGCTGTTTTCAGCTACCACGTTTGTGATAATTTGTTCCATCACCAATAAGAAACTAAGACACTAATTCACTCACTTAGCCTTGCAGGCATTTGAGTTTATGGCCCTGACCTACACAGAGCAGTGCAGGTGGCCAGCAGTGTTCTGTTGTGTGGACACAGCACAATTGTAATGAAAAGCTTTTATTTAGTTTCCCAAGCATCTCTCTCTCAATCTCTCTCTTTTGTGTGTGTGTGTGTGTGTGTGTGTGTGTGTGTGTGTGTATGTGTATAGTTGTTGTTAGGTGCCATTGAGTCGGTATCTGACTCATAGAGACCCTCATAGGATTTTCAATGGCTGACTGTTTTGGGATTGGCTTGGGAATTGAACTCAGGACCTCAGAGACTGCAGCACAGTGTTCTACCAACTAAGCTAAATCCCAGCCCATATATACATATATATATATATATATATATATATATATATATATATATTATATATATACACACACACATACACATATGTGTGTATATATATACGTATACATATATGTGTATATATGTATACATATATACATATTATATGCATATATATGTATACATATATACATATATGTATATGTATATACACATATATGTGCATATATGTGTACATATATGTACATATGTGTATATATGTGTATATACATATATATGTATATATGTATGTGTATATATATATATATATACACATTTACATTAGTTTCCATTTCAAGCTAATTGCACATCTCAAGAAAATAACTACTGTCATTATATGTTCTTAGAACATTCCTTAGGGAATTGAGCATTCCCAGTATGTTAAAGTAAAACCAGCCCTCTTTAGCATATTTAATTACTCAAGCAACCTTCATGATCTTTTTATGGCTCTCTGATCTTTTGAACTTGATTGATAATAAAAAGTGGTTTATACTAAGACCAAAACTTATTCTGACATCTTATTATGGTTAATGTATGTTAATCTTTTCTTTGGCCACAATCATTATTTTTATTGTTACATTATTTTTTATCTCCTCTCATTCTTTTTAATCTGCTCCAGCTATAACCATGACCAACTTTTTTTATTTTTAATGAGACATTAAAATAATTTCCATCCTGGCTCTTTTTCTCTCCTTATTGTATTGATTAGTCTTAATTTTTTAGTCAATGTTCCAGAGGCACATGAAATGATTAGCTACAGAACACCTCTCTTTTCTTCTGAAAATAGTACTCCCCTGCCCCCACCCCTAGCTCCATCACATTTTGAGAACTTCCCATCATAGTATTCTTTGTATTGTGGGGAACTTGTTAAAGCTTGCTACATATAAGTGCTTTATATTCTGCATTTCTTTCTCTCTTTCTTTCTTTCTTTCTTTCTTTCTTTCTTTCTTTCTTTCTTCTTTTTTTTGAGGTACTGGGGGTTGAAGCCAGGGCATCCTGCTTGCATGCTTTGCGAGTGCTAGACCACTGAGCTGCACCCCCAGCCCATTTTTTTTTTCTTTTTTACTTTTTGAGACATGACTCAGACTGCCTCTGGTCTTGAACTTGAAATCCTCCTGCCTCAGCCTCCCGAGTTGCTGGGATTACAGGCGTGTGTCACCATGCCCAGTGACAAATATATTTTGCATTTCTAATGCATTGTCCGGGCTGGGATTTAGCTCAGTGGGTAGAACGCTGCGCTGCAGTCTCCGAGGTCCGGAGTTCAATTCCCAGCACCGCAAAAATGGGAGAAGGGCCTGGCAATCCACTCCCAAGGCAATCCCGAAGCACTCAGCCATTGAAAACCCTATGAGGGTTGCTATGAGTTGGATACCGATTCGACGACACCTAACAACAACAATGCATTGTCCAGCAATGCAACTGCTGCCAGTCTCCAGACCATGCTTTGAGCAGCAAGAGGAAAGGATGAGATCTGAAGGACAAGGAGGCGCTGAAGATGCAGGAAAAGGGACAGGCCTGAGCACATGCCTTGAAGTTGGAGGAATCAAGTTTCATGCAAAGAACTGAAAAAAGACAGACACTGTAGAAGCCCGAAGAACGAAGAGGCCAATGGTGTTGGAGGAAGGAGGGACTAGACTATGCAAGGCTTTGAGACCAAGTAAGAGCTCTGCCTGGGGGCTATGCACCCTGGGTAGACCTAACATGGTCCCATCACGGAGAAGCTCAAAGGAGAGTGGGAAGGTTGACCCAAACCAAACCAATGCAATAAACCATCAAACACCTTCAAACAAAGATCAGCACCAAGCTCTATGCAAGCAGAGCGGAGAGCCCTGAGTTGTTCTCCAGACTCCTTGGGAGAAGATGACCTTCTAGCTGAGCCATGTATCAGTCAGAGTCAGTTTA
Source organism: Pedetes capensis (assembly GCA_007922755.1). NCBI lineage: Eukaryota > Metazoa > Chordata > Mammalia > Rodentia > Pedetidae > Pedetes > Pedetes capensis. The sequence continues at coordinate 58,350 of VMDO01001488.1, forward strand.
GATGCATGCAATTAAACAGTGGTCGTCAGCAGCAATGTGCATTAGCATCACTTGGAGAGTTCTTGGAAACGTAGGCATCTGAGCCAACAAGAATCTTGGATGTTGAAACTGGTCCTCCAGTTTTGTTGTTGTTTTGTTTTAAGCGCCTCCTTGGATACCAATGTGTAGCTAGATTTGAGAACTACAGGCACACACACACACACACACACACACACACACACACACACACACACACTGTATAAAAGTAGCTTAAACAAGAACAAAGAGTATTTTTCTCTCACTTAGAAGTCCAGAGCTAGGCTGTTCAGTGGAGTCAATGTTCTGCTCTCTCTTCACCAAGAGCAGAACACCCTACTCCATCTTCACTAAGAGCAGAGCACATTACTAAAGAGTTTGAGAAAGGAAGAGGAGGGGAGGGTGACACGGTCCTGTTTGCAATCTGCAAAGATCATTCTGGTTTGAGTGTGTGTCTCTGCGAGTGGCACAGGAGGAAACAGGATTCTAAGTTACGGCACCAAGAGCAGCAGGTGTTGATAATTAGCGAAGTTCGCAGCTGATGGGTACAAAGGGGTTCATTATGCTGTCTCTCTCTTTGTGTGTATATTTAAACTTGTTCATAATATGAAGTTTAAAAAATAAAAGATTATGCTATCATACCCACAGAATGTACTCTCCTGATTCAGGGGCTCTGTAACTGACCTGCCTCTGTATCCCTCACACTGTGCCCAAAGGGGACCATGTCTTTGACTAAATTCAAAGTTAATCATTGAACAGCAAAGACAGATGGGCAGGGATGGTACAAAGGGCAGGAGGCTGAGTGTGACAGCCTGGGTCCTGGTCCCCTCTTCAGCCTCTCTGTGTGACCTCTCAGCTCCTTCTCCTTCATTTTAAGAAGAAGGGACTATGTAGTGGACAAAAGGGCGACTAGAGGACCACACGTGAAAAAGTTGTAATAGAGCTGTTAAATAATGTTCGTTAGCAGAGCCTTTGGGCCACATGCTTTGGACCCTGAATGCATGCTGTCTGTGAAACCCAGTTAACTCCCCTCCTGTTATCACAGCTCATTCTGAGCCATTAGGAGCACTAGTTGAAGTACAAAGTATTGGCAGGGACTCAGTATATCTTTATACATTTGCTGACTGAGTGGGATTGAAATGCTGCCCTACTGCTAATGATACATGGTGAGGATTTGCCAAGGAATGCACTAGGACCTCTCAGATCCAGAGGGCTGATGTCGAAGTCACCAAGGAGGGGAACATCAGTGAATACTGGCTCAGGGTACCCTTAACTCACTGTCTCTGGCCAGTTCTTTCCAGTTCAAAGATTGTGTTCTCAACCCAGCCCCTCACCAGGCCCTGTAGCTTCCACATTAGCAAGTGTCTACCATCCATGTTCCTTCCTTCACACAGCTCCTGCGAGGTACCTAGGCCAGGTCATGGCCATCCCCAGAACGGGTGCTGAGCGTGATGGGGAAGAGACCCACGGAGGAGAGAAGGCACAAAGTGCTGTGGGGAGAGCCTGGTGACCTGGATTCAAGGCTGTCTGGCTCACCTTGAACCCTCTCTATCTTTATGGCAAAAGATTGGGCTAGACCAGGGCACAATGACATCTTACTCAGAAGCCCTATGTTAAGGGGAAAGAGGCTGTTAGCTGAATCCCCAACCCCCTGGTGGCCCTTGGGGAAGCTCCAAGGGGCTCTTGGCTCCCCTTCTTCCCAGGTTGGCCCCTGGGCAGAGGGAGCTAGGACAAGTACAGTGGCAAGATAAGTGTAAAGAGACCCAGAGGCAGGAACCAGGGAGTGAGGCCCCCACCCAGTCATGTGGGAGTCCTTACTGGGCTGGAGGATAGCTGGGCTAGGTCTGTCTTCTGGTTACTGGGCTGATACAGGAAGCACAAGTAGATGGGTCTGGAGCATGGGTCTGAGAATCTGGCAGCAAAACCTCTGTCCTTGTATTTGGTTTGTAAAAGAATTCATACCCGATATAGAACTTATAGCAGAGAGTATTTTGTTATTGTTTCTTATTAAAGTTAGTACACATTTAAGGATTAATTACTGGGAAAACTGAGGCACCTGGAGAAGCTTAGGTAGCTCTGCAAAGAAACTTGGAGAAATCTGCATTCCCTGGGTGAATCAGCATTAGGAGATTTCCATTCCCCAGAGGAAGACAAAGAAGCCAAAAAACAGGAGTTAAGCAGGCTTTTCAAAGGAAAGGTGCCTTGGATTGAGAGAGGGTGTGCCCCAGAGAAAGGAGAGGCATGCATGTGGTTGTTCGAGAGAGAAGAGAAGAGGAGCAGAGAAGAGAGAGAGAGAGAGAGAAAGAGAGAAAGAGAGAGAGAGAGAGAGAGAGAAAGAGAGGTGGTCTGTAGAAGAAGACAGTGTGGGCACCTGTTCCCTTTTGTTTTAGTCAAACTAGGGCTGGGATTTAGCTCAGTTGGTAGAGCGCCGCTCTGTAGTCTCTGAGGTCCTGAGTTCAATTCCCAGCACCGCAAAAATGGGAGAAGGGCCTGGCAATCCACTCCCAAGGCAATCCCTAAACAATCAGCCATTGAAAACCCTATGAGGGTCGATATGAGTTGGATACCGACTCGACGGCACCTAACAACAACAACAACAAGGGAAAGCCCAGTGTGAATCAGCCCTGGACACCCAGCTCTGGGCACCTAGTATGACGTGGGCCTAGGGTCGTTGTTTTGTTAATGGCTCGAGGTCTTGGGTAGGATATGGGATCTGTGTGAAAACGTCCTCCCAATGTCCTCAGAAGGCATGTGGCTTCTTCATCATGGCGGAACAGCAGGAGCCATTTTCAGTCCCCCTTTCCTCCATATTGCCTGCTAATGCCTAAACTGGCTACCTAACACTCCCAGGGTCGACTTCTCTGATCAGAACCTGTTAGAAGGGGAGAGAGTGTGGAGAGAGATCAGGGCTCCCTGGCTCAGAAATGGCTCCATTCCCAGGGGCACCCCTTGTTCTTCCCTGAGCCAGGCCAGTTCTGCTGTATCAGGGAGGAAGAGGCTCCCTGGGAGACCTGTTTCAAGAAGGGAAAGTGTTATAGCTGTGAGGGGACAGCCCCAGGACCAGGTGTGATACTGGAAATCTGAATAACAAAATCAAGCCCTGCCAAGTCAGCCAGCACACAGCATGGCCCTTGTGTCCCCCCACGTGGGACCAGGCTTTGCTCCTTTACATGCTGGGTCATGTGGAAGTTTGGAGGTCCCAGGGGAGGGGCTGAGAGGGCAGAGTGGATGTGGCTACTTGGGGGCTCGGACATTGTCTGCTCACAAGCTTGTAGGTGCACATTTCATGGTAAGGCACCCGTGTGGCTATACTAGGACTTTCCAGCTGAACATGAGTCCTGTTTTGTGATTTATGACTTGAGCCAAGGGAGGTCACCGTGGGGATGGGAAGAGTATGAATTGACAATATTATTAGACTGCTGGAAGAGTTGTTGTTGTAGGTGCCGTCCAGTCAATTCCGACTCATAGCAACCTTGGTAGGGTTTTTAATGGCTGATTGTAACGAGATTGCCTTGGGGGTGGATTGCCATGTCCTTCTCCCTTTTTTGCAGTGCTGGGGATTAAACCAAGGGCCTCAGCGAGTGCAGAGCAGCTAAACGTCATGTGCTGGACCAGTGGAGACACTGAAATCCAGGGAAAGGCACAGTCTGCCTGTGGACAGGCAGAGACCTGGCAGCGGGGAGGGGGCAGGGTAGAGTAGAAGCTGCAGCATCTTGGCCCTGGAGGTGCGATTACTGCCTGCTGGGGACAGATCAACGCCTTTAACAGGCATGTTTATTTAACAGGCTTCTCTACTCACCACCCAGAGGGAAAGAAAGGATTATTCAATCTTGTTTTCCAGCAAAAGGAAAATGAAGGGGGGGGGGGGTGGCGATGAGAGAGCAGAATAATACTGCAGCTGATGGAGCCTCATGTCTCAGGTTACATGCCACCAAACCCCATCTCAGATGACAGAAGGGGACAAAGGGGCTGGTGTGCTGACTGGGGCCATTTATTTGCCATCATCTGCAAATGTGCTTCATCATTATCTTCTTACAATCACTATCAGCATTCTGTACCTCAGAGAGCAAGGGGTGTGAAAGAGAGCAGCTGTCCCCCACGTAGACAGGCCTCTGGCCCTGCAAAGCCAGGATGTGACCTGTTTACAGCCCTGACTCCTTCTCTTTGGGCCCCAGTCTTCTGGGGGCTCCTTCCTGAATCACTCCTGGGCTAGGAAGCTGCTTCTCCCTGAGGAAGAAGAGCATCAGCATTGCTGACTACAGAAGAGGAAAGCAGTTATTTTCCAAAACTGGAGGTCACCACCCCTTCAGGAAGCCCTGGAGTCAATAGGACACCAAGGTCCTCCTCTTACCTGTGAGAAACCTGAGGAAGGATTTTAAAATTCTACTTGCCCAAGTCATCATACCACAGAGACACCTGCATCTTCATATTCAATGCAGCACTTTTCACAATAGCAAGGATATGGAGCCAACCAAGGCACCTATCAACAGAAGAACAGATTAAAAAATTATAGTGCATGTACACAATGAAATACTACCCAGCAATAAAAAAAATGAAATAATGTCATTTGCAGCAAAATGGATGGAACTCGAGAACATCATCTTGAACGAATACAAGCTCAAAAAGAGAAATACCATATGTTCTCATCATATGTGGGAGCTGAATCTTAGTTAAAGGAAGAAAAAATCCTATACGTAAATTGATATACAAAAAATACACAGTTAAACTTAGCGAAGAAAGGACAATATAAAGAGTAGAAAGAAGGAGGGAGGCAACAAGCAGAGGGAAGGGAAGATTGCGGAATGTGGGATGGGGAGGAGAATCAATGTAGAGGGATAAAGGGGAAGAGGATGATCTCAATATAAACTTCAAAATGCAACTTCATAAGCACATTGGAAAAATAGGGGAATATCACACAAATATGCATTTGCGTTTTACTACATATTAGTCATAAGGCTCCATAAAACTTGTAAGTTGATAAAAGTATAACCAAAAGTGATATCATAGGTGCATAATGGAAAAAGCCAATGCTGTATTACTCTCTACCCCACCATCATTTACCAATAAAGGGAGAAAAGAAATTACTTTTCAAATGGAAAAAAAAATTCCGGTCTGCTTGTCAGAGCAGAATATGCACTCATAGGTAATTTCTTGTGATCTTACAGCTTGCTGGGAGCAAGACACCTACCAATGTGACATTAGCCCAAGCATTTGCTCTGTGCCTTGAATGTGGCACTGGAATACCACAGACAAAACCTGAGGGACATATCTTCTGAATAGACCCCTCCTTGTGTCTCCCCAGGGCTTGAAATGCTTGGTCTCAAAGTGCCCGGGAGTGGCCTGTGGAACCTTCCTATTCATTCTGAGGTGTTTAAAAGAGGATCCAGCAAGGCTAACCACGAGATGATCCATCTGGATTGAAGTCCAGTAATAACGAACATTTATCCAGGGCTTACTATGCACAAAACACTTTACGTGGATTAACTCATGTAAGACTTATTATACCCAGGAACAGGAGACTCACCTAGGCGCTCCATCTAGGAGCAAGAATTTAAGATTCCGAGACATATAGGTGGTGGTGGGCCCTGGCTACACACTGCAATGTCCTGAGGTTTTACATAAACAGCTGGTGCCCAAGCCGCCCACCTAGACCACCTGAATGGATTCCCTGGCCCTGTGGGGCCTGGCTATGCGTGTGATGTGAAGTCCCTAGTGATTCCTTGTGTTGGTAGAGGTGAGAAGATAGGGCTGCATCATTTGTTCAAGGTCATGCAGTTAATGAGTGGTGGGTTCTATCCCAGGAGCTCTCACTCCACTGACCTCACTTTGAGCATGCTGGAAACAGTATAATTCACTGTCCTCCAAAAGGACCTGGGGCTCTGGTGTAAAACACTTTCTTCCTTTAACAAGAGAATCTTATGGGGCAGCCTGCAACTCTAGCAGCTCCTTAGCTCTGGAACCAAAGGTAATATTCATTTCCTGCTCTTAACTTTCCTGGTTTGTGCCAAGTGGTACAACAGAATTCATCTGTTATTGCCACTGTAGCAAATCATGAGAATTTGTAGCTTAAAAGAACACACATCAATTCTCTTACAGTCTGGGAGTCTTAAGTCTGAAATCTATCCCACTGCAACAAAATCAAGGCATAGGCAGGGCCATCCTCCTTCCTAAGGCTTAGGGGAGATGCCATTCCCTTGCTTTTTTTAGTTGCTAGAGCTGTTTTGCTTTCATCCCTTAGCTCATGGCTCCCTCAGTCTTCAAAGCTAGCAGCAGAGCATCTTGCTAGAGTGTTCCATCACCTATTTCCTGTCTCTCAACTCTCCCTCCACCTCCTTTTTGTAAGGACACTTGGAATTGCATTTAGGATCCCTCTGGGTAATCCTGGATAACCTCGTTTTCAGATCTTTAGCTTAATCACATCTGTGAAGACCTTTTTACCATCTAAGGTGACATTCCCAGGTCCAGGAATTAGGACCTGGATATCTTTGGGAGCTATTACTCAGTCCAGCACATACAGCAAACAGGGAGGTTCCCTCGTTCATGTTTCGATCCAGGTCCCAAAGCCATCTGTGATCTGGCTCAAGACAATTGAACTGGAAACATGCTGATTGATATTAGTTAGGTCCAAACAACAATTTAGTTTTAAAAAAAGAAAAGAATGCTAGAGCCAGCCTCCAAATGGTCACCCAATGTCCTCTGCACCCTGGTCTGCACACCCTGAACACATTTTATGGTTCCTCCCACATTATATCAAGGTCGGTCCACGTCACCAACAGCCTTTGGTAGATGTGGTGGTGGCACATCCCAGCCGAGACACAGTGATAAAAGACTGAGGTTTGCTTCTTTCTCATCTCTCACTCTGGGAAAGGCCTCTATCATGTGGGCTTGAGAGAGGCCCTACTGGCAAGGCGCTGAGGCCTGCTCCCAGGCTGCCAGCATCAACATGCGTGCACTCGACAGCAGATCCTCCAGGCCCACGAAAGCATCCAGGTAGCAAACAGCTTGTTCATAATCTCAGAAGACAGCTTGAGCCAGAACCACCCAACTCCTGGCTACTCCTGGTTTCCTAACCCTCAGAAAATGGCTTAGAAGGGCTAAGTTGGGGCCAATCTATCACAGAGCAATAGATAACAAAATATGATTAATGTCCTCAGTTTGTTTTTTCTACTATAGGTCCTCCTGTGGGGCAGTTTTCAAACTTTGAGTAACTTGAAGCACTTTGTCCATTTTCCAGAAGTCAAAATGAAGCAGAGATTCATTTCTCTCTTATGAATTTGCAGCCACTGGTTTCCATGATCCCATGCTTTAATATGAAGAAGAGCAAAGAGGATGACAGGACAATTGGATGTCTAAAACTAAAGAGGGGGGTCTGGGATGAGCAGTGTGCTCATTGCCAGGTTCTACAGACATAGGGGTGGAGTGTGGACGGTGCTGTGAGGATCTTCTGGGCGGTGATTCTCGGAGGGTGTCCAGTAGCCTCCTCTTAAAACCATGTGGGCAATGGTTAAAAGGCAGAGTCTTGAGCATATCAACAGCTGTACCCATTTGGAATCCCCAAGGGAGTCTGAGTGTCTACCTCCCCCAAAAATCACCCCTAAGGCTTCTCCCAAGTAGCCTTACCCTAGGCATAACCCCACATTCTTCTGTTGTTGAGGGAGTGTCTTCCTTAGCTCAGGCTGCCATAATAAGATGTCACAGACTGGATCGCTTAAATAATACAAATGTATTTTCTCACAATTGTAGTGGCTACAAGTTCAAGATCAACGTCCAGCAAGGTGGGTTTTCTTCTGGCTAGCAGATGGCCTCATGGTTTCTTTTAACCAGAATTACCTCTTTGTAACTCTGTCTCCAAACACAATATTATTGGGAATTAGGGCTCCAACATACGAATTTGGGAGAACTCATGTCAGTTCATAGTAAGGGGAGTGTGAGACACCAAAACTGAGATTTATACGGCAGAGCCACCAATTCCCAGAGAGCTGTCCCTTAGGTTGAAATCAGTATGTGAGCTGGGTTCTAGGGGATGAGAAGGATTTTACTTCAACTATTTATTTATTTGTTCCTTATTATAGAAATAATTAGCACTTGTTGTAGAGAAATTGGATTAAAGTGAAAAGTTGAAGTGAAGAGGAAAATAAAAATCATCCAATAACCACTGCTCCCATTTTAGGGTATTTCCACCCAGCTTATACACAAGAGCCTCTGGTTTAGAATATTTTTCACATGAAAAGAATATCTTGAAGTATAATTGAAAGAATATTGAATTTGAAGCCTGGCGATCTGGGGTCTCATCTTATTTCTCCACAATCTTTTGTGATCCTTACATTTTTAAATCTGCCTTTCCAAGCCTTAATTTCCTTGTCTGTAAATCAGGGATAACAACGCTCAACTTTAGGGGCCATTGTGAAGAGTGAAAGGGCCCCAGCTATAGAAGGTGACCAGCATGGTAAAGGTCAGAAACACACATGCCACAGCATGTGCTGGCTGCTGATACACCTGAGGAGAGAGGAGGAGCATCAGGCCAACGAACAGCCAGAGCAAGGAGGAGGGAAGGGCAGGCCAGGGAAGCCATCGGGGAATGGGCAGAAGAGGATGGCTAGAGTGTAGAGTGTGTGAGGGGCATGAAGTTTGGGTTAGTAGTTGGGGGCAGCATCTGTAGCCCTCGTTTTGAGAGAGTGGTGGGACCTGCCTTTTATTTGCCTGTCCACTCAGCTCCCATCCAACATGTGCCCCCCAGACCATGGCACCATGCCAAGGTACGTGGCCTCCCTACTCCCTGTCCTCCCTGAGAAATGCTGACTGCCCGGGACACTCTTCATGTTTTTCCTCATCACTCTGTCAACGTCCACTCCTCCTTTGCTCATCTCCCATCTGCTCTCTGTTGCCTGCTAAGTTTAGGCTGGATGAGAACAATTCAGAACCAATTAGGACACAAATGGCCAGCCAGAGAATTGGTATCTGTTAAGGCTTTGTCATTGTAAGCATCTAGCTTGACGTCACCATACCTTGACATCAATACAGTCACCACCAGGCAACCTTATTGCACATCCCAAGCCCTGTAGGACAAAGTCATCCAGATAGGCAACTGAGCATGTGTGCTGGAGACTGTTTCTTAACTGATGTTAAACATGTTAATCATTTTTTAGAGAAGCCATGTACATTCTAACTGGCCGGGGCCCACCTTTGTCTAGCTTATCATAGAAACCCCTTCCTCTTGCCATGGGGTGGAGGAATCCACTTGTCTTGCTGCCATCTAAGAAATGCTAATGTCCTTCTTGTTGTTGTTGTTAGGTTCCATCAAGTCGTGTATGACTAATAGCAACCCTCATAAGGTTTTCAGTGGATGATTTTTTCAGGATTGCCTTGGGAGTGGATTGCCACATCCTTCTCCCATTTTTGCGGTGCTGGGAATCAAACCCGGGACCTCAGAGACTGCAGAGCAGCATCCTACCAACTGAGCTAAATCCCAGCCTAAGGTCCCCAGTAATTTGCACTTTGTGCAATCCCAGATCTGTTGGCCTTTCTTTGGTCCCATGGCACTTTCTGCCTTCAGGGGCCGATTCTCACACACCAGGAAGTACATTTTTCCACAATAGTCCCTATGTGACCTTGGGCTCACTTCTCCTTTCTAGATGCCAGCTGTCTATCTGCAAAGCTCAGGGCTAGACTAGACCAGTGGTTCCCAATAGGACACCTTCAATAGTTAAAAAGTCTTAGAGGATCCTGTCATTTGGAAATGTGTCCTGTCAGGTGAGAATTCAATAAATGCAACTAAAGAGGCAGACAAAATTGATCCCAGAAGGGAGCCCAAGGGAATAGATAATGGCAGGGGTCTCTAGAAATGAAAGGGCTAAGGACTTCTGGGCTTCTGGACATCAAGGTCCCATCCAGCTATGAATCTCTCAGATTTCAAATAAGTTTGAGAAAGCACTTTCTACCCACAGAACTGTCCCCTGAGAGAAAGCACTGTCTTTTGAGGGAATGAGCTCGCTGTCATCAGAATGTTCAAATGGAGGCTGAACCAACCATTGGCAGAGGCACCGTAGGACAGAGTTTGTGAACTGACATGTGTCCAGGAGCTGGCAGAGGAGCTCTAGGCATGAAGTGGATTTGTGTGTTAAACACACGGGGAATTGTTCTTTGCATCTACAAATCAGAATCCTGTCTCTGGCTTATTTAATTTGGCATAACGTCTTCCAGATTCATCTATGTTGTCACAAATGGAAGAAATTCCTTCTTTTGTAAGGCTGAATAACATTCCATTGTTGATACATAACCACAGTTTCCTTATCCATCCGTGTGCCATACAGAAAGACAAATGCTGCACGATATCACTTATATGTGGAATCTAAAGAAGACAAACTCATAAAAACAGAGAATACAGGCTGGGCACTGTGGCGCATGCCTGTAATCCCAGCAAGTCAGGAGGCAGAGGCAAGAGAACCATGAGTTAAGGCCAGAGGCAGTCTGCATAACTTAGTGAGATCCTGACTCAAAATAAAATATAAAAAATGGGCTAGAGGTACAGCCTAGTGGTAGAGCACTTGCAAAGTATGTGTGAGGCCCTGGGTTCAACCAAGTAAAGAAAGAAGAAAGAGAGAAAGAGAGAGAGAGAGAGAGGGGGAAGGAAAGAAAGAGAGAGAGACAGAGAGAGATTAGCAATGGTTGGGGTGAAAAAAATGGGAAGATACCAGTCAAAGGATAAAAATTTGCAGTTATAAATAAGTTCTGGAGACCTAATGTACAGCAGAGCTGGGGTTTAGCTCAGTTGGTAGAGTATCGCTCTACACTCTCTGAGGCCCTGGGTTCGATCCCCAGCACCACAAAAAAAATGGGAGAAGAATGTGGCAGCCCACTCCTGAAACAATCCCAAAACAATCAACCATCAAAAACCCTGTGGGGGTTGCTATGAATCAGACATGCCTTGATGGTCTCTAACAACAACAATGTATAGTATGGTGACTATAGGTAGTAATAACGTATTATATATTTGTAATTTGCTAAGAGAGCAGACCTTAAGTATTCTCACCAGAAAAAAAATAAGGTAACAATGTGAGGTGAGGGGTATGTTAATTAGCGTGATTGTTGCAATCATTTTACAATGTATACATATGTCAAAATATGTTGTACACGATACATGAATATGTACATTTTCTATTTATCAGTCATACCTAATAACACTGGGAAAAGAGAATCATCTCTCCTATTTTTCTTGGCACAAGTGGCCTTCTTGGTCAATTTATTTTCCTCCTTTTAGTTTTTTTTTTTGTTTTTGGTGGCCCAGGGCTGGAAGCCTGCTAGGCAAGCATTCTATCACTGAGCCACGCCCTGCACCCTTCCTCCTAGCTTTGATAGCTGTAAGGGCACAGGGAAAGATATCTCTAAGAAAAATAATGGTGCAACTGGGATGATAAACACAACCAGCCCCAGCCTCTGTGATAGGGGCCAAGAGAGTGTGAGGACCATGTCCGCAGACATCACATTAGCTGCTCTAACCATAGACATCGCTTCCCTCTCTGAGGGAAGAACACTCCCAGGGACAGTCCAGCAGGTCACAGGCCAGAGTACTCAGCACTTTCCATTAGCCAGTGAAGCAGAAAATATGGGTAGTTAGAAACCATCTCCTTTTTTCTTCTTTTTTTTTTTTTAAGCTATGCTGTTTTTAAAAGTTTTTCATTGAAGTATGAAGCACATATGGCAAAGTGCACACATAATTGTGCAGCTAAAGGTGAACATGTCTGTAAAAACAGCCTCTAAATTAAGAGGCAAGATGGTGTGCTCAGAAGCCCCCACCTGCCCCAGGTGCCCTTCTAGTCATACCCTCCCTAAAGGTAACCATGGCCCTGACTTCTGATGCTGTAAACTTTATTCATTCCGTATGTGTCGAATTCTGTAAGCTGGAATCATAGTGTTTTACACCTCATTTCTTTTGCTCAATGTAGTGTGAGATTCATGCATGTCATAGGTGTTATTCCATCCTCATTGTTAGGTAGAGTTAGTTCCGTTGGGTGACTAGACCTCAATTTATCTATCTATCCAACTATTACTGGGCATGTGGGCTGTTTAAGGTTTGAGGGGTCTATTACAAATCTTGCCACTTGAACATTTTTGTGCATGTCATTCAGTGCCCATATGCATGCATTTCTGTTGGGTGCATACTAAACATGCACTCATTCAGCTTTTCATAGAAAATATCTATCATCTTTTCAAAGCAGATATACCCACTTACTCCTCAACAGCTATGTTTGAGTTTTGATCCAAATCTTCTGTTTAAATAGTAACCACAAAATTTTAACACTCTTTGCAGGCCAAACAAAACACGCTTTTCCCTGTGGCTGACTATTTTCAATCTCTGAGAACCTGGGTTCAATCCCCAGCACTGCAAAAACAGAAGGATGTGGTGATCCACTCCTGAAGCAATCCCGAAACAATCAGCCATTGAAAACCCTATGAGGGGCACTATAACTCAGACCCGACTCAATGGCACCTAATAACGAGAGAGAATACAAATGATGGAGCAGCTGAAGATCAGACCAAGGCATTTCTAATATCTCTTCTGCTAAAGAGTGCAGATTGGCTCCAGTGAGTGGCTCAAGTCAGTCTAGCTTTTCTACTTGCACCCAGTAACTATCCTCGGCAAAGCTTGTAAATCAGCCCTCACCCTTCTCATTTACCTCCCCAGGTCATGGTGCTGACTTGCTAATGAGTGTCTGCAAATCACTGGTGAAGAGAATCAGGTCTGTATTGCACAATAATCCTGAGACTCAATAGTATTAGATCCAAGGACACACCTTCACTGAGCTGCCCCCTGCGCCACCAGCCACCTTCATTCACCCAGCTGCTCCGCACATGCTTCCCAGGTGCCTGCTGTGGGCTAGGCCCTGTACTGGAGACTGGAGACCCAGGAGAGAGCCTTGGAGAGTTTTCGGACCTACCCTCACTCTGTGCAGAAGGAAACAGAGAGCTGGAGACACAAGAGAAACTGCCCAGGTCACCGAGCCCATGAGACAGAGATACAGGCTAAAGTCAGATGTTCTAACCTCAGTGTAGGGCTCCTTTCTATGCCTGTGAGGCCCCAGGACCTCACAAAGGGCCCCTTTGTCCTGGCCACTCCCTTAGCACAACTCTCTGGGCCCCAGTTCCTCCTGGTCTCATCAGCTCCTCTCCTGGCAATGACCTTGACAAGGACAGATGGCTCCTCTCAGCTTCCCAGTCCCTCACCTTCTCAAACCTGTCACTGACTGACATGCCCCAAAGGCCCTCCGCCAAGGAGATTCATAGGAGGCTCTGAAGTCAGACAGAGGGAGAGTTGAATCCTGTCCCTGCCTCTACCTAGAAGTTCAACCTCGGGCATGTCACTGAACCTCTCTGTGACACTCAGTTTCCACATCTGTGAAATGGAGTAATGACCCCCGCCTCTGAGGCTGGTAATGAGCCACAAGGCAAATAACACCCATGAGGTGCCCAACGCATGGCTGGGTTCTCGTGGGTGCTCAGAGGGCTGGGGCTCCTTTTGTCTCCTCTCATTCCACAGCTGAATGCAGACCTCCTTCCATCTCTACCCCAGGAGCAGGGGTGCTGGCTGGGAGTAGACTGGTCTTGGCCACCCAGGATGGAAGGGTGGTGGGTAAGCTCCCTCCAGAAGCTCCCAGCCCCACTCTCTGGCTGGGTGCAGGTTTGGAAAGCTGAGGTTTGGATGTGTGGCAGTTTTAGTGGGGAGATGAAGTGTAGGGTGACAGGCAGGTCCTTCCCCGGCAGCAACAATTAAATCCCTCTGTCTGGCAGCAGATACTTTGTTTTGTCTATGTTTCCCCATATAAAATAATTTATATGAGATGCAGAAATTATAGTATATAAAACAAGTTTATTAAAGGTAGAAACTATGGAATAGATAATAAAGAGAGTACACCTTCAAGACATGAAATCAGGCGGCAGTGAAGGGCTGCTGCTGCACTGAACTAAGTTTAGCTGTGATCTGTATAGTGGTGGTTGAGTCTTCAGGGGAAGGAAAGAAGCATTCTACCCCTGGAGACTGTGCCCAGAATGGATTAATGGATTCCCAGTGTCTTCAAAGGACTGGACTCAGAGGCGGGCATTTCAAAAGGTTGGAGATCCAGGCAGCTACAGGTCTTCAGGAGGGAGCAGAATCCACTAAACAATGTCCTTTTCAATTGCTGGGTGTGGTGTGTGTCTCACACAGTCCTAAGATCCCTCCTAGATGAATGTAGATGTGAGGAGTGATTTTAATTCTGTTTCCTTCTAGCAAGTATGCTGTTTGTAAGGATATTATCTACCAGAGAAGCACTGACCACCAGACCAAAGCCTTTGTCCCACAGGAGACTTACACTGACATTCATATTACAGGTGGCTGGGGAGCACGTGGCTAGGCCGGGAGGTGGCTGAAGAGCCCTCTAGTCCCTTCCTTCCCGCCTATTGCCCTCTAACAGCAGGCCTGGCTGTAGACTAAGAGGTGCCAGCCAGGGTGGCCATGGGAAGCAGTTCACCTCAAGGTGAGTTTGGCTCAGCCTACTGCTGTGTTTAGCTTCAACATCCAACTTCTAGCTCCTGTTTGAAAACTTGAGTCTGATGCGAAGGCCTGACAGCTGGTGAGAAACGTAGGGGGCTGTATCTGGGTAGCGAGAGGCTGGGCAGAATGCGTGGCAGCCAACTCCCTTCTCTCCCCGGGTCTGCTAACCAGGCTGGGAATCTCCCTGACTAGCAGACACTCTTGTGAGCAGGACCCCCTGGTTTCGGCAGTGGGAGGAACATCCTCCTGCACAAAGTACCTCAGGTAAAGGGCGAGGAAATTTTTCAGTGTCTCTGTCTTGGGATGAAAGGTAAGGCAGGAAGGTCTCTGTGAGGCCTGGTCAGTTTCCACCTCTGTGCAGAGCCAGGCCCAGCTGGAGGCAGCAGTCTTTATGGCACCGGGGACACTGAGTTCAGGAGGGCATGGCTGCCATGGGCCTGATCCTGGAGATGCACCTACCATGCTTGGAGGGAAGTCAGTCCCAGGAGGAAGGCCAGGCCCAGAGAATCAGAGATGGGCATTCCTGTGTCCACGGGCTCCTTCCTACCCAGACCCAAGGCAAAGGATGGGCCATCCATCACTCAGACTCCCCTGGTCCCTCTCTCTCCTTCTCCACTCCTTCCTCTTCCTTCCCTTCCTCTTCCTTCTTCTCTTTCCCTCTGTCCTCATCTCCCTCCTTTCCTCCTCCTTGTGCTCCCCTTCCCCTCCTTCCTCGCTCATCCTGTCCCTTCCCCTCATTCCCTCCTCTTTCATAGGGATGCAGAGTTATGGGCTGTCCCTTGGTCTGGCTCCAGTTGCCCTTGAGAGGTCCAGTGTCCTGGAAATGGCAGGACAGGTCAAAAGGACAGTGAGATCTTACAGAGACCTTCTGACCCCTTCTGACCCCTTCTGTGAGGGGTCAGGTCATGGAACTGTCCCTGCAGGGTTGACGTCCATAGAAGGGAGGATGCCCACAGTCAGGGTGGGGGCATTGTTCTGAGGAGAAGGTTGCTGGGAGGCAGTGGTGCCCAAAGTGGGCCAATGGGAATGAGGGGAGGAGCCCTAAAAAAGGCTGGTTCGGCAGAGTGTCAATGACCAGAGGTGACACCAAGTCCAGAAGGGCAGCAACAGAAAAATGTGTCTGGCTCTGCAGACCAAGAATAGCATCTCTGAAAGCCTCTAGAAGACATGACAGGCTGCATGCTTCCGGAAGGGAGGAACATCTGCCATAACTGACTTCAAATCTAAGATGTTGGTGCATTACTGTGTTTTTTGAGGTGCCCCAACATATTTGGGAAAAAGACTTGACAGCCCACTCCCCATCCAAAGCCCTATGAATAGCAGAGAAGCACTGACATATTACCAAGCATGGCACCGTGTTGGGGAGTGTTTCATTCTGTTGTACATAAGGTCTCTATGAGTAGGACTCAACTCGATGGCACCTAACAACAACAAACTGACATGTTAGGTCTCAAGCTTGATATGAGCTAGCTATGCCTCACTAGAGGTGGAAGGAAATGCTATTTTATCCTAATAGGTGTTCCTCGCTAAAAAATATACTGGAAAATTGGAGTATATTAAAAAATAAGAAAAAAGATCTCTATTGAGTCAAGCCTAAAAAAATAACTATTATTATTTTGGTGTATTCCTTTCTAGATTTTGCTATGCATATTTTTACACTGTTTAAATGATATGTATTCTATCAAGTGACTATACCACATTCATTTCTTTGACATTTATGTGGTTTCCAATTTTTTTTACATTAAGACTTTGCTTTACATCTTTGTGCATAACTGTACTTTTAATAATATGTCTCATTTCCAAAAAGCATAAAGTTTCCCATGAATTTCTGATCATTGCCTGGCCTTGAATTTCTGTTCTTTGTTCTCAGTGTCTTCTTAGGTGAACCATTCACTCGCATGTGTTGTTAATCCAGCACTGATTTCTCCTCAATTTTATCATGAATTTAATAATTTAGATGAAATGAGCCAATTTCTTAGAAGACATAAACTACCAAAGCTTCACTGAAGAAGTTGATAATAAGAATAGCCCTATACATATTAAACAAATCGAATTCAAAACTAAAAACCCTCCAACAAAGGAAACCTCAGACTCTGACGGCTTCACTGTGAATTCTAATACCAAGTTATTTAGGAAGAAATGGTACCAATTCTACACAAATTTTTACAGAAAATAGAAGAGGCGGAAACACTTCTCAGTCATTTTAGAAGCCCAATATTTCCTTGATATCAAAAGCAGACAAAGACATTCCAAAAGAAGAGAGAACCTCAGTCTAAAATTCCTCATGCATATAGATGCAAAAATCCTTAGTAAAATGTTATTAAAGCAGTGTGTGCAAAAGATCATTCAGAATTGCCACATCGGAAAGCAGCCACTCAGACACAAACACGGTGATGTGGTTGTATAAGAGGCCACTGTGTAGTGATTAAAAAAAGGAACAAATGGCAGATACACACATTGACATCAAGAAGTCTCAAATGCATGATTGTGAATGAGAGAAGACAGACTCAAGAGGCCACTGACTGCATACTTCTCTCTCTATGGCATTCTGGAAAGGACGAACTTAAAGGAACAGAAAACAGACCATTGATTGCCAGGATGGGGAAAAAGCTGACTTTAGTGGCCTGACACAAGGGAATTTATTTTTAAGGCAGTAGAATAGTTTTGAGTCTTGTTTGTGGTGGTAGTTACATGACTAGGTATAAAAACTCAGAACTCTATACCAAGCATGTATTCATTGTATATAAACTATATGTAAATATTAGGTGTAAATGACACCTCAATTTATTACATATAAATAATGTTTCAATAAAAAAGGGAATAAAAAAGCCACATATGCTTCCACTTTTGATGTTCCTAAAAAGGCAAACTAAAGGGATATAAACTAGTCCAAGGTTGTAGGGGTTGGGGATGGAGGGAGTGATAGAAATATTTGGCTTCTTGATTGTGGTAGTGGCCACAAGATTATGGTCCACAGAACTGTGACCTAAAAAGTGAATTTTACTGTGTGTTTAAGCTTCAAAATATCTGACTTAAAAAAAAGAAAATCTTTATGCCCTGGATCACCCTTGACTGTTTTGCTCATCACATGCACAAATTTTTCTTAAGCCATTGGTTGATGTATGTCAAATTATCATTAAATGCTCTACCTTTAGCTCTCAGTTTTCTCACGTGTAGAATGGGGATTTGGCCCTTGTAAAATGTTCTTTAAAGGAGAAGAACATGTTTTGTTTTGTTTTGCAAAGCAATGGCTTAGATGTTGAATCCAGGGCCTCACACATACTAAGCCAGTGCTCTACCTTTGAGATGCTCCGAGTCCCCTCTTTTTTATTTTGGGACAGGATGTTGTTAAGTTGCACAGGCTGCCTCTGACCCTGAAATCATAATCCTCCTTCCTTAGCCTCCCAAGTCATTGGTATTACAAGTGTGTGTCACAATGCTTGGCTCAAGAACATAGTTTTGAAGCTTGACAATTTCAGTTTCAAAATTTGTCTCCACCACTTCCCAGCTACGTGACTCTCGCACATAATATAGTCTTCCCAGCAGTGTTAGCTCACTTTCTATCACTGAGACACAGTACCTGGGATAATTTTAAAAGGAGGAAAGGTTCATTTTGGCTCCCAGTTTCAGTCCCATTGCTGTGGGTTTGTTGGGTACAGTGCAACATGGTGGAAGCATGTAGCAGAAGAGGCCTTTTCACCTTATAGTGGCCAGGCAGCAAAAAAGACCACAAGAGGAAGGGGCTGGGGTCCCAATATCCCCTTCAAGGGCACCCTCCAGTGACCTAACTTCCTCCCACTAAGCCCCACCTCCCAGCAGTTCCACCACGTCCCATGGTGAACCAAGCCTTTAATGCATGGCCTTTGGGGGACATTGAAGGTTCAACCTATAGCACTAGCCTTACTTATTACATAGTTATAATAAAGCACTTGTCTCCTAGAACTGCTGAGAAGATGGAATGAGACAGAACATAGTTTAGGGAAATGAAAGGCACAGGGTAAACACCCATCCTTGATACCTGGTACTTACATTCTGACAATGCCAACCTTTGTGGAACTGTACAGGGAGATGGGGGACCCTGGAGTGGGCATCTGTGGTGGCCAGATTATGTCCCCCAAGACATCCACCCCAGGCCCATGAACTTTACCTTTTATGGCAAAAGAGGCTTTGCAATGGGATGAAGTGAAGGACCTGGTGTTGATGATTCTCTTGGACTATCCAGGGGGCCTGGTGTCCTCCTGAGGTCCCTGATGAAGGACAGAGGCAATCAAGGGAGGACAGAGACAGAGCTTCAAGCTGTGTGGGCTCCCAGCCAAGGAACCCAGGCAGCTTCTAGAAGCGAGAAAAGCAATGAACACACTTTTCCCTTGAGCTTCTAAAAGGAACCAGCCCTGACACTCCATTTTATTTTATTTTATTTTATTTTATTTTATTTTATTTTATTTTTTGGTACTTGGGGAATGAACCCAGGGCCTCACACATACTTTGCCAGTGCTCTACCACTGGACTGCACTGCCAGCCCATTTTTTATTTTTACCTTGAGACAAGGTCTCATTAAGTTATACAGGCTGCCTCTGGCCTTGAACCTGTGACCCTCCTACCTCCTCTTCCTGAGTCACTGGGATTACAGGCTTGAGCCACTGTGCTGACACTCCATTTTAGGTGTCTAATCTCTACTAGTCACTAAGTTTGTGGCAGTGTATGTTACTAGAGCAGTAGGAAACCAACTCAGCATCTTAGGTGAAGGGACCTTATTTCCCAAACAAAGAAGCCTTGGCATGGTACATGAAGGGCATTGAGCTGAGCATGCTGTTGGAACTCGGCCCACTGAGGGCAGCAAAGAATGCAGGGCTCAGAAATGTGGATGTTCTAAGCAAGGTCACACCTGACTGTGGTCTGACTGTGCACTAGCCACCTCCCTCCTGGTCAAGCGGAAGCCCAGATTCTGCCTCCAAACCAGAGAATGAGTCCCTTCACTCCAGCTCCATGGGCACCATGACAGAGTAGCTGCCAACAGCTGTATGTTGAGTGCCTACCTGGCTTCCAGAAGCACCGCTCTCCTACACCCACTCAAGAACCAGCCTGGAAACACCACCCCAAATGTCATGGCAAACCCAATGACCTAATATTGAATCTGGAAGTGATTTTGAGCCTGCTGTTTGTTTTTGTTGTTTTGTTTTGTTTGGGGTTGCTTTCCACCAACGTCCACTGGAGGGTGCTGTGTATATGTTTATAGGAGGCTCTGAACACTGATCCTGAGCATCCCTGAGGTATGCAAACTCTCAAGCACGGAAACGCGGACAAAAGCATATCCACACATGTGTGCCCACACCCAGAAGCATGGACATACAGACTCACAGACCGTCACGTATATAGCAGCCACACCCACATAAGTCTGTATATCTCTATATATGTATATACATACTAG
The DNA here is from genome assembly GCA_007922755.1 of Pedetes capensis. Classification (NCBI taxonomy): domain Eukaryota; kingdom Metazoa; phylum Chordata; class Mammalia; order Rodentia; family Pedetidae; genus Pedetes; species Pedetes capensis. The sequence goes on from VMDO01001488.1 coordinate 78,320, forward strand.
CATATTTGCACATGTGCACATGTGCACGTGCGCGCGCGCACACACACACACACACACACACACATTAGACCAGATACGCCCATAACCAATTACACACTGGCAGAAAATCACAATCATGTGTACAGTGTAACAAAAACACATTCAGATACAGAGACATGAGCGTTAAAAACACATTCAGGGATATGCATCTAAACAGCCACGTGTATACATACATGTGCCCCTAGCTGAGGCCTTTGTTATCTCATTTTGTGGAAAATGCAGTCCCTTGATGGATGATTAACACTGTGTTGTTTTCTATGGAAAACAATAGAAATGTCAACTTCTTAACCCCAATGGAAACTGTTTTATTTGTTAAACGTTAATGAAATGCAGTTCAGATAATGCACTGAGTCTCTTAAGAGAAAAATAGTAGAAAACAGAAAACCCAAGCTACAGTTTTACTAACACATAATTAACATATGGAAGGCTCTGGGATACTCTAAAAGAGATTTAGTTTGAGAAAAAAAAATTCTGAAGCAATTTCAATAGAAATATCAAGACAAGCTAAAAAATCATGTAAAGTTGAAGAATAATAAATCCAAACAAGTCCTTCTTTCTCAAAAAGGGCAATAAAGAAATATGGAGCCTTTGCAAATGATTATCAGATGGCCAGGCCTGGAAATTTGCCTTTGATAAGACAAAGGCATTAAAATAAAGGAAAGCATAAAAGATGCAGAGAGCAAAGGGGGGCTGTGAAAAGAGCTGATTTGATAACACTGCACCGCTATGAAGAGCCAGCTGAGGGAAATGCAACCCACTCCGGCAGTCAGTCCCTACACGAGAGGGCCCTGACAGAGGAGCAAGCGGCATGAGGACGGCTCTGCTGCACGTTCGCCATCCACTTCACAGAATCCTCAGGAAGCAGGGGCCAGGGGCCTTGTGTCTGGGTCAGGACATGAAGATCCAGGTCCTGCCTCTGCCACTTCCATATTGATGGCAATGGCAAGCCCCAGCTTCTCCCTGGACATTGGTCTCCCCAGGTGGGCAATGAGGACGTTGACTTTTCTAATCTCTAAATCTCCATCTCAGACATTTTGTCATTACAAGCCCCCGACAGCATCTCTGAGACCCCATGCCTCCTGTGACCAGAATCATTGCAAGTGGCTCTGTTTGCGCATTTAGCAAAGTGCCCGTTGCAGCCCATCAGCTCAATCCTAGTGAACAATAGCTCGGGAATAGATAAAAGGCGTTCATCAAGCAGCCAGGCCCAATTATCATGTCACGCTGAATGAATGTATTTTAAAATCTTTTCTGACAAGAAAATGTTCCAAATACGTACCTTCAAATTAGCTGGAAAATCCAGGAAATTTGCTACTAGGTCTTCTTTGAAGAACCTATATTTCTGCCCCCATACCCCCCACTGTTCCAGAGGAATTCCTTGGATATTATTAATTCCTTCTAAGAGTCTGCCCTCGTTGCCTCCCACTGAGACCCAACTACTCTGCCTGTCTGCCCCACTCCCCAGGAGCCATTGCAGAGATAACACACACCATTGCCCTGGTGGGGATCACCTGTCTGTCAACTTCAAGCGGCAGGTGGAAATTCAACTCCGCTCTACCACCATTTTCTGGGCATCTGTTCTGCAACCGTGAGCCCTGCCACAAGAGTGGAGTCCACCTAGCTTTTGACCTTGAAGGGAGACTCCGCTAAAGGTGACATGCTTCCAAACAGACCAGTGCCAGCGGGAGGTTGTGTACCATAATGTATAGATACACTTCATTTTGAAATATGATTTAGCCATTGGCTGTGTGACCTTGGGCAAGTGACTTCACTTTCTCCAAGCCTTGCTTTCCTTACTTCTAAGAGGCGGGAGACAGCACCTAACTCCTGAGGTTGTTTTGAGGAGGTCCCACCTCAAGGAACACAGACCATCCCTCCCTCTAGCCCCTGGTGTGGTTAAGGTGTGGTCCCAGCATAGTCTCTGGTTCCGAGGTGGAGGGTTGGTTTCTGGGCCCTTCCCCTCTCACAGTACACAGCCGTCTTTATTTCAGCCTCCTGTTTCAGGTAGCTCCCTCTGGCTTTGGTCTGGAAGAAGAGATTTCTCTGGTTCAAGGAGTAATTGCCTTGAAGGTGGAGCTACCTGGACCATGTGGCTGCTGCCATGGCCAGATCAGGAGAAGCAACAACAAGTGCTTGGTGAGAGATTGATTCAGAGAAATGGTTTCTATGTAAAAATAAAGCAGTGGGCTTTGGCATCTTCGTGTGATTGTGCGTTAGGGCAGCTGTAATGTGTCCACGAAAGGAGAGTTCTCATCAACCTGCAGAATTTCAGGCCAGAGGGGCACTGCGAGGCCCTCTTTACAAGAGGGGATATTGAGGCCCAGGGAGGGGAAGGGGCTTGCCCAAGAGCACACGGTGCGCCTGTAGAAGAACCAGGCCTTGATCCCAGCTGTCCTGTGTCCTGATCTCTGTCCCTCTGCTGCCTTGCTGTGTCACAGGTCACCTCACAGGTGACTGAGATGAGTTTCTCCCTGCCCACTGCCTTCTCCCCTCCTACCTGAGTCCCTGGCACTGGGCCCCCTCAGCCAGCCCAGCCTGAACCTACAACTCCTTCCCCTGCTTGGCCACGAGCATGTCAGGCTACTCAGGATGCGGTCCAGAGAGCCTGACTCCACCTGTCCTGGGACACCTAGGCCTCCATAGGAGTTCAACTGATATCTTCTCCGATTCTGACTTTGTTGGGTGAGACGTCTCGTTAGCCTACCCTGTTCTGGTAATTTCCTTTGTCCACGGAGACAGAATTCAGGTGCATTGGATACTTGGGACCTTCTGCTGGGCTTACTGCCCTCCACAGTCTATAGGACATGTCACACCTCTGCAGGGGTTCTCGTCCACCCTGTCATAGAGGGGAAAACCAGCACTCTAAGGGTGTTAGCGTCTGACCTTATGGCCACCCCGAGGCAGAATGGCAGTGAGATATGGTGTCAGGTGAGCCCTTTGTGAAAGGAGGAGCATTTACATCAAGAAGGGGGAGTTGTTCACATCTGCTTTCGTGGCTGCCTGGTCCTGGGGTCCAATCGGCTGTCTGTTGAAGAAGAGCAAAGCTCCCCCCTGCTCTCTCTCTAGTGACTCACCTGATGATGTGATGCCCAATGCTTTCTCCAAACAGCTCTCTGTCTGTCTCCCTCTGACCAGGGCTGTGCAGAGGGAACATCAAGCCAGTCTGCCAGTATCCCAACACTGGGGGACATGGAGAACAGACCCCAGAACCCTGCTTCAGAGACACCTCACGTTTCCACAGCCTTGCCCATCCCCAAACAGCCACAGGAAGCCTCAGAGAGGAAGGTGATTTCTGACTCACCTGTGTCTTTTGAATCACATACAGGTGCCTCCAACTGGTCCATCCAGACCCCCCTAGCTGGCCAGCAGTGTGGAGAACACCCAGCCTACAGAGGTCACACAGCCTCTCCTCCCAGCAGGAAATGGCATAGTGTCTAGTGAGGTTCCCATAGTGCCCACCTCAGCAACCTTCTTAAGGCTAAAGAGCCAGTCCAGCGTGGGCCAGACACACATCCACATGTCCAGGCACTGAGTCTTTCTCCTGTCCTAAGACTCTGTGGTCTGCAGCCATAGCACCCTGGCATCCGATGCCACCTGATCTTGGAACCTAAGCAGGGTGGACCTCGTTAGTCCTTGAATGGGAGATTGCCTGGCAATACTGAGTGCTGTAGGCTAGGGAGAAGGATCTGGCAATCCCCCAAAACAATCTGCCATTGAAAACCCTGTGAATAGCAGAGAAGCACTGACAATAGTGCCAGGCATGGCAGCGTCCAAGAGTGTTTCGTTCTGTTGAACACAGGGTTACTGTGAGTCAGATCCACTCGATGGCACCTAACAACAACAAGAAGCCTCTGTGACCTGGGAGAATGGCTTTAGGAGATGACTTACTAAGGAGAGAGATTTTGGTAGGGGGAGATCAAGATGTGTGCCCCAGGATCTCCAGGAGGCAGAACCAAAGCAGCAGAGGAAGGGGTAACATCCCAGGAGGAGATTCGGGGTGGGGGGAGGCAGAACCGCAGTGAAGATGCGCTTTTGATCTGGCTGCTGCAGAGTGCCACTCATTGCTGGTCCTACGGGACTGCTGACTGCATCCTTAAGAGGCTATTGAAGTAGCAACACTTCTCTGCTGTTGGCCAGACGCAAAGGGGGGACAATTATCCACTGGCTTCTACTCCCAAGCCATTAGCCCCACCTGGCTTCCCAGCATGCTTATATCTCTAGGCAAGGGCTACGAGGGAAGCTCAGGCCTACAAAGGACAACCTCCTCGGACTGCACCAGAAAGGTCAAGGCTGGTTTGAATGAGCCATGGCCGCCTGTGCCATCAGGATTCAGGGCATTATTCTGTAGGCCCCGGGAAATTGCAGGGACAGAGTGAAGAGAAGGGCATGGTCAGAGGGGCCTTCTGTGCTTGTATGGTTTCCCTATGAAATCTTCATTATCTTCAGAAGGAAAAGCTCTATGGAAATGCTCAAGCTGACCCTCAGCATCTGGCAGGTCCTGTGCACATCTTAATTCAATCTAAACCCACGTCCTTCCCCAGCCCTGTGCTTTACTTTTCGAAATGTGCTGCCCTACCCATGACCTACCTGGCTCTCTCTGTGGGGAGTAGGTGGGGTGGGCAGGATCACCGTTCCCACTTCCAGAAGAGGCAGCATCAAGCAGGGCCGATGGAAGGTGATGGGGTCAGGGTGCTGGGCTGAACGGGGCATCTGCCGCATAAGGACCTGCAGATGGGGCTGGAGCGACAATCCCAGAGCCCAGATGTGAACTGAAGAGTGATCCAGACGAAGGATGCCCCGTGAGCCTTTCAGTGTTTCTTTGCTTCCATAGAAACCCGGGGCCTTAGGGATTCTCTCCGGGGGGCTCTTCCTTCCCTCTCGGTTTCATGTCCACACAGGGCCCTGGACCAAGCCACATGGGAACCACTTGCTACAAGAGCTGCCCAGCAGCCAAGGCAGGCTGGCCAGCGGGGGGTGGCCATGCCTGAGGCCACCACAGGAGCTACCCTCAAATGTACCCACCTCTCTCACCAATCATCATTGGTGTCACATAAAAGCACTGGAGGTGGTGGCAAAAGGATCCACTCAGGAGAGTAACAGCTGTGTCTTTTCCCTCTTCACCATGGGGAAGCTGCTGAAAGAATCTGGGTTCCTGGCCAGTTCTCCAGCAGCAGTAGCCCTGCTTCTGCCGAGCCCACTCAGAAGCTATGAGATTCGCTGCAGAATGCAAGGAGGAGGACACCTGTGCACCAAGGCCCACTGCAGCTATTCGAGATTCACCAAGTATGTCCTGGTCATCCCTCCCAGAGGGCACAAGGCTGTGCTCTGATGCCATCTGGGGGAATCTGCTGCCATCCCCTCCTCTCAAGGACCTTAGAGCCCAATAGGGCAAACAGACACACAAAGACGTGGATATCGTCCATTTGGATAAATGCTGTCCTTACATCCAAAGATGTGGCATCAGTTTTATCCACTACCCTGTCATCTGATCTCGTCAGATCTTAGGAAGATAAGCAGGGTTGGGCCTGGTTAGTACTTGGATGGGAGACCGCCTGAGAACACCAGGTGCTGTAGACTAGGGAGAGGGACCTGGCAGCCCACTGCCAAAACAAACAGCCATTGAAGATACTATGAATACCAGAGAAGCACTGACATAGTGCCAGGCATGACTTGACTCCATAGCACCAAACAACAAGGCAGGGAAGAGGGAGGTGAACCCAGGGCTTCACATGCTTTGCAAGTTTTCTACCACTAAACTGTACCTCCAGCCCATTTTTTAACTTTTCTATTCTGAGACAGGGTCTTGCTAAATTACACAGGCCACATGCCTGGGTTTGTCCACACACACCAAGGTGGGGCAGGAGAAGGATCCCAGAAGCAGAAGCAGGCAACCAGCACCCAGGGCTCTGGGCTAGGCACAGGCTGCTGTCCCCTGGACGGCCCCACCTCACTATGTTTTGAGGCAACGCTTTTGAGAGGCAGCCACAGAAGCCCTGCTGCCAGATTCCTCCTTATCTCTCTTGTAAACACAGATGTTTTACTACCTTGTCAAAGGCAGGGCTCTTTCAGCTTACCCTGGGGAAAACAGAAATTTCAAGCCTTTCAGCCTTCTGAAGACATGCCAGGTGAGGTCTCTGGCTTGAATGCAAAATTGCAGGGGATCTCGTCTTTGAAAGCAGAGGAGTGCCACCCCCAAGCCTTGGCTCCTTCATACAGGAAAAGCTGGGACTTGGATAGAAGGCCTCGTGCAGTTGATTAGTGCCTCTCTCTTTCTCTCTTTCTCTCTCTCTCTCTCTCTCTCTCTCTCTCTCTCTCTCTCTGTGTGTGTGTGTGTGTGTGTGTGTGTGTGTGTGTGTGACTGGACTAAAAGGCTGAACGAAAGGCTGGGGATCCCACGTGGGAATCCCTGCACCTGCACTGCACTGTGTGGATCCTCCAGAAATCTTCTTTTTTTTTTTTTTTCTTTTTTGCATTACTGGGGGTTGAAGCCAGGGCCTCGTGCTTACATGCTCTGCAAGTGCTGGACCACTGAGCTGCACCCCCAGCCCTTTTTTTTTTTTTTTTACTTTTTTGAGACAGGATCTTGCCAAATTACGCAAACTGCCTCTAGTCTCAAACTTGGGATCCTCCTGCCTCCACCTCCCAAGCCGCTGGGATCATAGGCGTGCACCACCACGCCCGGCTCCAGAAAGCTTCTTAATGCTTAAAGGAGTGAGGGAGTGAGCAAGGGACCCCCATGCTGGGCTGTCCTCAGATCTTAGACGTGACTGGACGGTGTGCAACGCCCCGTGCCCCACAGAGGCCCTGGACTCCACCAGAAGTGAAAGACAGAGGCTGCTCCAGGCTTTTGGGTTCTTCTCTTTGCCACAAGGTCCTGTTAGTTATTATAGGTCAGGAAAGAAAGGGCTGGGGTTGCTCCCAAGGACTCACACTTCTCCAGGACAATTGAGGCACTCCATTCACGTGGCAGCTGTTGTCTGGTTCAATGTCTGCTTCCCGTCATATTCTAAACAGTGATCCAGAGGTCCCTGATGCTGGGCTCCAAGGAAGAATGACTGCCAAGGTCAAAGGGCAGCTTCGACTGCCAAGGTCAAAGGGCAGCTTCAACTTGGCTGCTTGATGGCTCCACAGAAGACAGCTGGGGCATGGGAGAAAGAAAACTGGACATTGTGCAGAAGGACCTGGATTGATCCACCTCCCCATTCAGTAGCTTTGGGATGCAGGCCAGTCCCTTGACCCCGATGGGCCTCTGAGTCCTTTTCCATAAGAGAGGAGAAATAAGACAGGTCTGGGGACTGGTGGCCCAGATAGCAGGCAGCTCGCAGTCCACTGGAGTGTAGGGAAAAATTGGGAGGAAATTGGCAAAAACTCCCAAACTGGGAAAATGGCGTTTGAATATCTGGTTTGTAAGTTAGAAATCTAGGGAAAATGAAAGTAACTTGGTTGCACGTTTGTACAAAACCCTTCCTGATTGGACAATTGGACTGAAAGCTGATTGGCTCAGGCCATTCCATGGGCGAACTATATAGGGAGCTGCGCTGCGGCAGCTCGACCTTTCCTTTTTGGCACGGCCTTTCTGGCATCCCTTTCTGCGAGTTCTCACCTGTTCCTGCCCGGACCACAGATGAGGAAGCGCCTCTCCCGCTGCTCTGCCCCGGACCTTTGATGAGGAAATAATGCTCTCCCGTTGCAATCCTCAACAAGGAAAAGAACCTGCTCTCCGTCTGATCACCGAGGAAGCAACAGCTGCCTCCTCCTGACCACCGAGATGACCAACACAGGTGTTTGCCCCTGGAAGGCAAAAGCGCCTGAGGCTTTTCCTTTCTCCCGTCTCTGCCGGGGTCCCGAGGGCCGCAGGAGTCTGCGCTCCTCACCTGAGGGTCCCGAGTGAATTGTGTTTAGTATCTGTGTGCGCGGCGTCACCTTCCGAACCTTCAGCCCGTCCGAACCTTCAGGCCGGACCGGGAGGCGCGCGCCCCACACTGGAGATCATGTCCTTGGTTTCCAGCTCTGCCTATAGCCTTGGAGCCACCTTGACCCACTCCCTGTCCCCTGAGCCTCAGATTCCTCATCTTGTCTACAGGTGGATAACATCATCCTCGGAGCCATGCAGAGGGGCGGTGAAATCATTTAACATGAACAGCTTTGTAACTGGAGACTGTTGTACAAAGCAATGGGGCCGGTCCTAAACTTCTAAAACCTCTTCAAACCAGATGACTGGGTTGTGCCAAATGCAAAGTGCATTGGCCTGGGTGTGGGGAGTTGAGTCCAGGCCTGGGAGGGGAGTGAGGGAGCTTTGGGCATGCATTTCAGTAGGACTTTGAGGTGAAGGGAATTAGGGGCATAGTGATATCAGCAGATGCTGGAAAAATGATGAATGAACAGTCATGATTTTAGGCTCCGTGCAATGGGTGATGGGGAACACAGATGGTCATTGAGTACAAGCAAGACGTGACCAGAGACGTGAATCAGAAAGAATATTCAGGCAGCCTATGAGGAGGGTGGATTGGGGAGGGTGACATTTAGGGTGGGGAAACTGACACACAGCTGTCATGAGGCCCAGGAGAGGGATGGCAAGGTCTGAACAAAGTCTGAGACACTTGGAGTCTAGGTCAAGGCCACAGCAAGTTATTATGCCACTCATTAATTGCACACATGTTGAAAGACTTTCTGCTAAGAGCAAGGCTGAGAATGAGAGCATTTGCCTTTGTTGTTGTTGTTAGGCATTGTTGAGTTGGGTCAGACTCATGTGACCGTATGTACAACAGAAAAAAACACTCCCTGAGACTGTGCCATGCCTGGCACTATGTCAGTGCTTTGCTATTTACAGAATTTTCAATGGCTGATTGTTTCAGGAGGGGGCTGGCAAGTCCTTCTCCCAAGCCTACAGCACCTTGTGTCTCCCATCCAAGTACTAACCAGGCCTGATCCTGCTTAGCTTCTGATATCTGATGAGATTGGATGCCAGGGTGGTATGGCTGTAGACCATTTGCTTTTTTTTTTTCTTTTTTGCGGTACTGGGGGATGAACCCAGGGCCTTGCTCTTGCTTGCTTTGCAAGTGCTGGACCACTGAGCTGCATCCCCCAGCCCACTTTTTTTTTCTTTTTTGAGACAGGATGTCGCTAAATTACACAGACTGTCTCTGGTCTTGAACTTGTGATCCTCCTGCCTCCGCCTCCTGAGCCCCTGGGATTACAGGTGTGTGCCACCTCACCTGGCACCATTTGCTTTTGTAGGAGGGGTTAAGTGTCACAAACAGAAAACAAGAATTGGTGAGCACAGCCTTACCTCCTGCCCACCAAAAGACCCATCTTTGTCTTGGTAATGATTCCTTTGAGGTCATCAAACAGGAAAAAAAAAGAAAAAAGCCCATGAAGAGATTTGTACTTTGCCATACTCTTGTATGGGAAAAGGACCTGGCAACCCCCTCCTAAAAATCAGTCTGCCATTGAAAACCCTATGAACAGCAGAGAAGCACTGACAATTGTGTTTCCCCTGTTGTACAGAGGGTCACTATGAGTCGGATACCAACTCAACGGCACCTAACAACAACAACAACAATACTCTTGTGAGGGGGCTGTGGTTTAGCTCAGTTGGTAGAGCCCTTGCTCTGTGCTCTCTGAGGCCCTGGTTTCCATCCCCAGCACCACAAAAATGGGAAGGGTGCATGGCAGCCCACTCCCAAAATAATCCCAAAACAATCAGCCACCGAAAACCCTATGAGAGTCTCTATGAGTCTCAAGGTAACCTAACAACAAAACAATATACTCATGTGAATGAATGCTTTTATTTTATTATCTCAAGATCACTTCGTTCCCTTTAAGGGGAGCATTGATACAGGGCATGGGAGTGTTACTTTCCCCCATGAAACTCCTTTAAGTATGACTGGGTCTCACCAGGGACTTATTTGATCCAGAGAGCATCAAGAGGATGTGCTAGGGCGGAGACTGACCCCAGGCTCACTTTAGTCAATATATTCCTCCCCCTTGGAGCCCTCTGCCCTGGCACTGTGAAGACCCAGAGTCAATATCTGCTTTAATGTGTTTTGGTCTCATTAACATGGACTGGATTAGCCAGCCCCACATGGGCTTTTCAATTAGGAAGACAAGTTTCTGCCAGTGTTTACAAAGGGATTAGGTCCCTGCTTAGCATGTGATAGGCCTTGCCTCATTCTCGCTCCCCTTCCCAGTTCCTCTTCTTCTCTCTTCCTTTCCGCTTCCTTTCCCCCTTCTTTCCTTCCTTCCTCCCTTTTTTCCTTCCACCCTCTATTCCTCCCTTCTTTCTTTCCTTCCTTCCTTCTATCCTCTCTCCCTTCCTTCCTTCCATCCTTCTTCCCTTCTTCCTTTTTTCCCCTCCCTGTCTCCCTCTCCTATTCCCTTACCTCCCCTTTATTCTTTTTCTCACTCTTTCCTTCCCTGAGTTCCATGAGTCGATAGATTTGCCCTGTTTCTCTTTTGGAAATATATGGCCAGATGGGCTAGCAGGAGTAGGCGTGTGATCAGTATCAGCTAGCCATCCTAGGTCACACCTAATCCAGCTGCCCAGCCACGTGTACCTCGACTCCAGCCTTGCTTGCATACCTCTAACCGCGGGGAGCTCACTACCCCAGGAGCAAGACCACGTCACTGTTGAACAGCTCTGACCACAAGCAGACTCTTCTCTGAGCTGAGCTGCCATCTGCCCCTAAGTTCTTCCCCTACACCTTAAGCTGGCTTTCCAGGGCCCATCAAAGGACAGTGTCTGCTGCTGATTGATGACCTTTGTGACCTTGAGGCAGAAACGTCACTCAGTGCTCAGGAGAGCCTCCCCTGGTGTTAAACCCTGTGCTATTCTCAATGTCTCCTGCTTGGCATCCAGGCACTTGGGGCCCACAAGGCACATGTGGGTATAGTTTCCATCACACTGTAAATAGCCTTTTGTTCTCTTTTTTTAAGTTAAAAATACACCATAAACATTATTCCACATGCGATGCCACTCTCCAGAACACGGCCACCCTTTAGCGCTGCAAAGCATGTCACGTGGAAGCGTCATGGCTGGCCTCCCCAGCTACCACTGATGGACCGTGCCCTGCTTTGTAAATGTTCTCACAGCATCTTTGTTTATTTGCCTTTTCCCTTCAATTGAATAATTTCCCCAGCAGAAATTCACATTAGTGAGATGCCTGGATCATTTATCTTGATTTAACTTTTGGTATGTAGTGTTAGATCACCTTACAAAATGTCTCCTTCCAATAGAAATGCCACCTGTCCTGGGCATTCTGTTATTAATATTTTTCTTATTTTGTGGGAATGAAGCCATCTAAAGGTTGTTTTAATTTGGTATCTTTCACTATTTATTAGAGAAAAAAAAAAGAAGAGAAAAAAAAAAGGAGGAAAGGACATCTTTCCCTGAGTTGTCATTTGTCTTTCTCTGGCACAAATTGTCTATATCTTTTTTTCACTTCCATATTGAGGTATTGATTTTTTTTTTTTTTAACAAACTCCAATGAACTCTTAGATTGTAAAGATATTAAACCTTAGTCTGTTCTTGGTCAGGCACTTCCTTCCATTACATGTGCTTTCTTTTTAATCATGTTATTCTTGTTTTCTGTCCCAGGGAAGCTCAGCATGGAGGACCAGGATGGCACTGGGCACTGATCATCCAATGCCCGCAGCCGGTGGCATTGAAGTCCAAAAGAATACTATTAATGATAGCACTGTCCTGGGCACCCAGGGCATACTCTCTCTGCTCTTCAAAGTAAGCAGGACATTGTGCATATTTCACAGGCATGTATTCTGAGAAGTGAGGTGCCTGATGGAGGTGACACAGCACCCACAAACTGGAGGTGATGAAGGCAGCTTTGTCTTGGGGTCCTCTGCCCCGCTTTCTTTTCTTTTCTTTTCTTTTTTTTAACAATACCAGCAGACTGCAGAGAAGTAAGAAAACATCTGCTGCCAACCTCTCCAGGTTTGTGACTTCAAACTCCCCTGGCAGAGGAGGGAATTACCATATTTGGGGGCAATTTACATCAAATTACCATGCACCAGCCAACAGCTGCCGCCTGGAGCGGGAGGCGGCTGAGCGGAGACGGTTACATTTGTACACATGATAATGAAAACCCGTGCTCGGGCCTCCTCGTTCTCCCATAAATATGGTCATTATGATCTTGTTGGCATTGCTTGTTGAATTCCATCTTGCAAATTGTTTCCTGGTTGCCTGGGGGAGATGACTTGGGCTCTTTTCGTTCTCCTTTTCTCTAGATGTGACAGGGTTTGGGGCTCACCAAGCTCCCCAGACCATCCTCCGCCACGGACAGAATTCTCAGGACAGCGTCCAGTCAATCCCTACTGTGTGCATGGTATGAGAACAGAGTTAAGAAGAGAAAAAACTGAGAGGGCTTTCAAGGTAGCCAGCAGGCCCTCACTTTTTTTGTGCAGACCAACTAGTGCTGTGCACACAGACGAGGAGGTAGGAGGGAAGCTTAAAGTCCAAGACAAAAAGGATCCTTTTTATCCCTGAGCTGGGCACTGGAGGATGGCCCACTGACATCCCTCCCTGCAGCACCTGGGGGCTGGAGAAGGCATGGAGCACCGAGTCCTAGTTACAAATAATAGAAGTTCTCTTGGCATGCCGGGGGTTAGGGGATGGGAGAGCATTTGGTACCAGGACACAAAGAATCTCATGGAATCCAAGGGCTGGCTCATTGGACCCCTCTGGAAGGACTACAGGCAGGCAGTGGAGAGCTGGCAGGAAGTGGGCACCCTCTTCCTCCGGGTCCTGCTTGCTGCTGTCTGCAAGGAGTTCGCATCACCTGTCTGTGAATGAGCCTCTCCTGGTCCTCCCTCTGCCACATTTATATGTGACAATGCAGTCATCCATGGGTGTCCGTCTCTGGTACCCTAATTCTAAATTACCAAAGATTGTGGAATGAGCTCTAATGGGCTCGGCCTAGGTCACTACCTACTCCTGGCCTGGTCGCCTATAGCCCAAAGGGTGAGCTTTCCTCCTGACACATGGTGGCTCTAGTGGGCAGGACTGGGAGATCCCAGGAAGAAGGGTCCTAGGAAGGGGACTGAGAAGGACTGCTCTGGAAGATGAGTCATTATGAGGGGACACCTGCAGGGTGGAAGCCACAGTGGCTGTGAATAGTTAGTAGGGAGGCCAGAGCTCCCCTCCTGCATATGCTGCACCCTGTGGGAGATGTCCCCTGTGTCTGGCCTTGCTCTGAGCACTTTCAGTCACCACCTCCCCACCTGGGAGGCAGGTGCAATTACACCCATTTCAAGTGGGGAAATCGAGGCACTGAGTGGTGAAGGGATCTGCCCAAGGCTACCTGCTTGGTTAAGAAGCAGAGGTGGGCATGGAATCTGGGCTATCACTTGGGCTGGGTTGGCTGTGTGTTAACTCACTGGCCAGGGCAAGGGGTATTGCAGTGGGTTGCTGTGGACAAGTGGACAAGCTGGGGTGCTCAGGAGGAGGAGGAGCGTGGGCCCTGCATATTACCTTGGGGGTGCAAGAGAGGGAAAGGGGGACTTCAGGTGACACTTAAAGAGAAAGAGCCAGTCCAAAGGAAGAGGCTAGAACCTGCAGAGCCTTGGTTTGCCCACCTGAAAGTGCTGTGATAGCCCCTCCTCCCAGAGGAGTGGGTGGGTCACGGGACTGGGCCATCTGCCCCTAGTGCACTGTCACGGAAGGGCTCCTCCTTCCCCCAGGTCTTCTCCTAAAGGAGGGGGCACTCCTGAGGCCCCCCTGAGGGCCCCCCCACCCCCTTCTCTGAGATGCCCCCATCCTCCTAGGAGGAGTGGCCTGGGGATTCTAAACAAAGACATCAGGGAACCCAAGGAGAGGATCAGAAGCCATTCTGGCTGCTGCCAAGTCCCCGCCCCCCAACACACACACCCCTGGGCTTCTGCAAACACCCCCTGGCTCACGCCCAGCAGGGCCTTCTGGTGAGAGCCCTCCCTGCAAGCACAGCCTTCTGGGCGCTTTCTTCTTGGGGACAGAGCTGTCAGGCACCTCGCCTCCTGGGGATTTCAAGAGTGCCCCTCCCCCAGGGGACTCCTTTGTCTTTGTCTCTAGACAGGCAGCAGCAGGGGGTGGTTGCTAGGGGAAATCAGGCACTATCCTTGCACCCAGAGAGCTCCAATTGGAGCCATAGTTGCAGGACACAGATTCCTTTGTACCTTTTATGCACAGCCTTGGGGGCCTGAGCCAGCCCATCTCGGGCAGGGGAGCACAAAGGACTGAGTTCATTGCCCTCTGGAAGGTGATCAGAGAGGGCTTCATGGAGGAGGCAGCCCTTGGGCTATCCTTCTAGGACAGTGGGTTAGATGGGCAGAAATAAGGAGAGAGACTATCTCCAGTGGAAAGCCACATGACCCAAGGCCCAGCTATAGGAAAGGATCAGGACATCTCCTGATGTAAGAGTTCCCCTGTCTTAGGAGACACTGAATGGTCCTGTGTGAGTGGCCCTCAAGAATGTAGGTAGAGAAGGAGGGAAATAGAGGAGGTGAAGCCAGGGAGGTCCTAGGCCAACCAGATGGTAGAGGCTGGAACGCACGGCTGAGGAACATGGGTTTGGGTCCACAGGCACTGGGGAGCCAGTGAAAGTTTTTGAGCAGAGGAGTGCCTTAATAAGGATGATGACACTGTTTGTCGGAGTGGAGAATAGAATGAGTAGGTGAGGTGGAGGCTGGAGGACAATGAGAAGGCTGGACTGGGTCATGGCTGTAGTGGGTGTGAGAGGCACGCACGTGGACGGCACTTTCAACACAAGGAAGACCTTACAGAACGAAGCACTGATTGGAGAGGGGCTGGCTGAGGAAGAAGCTATCAGAGATAACCCCAAAGCCCCCCCAAGCAGGCCTTTGAAGATACTCCTGGGATGGGTAGAGTGGGAGGGTGGCATTTTTCTGAGCACAAATACCCGCAGCCCCACCTGGGTCTGGGGTTGTGGCTTTGCTCTGGGCAAGCCTGCCTTGCCTTCCACTTCTACTCCTTGTCTCCAAACACATGCAGGGCTCAGAGTGGGTGCCTGGACCACACTGACTGGCCCATAGCGGACTCTCAAGGAAGAGAGGAGGAGGAGGCAGCAAAGAAGAGGGGAATGACAGCAACTGACCAGGTAAAGGGGAGCACAGCACGGGTCTTCTTTCTGCTCAAAGGCAGTTCTCACACAGCCATTTCTACCCGTCATTCCATCACTCATGAGCATGTCCCTTGGGCCAGATGGTAGTGGAACCCTGGTGATCTCCAGACCCAGCCCTATCCCTAAAATCATGTCCATGTAATGGGGGTGGGGAGATGGCATGTGTGTAATGGGCTCCAATATTAAGACCCATGCTCAGTGCCATGGGAGAGGGACAGAGCGGTAGGTCAGGTGGTCTGATCACAAGGACTTGGGGAAATTAACTTGCAGGAGAAGAACAAACCTGGGCCAAGGTATGGAGACAGGAGTCTGTCAGGGGCAGTCTGGAGCCCAGGAAGATTTGGGAGGGAAGAAGGGGAGCCAGGGGCTGGGGCCAGAGAAAGTGACTCTAGAACCTGCATCTGCAAGTTCCAGCAGATGCAGGTGGCCTGGGCTCTGGCTGCAGGCGGGAGCAGCAGTGTGGGCAGCAGGGGAAGGAATGGTAGGGTAGGCAGGAGGGAGGATGATGGAAGATTTTCATAAAGGCAGGACCTCCCAGTTTACATTACTGTCTGGGTCCTGATCCCTTATATTACGTTTCCAGATCACCCACTCATAAATCCTCCTCCTGACTGGGGCCAGGAGCCATTGAACAGAGAGCAGCTTTGATTTAAAGATAGGACTGTCAGGAAAGGGGAAACAAGACCATCCAGAGAAGAACACAGGCCTCCCTGGGGGCAGCACTGTAATTAAAACAGGGCCATCTCTCTTCCTGAGAGCCCTCCTAGAGCACGCAGAGGAGGGACGATGGCAGTCCAAGGGCAGGCGTATTCCCTGGGCAGGAGGAAAGGACCAAACTCTGAGCCGCACTCTCCCAGCTTGACTCAGCCAGCTCCTGCTGGGGTCAGCAGCAGTCCTCACCTGCCAGGGGTCATGCCCGTGTGGAATCCCCTCCTCTGGGCTGTTACTCAGAAGCGCCTAAGGTATGACTTGCTCCTAATGGATACAATACAGTAAATGAGATGGGATGGCACTTGGGCACTTGGATGATTGGATTACAAAGACTGTGACATCCTCTCTCTCTCTCTCTCTTTCTGTGTGTGTGTGTGTGTGTGTGTGTGTGTGCATGTATGCATGTATATATGAAGGATATAGCAATCCACTCCTGAAGCAATTCCAAAAAGCAATCAGCCATTGTGTGTGTGTACACACACACACACACACACACACACACACACACACACACACACTCCTTCTCAGTTTATGCACTTTGGTAAAGCAAGCTGCCGCATTGGAGAGGCCCACGTGGCAAGGAGCTTAGGGCCTCAGCCCAACAGCACCCTGCAGAATTGGATCTTGCCAATAGTCATGTGAGCAAGATTAGCAGCAGTGGATCCTTCCCTAGTTGAGTCTTCAGATGAGACCACAGGCCTTAGGCTGATGCCTTGATTGCAGCCTCACAGGAGACCATGAAGCAGAGAGTACAGCTGAATTCTGACCCCTAGGTTCCCGACCCACAGAAACTGGGGTGTTATACGTACTGTTTTAAATCACCAGGTTTTAGAGTAACTTGTTAATAGCAGTAGATAACTCAGGTGCCTGCTGATTTGAGCCAGTCAGTTATCTGCTCTGAATCTCCATGTATCCATCTAAATAACTGGGCTGATATTACCCAGCCCAAAAAATTGAGCAAAGGTCAGAGACAAAGGCAGAGAAGAAAGAGCTCTGTAAAGGATAAAATGCTGTGTACCTAGGAGGCATTTTTGTATCTCTGTGATGGGATTGGGAGAATATGATTCTCATCTTGGCTGACTGACAGACCTGGTAGCCTTGTATAAGTCAGTGAACCTCTACCCTTATTTTTCCAATCTGTAAAATGGGGAATTTAGGAGAACTGGAGGAAAATTCAGGTGAATTACTCATCGTGTGCCTGGCACACAATACCATAGCCCTTGCAATTCCCATTGTTATTATGGTCTGGCAGAGATGAGGGAGTAGTATTGTGAATATTGGCTTTGCCCTCCTCAGAGGGGCCAGGGCACAGTGGAAAGAGCACTGGACCTGGAGTCAGGAACCTAGGCTTTTTCTCTACTGCTTTTCTGGCCAGATATAGGATGCCAGGCAGGTGACTGCCCTTCTCCAGCCATGGTATGGAATGGGCTAATCCTCACCACAGTGGCCTGGGGCAGGGGACAGCCCCATGCAAGCCTGAGGGTGGTGCATACACAAGGATATTCCTTACAGGTCTGGGAGGAGGGGCGGGGAGGCAGAGTAGATTCTCAAAGAGCAGATCTTTGAATGAAGAAAGGACACAGGCACAAGGGATCCAACATAAACACTGCAGAGAGGGGTGGTTGGTGGGGCCCCAAGACAACACTGGAGGCTAGGCAGCCCTAAATCTGTTCAGGGGACAGTGAGCTGCTTTGTGGGACCTAGGGACATATCGGGGAGGGATGTATACAAGGATGGAAGATGGGCCTCGAATGCCAGGCAGAGCAGCCCAGACTTCATCCTGAACACAGGGGGCTCTGGGGGAGCCCTAACAGCATCCTCATCAGCTATTGGAAGGTTATGCCAAGGACCTGGGGCAGAAAGATCGTATAGGAGACTGATTTTGGAATCCTGACTTTCAGGATGGGGTGCAGCATGCACACATGTGAAAACCCCATTCGCTCTCTCTTTCGTGCCCCTCTGCTCTCTCAGGAGGGAGACAAATCACTGAGCAAATCCTGTCTATCATCTCAGTTTCACCTCCTGTACAATGGTGATGCTGACTCCATTGAAGGTTTGTGAGGATCCCCCAAAGAAGCACACATAACACCCTTGATCTGGGCTGCCTGATGCTGTGTCAAACACCGGCCACCCCCACCTGCTCCCGCTCCTACTATCCAGTCACTTCCACCCCATTCAAGGGGGCCATTTGGGCCTGTCTTTTCCCACCTCCTCCTGCAAAAGCAACGCTCCTTTCTGCTGTCTGTCTCTCCATTCCCAGTGGGGGTTTCTGATATCTGCACGGAGCATCCCCACGTTCATCAAAAGACGTGTTTGGAAACAAGAAATTGCTAGAGAGATGATTCAGGCCTTGGCCTCAGATTGTGTCTGGACATAAGCAGGCCCATCTGCGGAGCCTGCGCTGCCAAATTCTGTCACTCGGCTCCATATGGTCTGCGCTTCCCCCGCCTTCCCTCCGGAGCCTGTGCCCGTCTCTCACTCCACTTCGGTTGCTACTTGGAACATTCAGCGAGGGGAGTCTTGGCTCCAGCATGCAGGGCATCTCTGCTCCCCTCCTGCTGGTCCTGGGACTGCTCTGGGAGCAAAGCCCACGGCGGGGGTGCTGGGCTTCTTTGGACCCTCTCCCTTCTTGTCCACATACAGCCACGGTGTGGAGTCTGCAAGCTGAAAGGGACCAAGGGAGACTATTAGCAACTTCCTTCTCTTGGCGGACAGTGACTTCCTGAAATGCTAGCTCAGGTGTTCCCTGATGCAACCCCCCCACTCCCGTCCTAAGAAAGATGTGGGGCAGCCTCTTCTCACTATTTCTTTACCTACAGGCAGCTTGACTCAACTCTGGAAGACATCTATTCACTGCTAGCTTGTATCATTGCTTAACCTCTCTGAGTCACTCTGTCCACAGTTGAGACCTGCCCCATCGTTTCTGCCCTGTTTCCTTCCTAGGTTGGTCACAGAGTCCAATAAAATGGTTGGGAAAGACCTTTGTGAACTGTAGACCAAGAGTGAAGTGTGGTGGCTGGGCCATCAGCCATGGCATCACCTAGGAACTTCTTTGGAGTGCGAATTCCCAGGTTCCGTGGCAGATCTTTGGACTCAAAAGCCCTGCAAGGAGGAGCCCAGCAAGGTGGGGCTCCACAAGTTCCCCCAAAGCCTCTGAGGCCCCCTAGAGCTTGAGAAGCTTTGGGAAGATGACTGCATGGACAAGACCATCCTCACGCCATCATTGGTGTTGGCTCAGGGAGTCATCTGAAGTGTCCAGGGCCAGTGCTGCATTTGGCCGCATAGATATTTCGTTGCAAGTGGTGTACAGTTTACAGATCTGCATGAGTTCTCAGCCAGGCAAATCCACTTCAAAATAAATTGTGATGTTTCTGGTCAGATTGGAAAAGCAGGTGATGTGACCAGGTGATGTGTCTGGGATGTGGGAAAGGAGGTGAGGGCAGGTTAGGGAGAGGCCACCACTGGCCACACTACTGAGCTCAGGCCCCACCAACAGCATGAAAAAACAATAAGCCCCTATCCTGGCCAAACAAAACACATATGCTACACAGATCTGGTTCAGGGGCTGCCAGTTTATAACTGGCATAAATGCTATGTGTGTGCTGGGGGTTGTGGATTTGGTCTTAACAAGGCTATGTATTGGCCCCAGAATTAATTGCCCTGGGAAAGAATGTTTGGCATACAGTGATTATATCCAGGTTCAGCTTGGGCTAAAAATGACATGCTTTCATTAATTCCCTTCTTCATTCATTCTACACAAACTCTTGTCTAGGTCTGTGCTAGGTTCTGTGGATCCAAAGCTATCTTGCAGGGGAGCTGGCCATAGCAGTGGGTGCCTCCAGTGCATCCTTTCCCTGGGTTCTCTCAGTAAGATAATGGGCATCCCATGGGAAGAGTGGTCCCGGGCCAGTTAAGCATGGAAATCACCTAGTTAAACAAAATTAAATTTGTTATTCCATGCAGGACTTCTCTGGGCCTTTACTAACATACATTATCTATTAAATGACCTTGAGGTGTCTGGGCCTGTCTAGGGTTCCTGATGGGTCTATGGATGTTCCAAGCTGGACTAGGGATTGATGAGGGAGCAGATGTGGGTCCCCTTGGAGGTGTTAGACATTGGCTGCATTTAGGCTTTGGGAGGCCTTCCCGTGAGGGCAGCAGGGATGAGGCAGTTGCTCCTATTAAGATCTGCTGGGGGCCACTGAAGGGATAGTCTTCAAGGGTGGTTTTACCTTCTGTGGCAGTAGGGGGAATGTGCAGGGTTTAATCCAGGAGCCCCTGGTCACATTTGCATTTGAGGAATCAGAGTGAGCTGGGCTGGGAAGGTGGGAGCCACAGGAGAACAAAGAATAGTCAGTGCAGAAGGATGGGAACCTCCTTTGTCAGTTTGTAGGTTTTAAGGAGGAGAAAGCAATGCCAGCCAGGTGTACAAACAGGGCGTCACCTCCTCCTACAGCTCAGCAGCCATGCTCTGTCTAGGGGTTTGGGAATGCCTAAGACGGAAAAGCCTATGGTTGCATTACCTGCTGCTTTTGCAGCCAAGGCTAGCATGGACTTCTATGAATAAAATTTAGAGGTTCAGGACAAGTCTGGAAAACAGTCATTCCCTCTCTTTTCTCAGCCCTATCAACTCCCTCTCCCTCTCTCTCTCTCTCTCTTCCCCAACCCCCACCCTCCTTCCCTATCTCTTGGCAATAGATGAAGTCAGTGCAGGTTGGGAATCGATATCTTGTTTTTCTGGAAAACTCCACAACTAAAGGAAAATGAATTATCCCAGGGTCCAGGATAATCTTTCCCAGATTAGGACAGAAGAACATTCATGGAGAGACACAATGCCAACCAAAACAAACTCCCAAACTGCCCTGGAAACATAATTAATAGACACTATCTCCATGAATTAACTGGAGATGATCAATGTGGATTCCAAAATTGCCTCCAAAGTATCCCTGAGTATACCTTAAGCTCCTTTCCAGATATAGAAGTCTTCTCCTCATGGTGGAAAGAATGAGAAAATCCCACTTCCCTGATGAATCATTACGGCCATGTTTAAGAACGTAGGTGTGGGAAAGTTTGCTTTGGAAGAATCAGGAAAGCCTGGAAGTGAAGAATGGGAGGCATATAAAACCGTCAGTGGAAACCCCCTATAGTGTCCTCAGCACCACTGTGTTTTCATTTTATTCTCCGTATATCCCATGTCCTCCATGGTCCTGGCAAGGCACAGGGAGTTTGCAGGTCTGTGGGTTTTAAGGCTGGTCTGTGCTGCATCTGGGATGGCTCCAAGGGACCTGGGTATTGGGGTGCAGCAGGAGGGACTGGTTTGATTTGAAGGAACAGCAGAAGGCACCTGCTGCCGCCTGTCTTCATGACAGAAGGGAAGGGGGCTGTCCCTGCAGACGGCCTCGGGGATTTCTTTCCATCACTTTGTCCTCAGTCCTTCTCTTTGGCAGCCTCTGGTCTGTCAGTTTGCAGGGGATACGCCAGCCAGCAATCCAGAGTTGTGCTCCCAGAAAGGAAAAGCATTGCTGGAAACTTTCTGCCCAACAGCCTGCAGGACAGATCCATGGGGATCTGCTGGTGGGATCTGTAATAGGCAGTAACGCACTACCAGGCTGTGTGGCTTAAGAGCAGAGCTCACGTTTCTCAGGCTATTGGAGGAGGTTATATCCATGCAGGCTCTGGCTTCGATCTCCCCAAGACTACAGAGAGCATCACATCTAGAGCTTAGGTGGTGTCTATTGCTTTAATTCTCATCCTGTCTTTGGCATATGTGTTCATTAAAGGTAAGTTTGAATCTGTAGGTGCAACCAAAAAAAGCGTTTCTCTTCACTGGGTTTAAACAATTGCTGATTCCATCAAAAACAGACTCAGAGCCATGCCCAGTTATCCCATACAAGAGACAAAGAAAATGGATCATTTTTGTACATGTTGGAACACTGGGTCTAGAATGAGGGAGGTCGAGGTCCCACTTTGGCCACAGCTAGGACTTTGTGTTAGTTCACTTTCCATTGCTGTGACAAAATACCTGAGAAAGCAACTTAAAAAGATAAAAGGGTTTATTTTAGCTCATGGTTTCAGAGGTTTCAGTCCACAATTGTTGGATCCATTGCCAAGGTCCATGAGGCAGAACATCATGGTAGGAGACTGTGTGGGAGAAAAGTGGCTCACCTCATGGTGGACAGGTGGCAGAGAGAGCAAGAGAGAAATGGTCCAGGGACAAGATACCCCCTTCAAATTCACACCCCTAGTGATCTACTTCCTCCAAATTGGCCCCACGTCCTACTAGCCCATTCAGCTATGACCTCCTCAATGGAGTCACCCATTGATGAAGTTAGTGCCCGCATGATCCAGTCATCTCTCAGTATTCCCACCAGCTAGGGATAAATATTTCACACATAAGCCTTTTTGGAGAGACATTTCATATTGAAACCATAATAGACTTCATGATCCAGGTACAACTAGCCCCAGTCAGGTCTTCAGGGCTGGTGGGTGACTATTTGTTTAAATAGGAATAATGCTGCTAAATCACTTGCTCACTGAAGCAGTTTCCAAGGTCACAGCTACTTTTTCCATGGTTTACCTAATCCGAAATGTCCCCAAGTATCGTTCCTATGGGATGCTAACAAGTGGATGGGGAGAGAGGAGCTGGTTTCTATAGTAAAATAAGGTGAGAGAAAAGCTGTATGGAAGAAAATCATATTTCTAGTTTTTTGTTTGTTTGTTTTGTAGTATTGGGGGGTTGAACCTAGGGCCCTGCACCTATTTTGCAATTGCTCCACCACTGGGCTGCATCCCCAACCTCTTTCTTATTTTTTATTTTGAAACAAGGTCTTGCTAAGTTACACAGGCTGCCTCTGGCCTTGAACCTGTGATCCTCCTGCCTCTGCCTCTCAAATTGCTAGGATTACAGGTGTGAGCCACCATGTCCAGCTAGATTTCTTAAAATAACTTTTGAGAGCTTTTAAAAGGCTAATGTGCTTTATAAACCTCTAAGAGGGAAGTGGCCTGCAGCCGTGCCTGTGACATCCGATCCTGTCAGATCTCAGAAGCTAAGCAGGGTCGAGGCTGGTTAATACTTGGATGGGAGACCACCTGGGAATACCAGGTGCTGTAGGTTTGGGAGATGGACCCAGCAACCCACTCCCAAAAATCAGTCCCCCATTGAAAACCCTATGAACAGCAGAGAAGCACTGACAATAGTGTTTCGCCTGTTATACACAGGGTTGCTTTGAGTCGGATACCGACTCAAAGGCACCTAACAACAACAGTAAAGGGAGAAGTAAGCAGCATCCTTCAGGTTCACAGACCATTCCCAGGGGTGGTTCAGGGGACCAGGGCTTTCTGGAGCACATTGTTGAAAAGGTGACTTTCATTTTCCAACCCTCTTACTTTCTCAAGGATTTGCATTTACCAAAGAATAGAAAGGGAGGACATCACAGAAGGAGACTGAAGGGGGTGTGACAAGCAAACACTCCCAGGCTGCCAAGAGGTTCCTTATGGCCACTGCAGGAAGGAAGACACCAGGCTGTTATCAGGTATTATTTGGTGTTTCTTAGGATGTTGTCTCCCTGGCCTCTTCTTCTGCTCACAAATGCTATTGCCCTAACCTGAATTGTGTATCACTTAAGCTTAGATTTGGCTGCAAATAAACTACATAAATGTATATTTTTCCTCACATAAATCTGTACAGAGGAGGCAATTCAAAGCTAGTAGAGAACAGACATGATATCGTGGACCCAGGCTCTTTCGGTCTTATTCCGCTACCATATATACCTTCTATTACCAAAGCTCCTTCATTGTACGGGATAGCTGCCAGAGCTCTAGCCATTGCATCTCCATATAAGCAATAGAAAGGAAGAAAGGGAAGAGAAAAGAGCAGCTTTTCCCTTTAAGAGTTTCCCAGAAGGCTTCCATTTCATCTTATTGATTAGAACTTGGACACAGGGCTACACCTAATTGTGAAGGAGGCTGAGGAATATATCTACTGGACAGCAATATGCCCATCTCAAAAATGGAGGTTCCAGCAGGAAGGGCAGAGTGGGTACTGGAAAACAATTAGCACTCTGCCACACAGCAAATACTGTTTCTGTGGCTAACTTGGTCCAGGAAGACAAGTCGGGGTTCTTCCCCAGGATGTTTTGGGTTGACACTGGACAGGCAAATTCCTTTTCTTCTATGGTTAGTGAGTTGAAAATAGTCTGGAGGGTTTGAAGCTCTGCAGTATGCACCCACTAGCATGTGCGGAAAGCGTGTGCAGTTGGAGAGAACAAAGCCAAAATGCAGAGAGACACAAAGGCAAGAGACTGAGGCAGAGAGTGACAGAGGTGTCAGAGGAAGGGTGGATCCCCAGTTCCAGTCAAGGCTAAGCCCAGCCTCAACCAGATGCCCTCTTCCAGATGCATAAACCAATTAAATCCCCTTCTGACATCTACTGTTTCAATTTGGGCTTCCAGCTACTGTTTCTACCGGCTATGAGGGAGTCCATGGGAGAAGGACATGGCAATCCACTCCCAAGAAAATCCTGAAACAATCAGCCATTGAAAACCCTAGGAGGGTTGCTATGAGTCGGACTTGACTCGACAGCACTGAACAACAACAACATGAAGGAGCCCTGGCTGGCTACTGAAGCTATCAGCTGTCACTTCTGAAAGCAGAGACCACATGGATCAGTCTTTTGGCAACAACAGTTTTTTCCTAAAACTAAATCACAGAAGGCATTATTACTTGATTTCATATTGCAGGATGTCTAGTGACATTATTATATTTTTACATGTCTGCATAGCTTTTTATAGTTTATAAACATCTTTCAAAAATCCCTTGTTTCATCTGAGAGTCACAGTCTCTCTGGGATGTTGGTTTCATTTCCCCTTGTGTATGGATGGGGGCACTGAAGCTCAGTGAAATAGCCCGGTTCATCTCCGTGACTGCTCAGTGGTGACGCCACTCACTGTTCAGAGCTCTGTGGGCACCCTCTATAGAGATGAGGGCACGTGACTCCAATACAACTCAGAGGAGAATTCATCTGGTAGGGTGGATGAGCTAAGAAAGCCTAGCCTGGGTATCTTGACTTGGGGACAGACCTCAGAGTGCACGATGATCATCAGACCATCTGGATTATCAGCAGTTCACATCAAGGCTCTGGTAGGCACTGCTTCCAGTTGACTCATAACTCACATCTGCAGTCCTTGAAGCAAGATGCTCTGACAAGAGCCTTCGGCACAGCAGATTAAAGGGATGTTTTCATTGTCAGCACCTGGGTGTCCATGTCCTTTGAAAAGAAACCTAGATTGTTCAGGAGCTTGCAATGCTGCCTCAAGTAGCATAAAAGAGGCAACTTTGGTTTGGCAAAGGCTTATAACAAGAGTCACTGACTCCATCTGGATTCCCCATGGCAAGCAAAAGAAATTAGTCTTTAGCAAGTTTTTTAAAGAATCGATCAGGAGGATAATTGGGTTTACAGAATTGATGAAAGGCCAGAGGAATATGTTTGGAAAATAAGCAGGCATCGAAACCATTGCAGAAGGTAATGAAGTGGGGGGGGGGCGGGAACAACCACTTCTCAGTGTGGCCAGGAATGACTGTTTATGGACTGCTTCCATGAACAGTTCTAATGTCCATCATTATGTCCCCTGCTCTTGTGCATCAGACTCCCAGGCAGGCTCCTTAACTGGCTGAGTACCACAGCTGCTAGGGGTGGGAAGCTGGGGATCTGCACCCCTCACGGCCCTGGTGGAGGAGCACCCTGAGCTACCTCCCTCTACGGTGATCTGCTCTGCTTACCAGCTACTGCTTCAGCCTCCTCAGAAGTGGTTCATTTTGTCAGGCCTGGTGGCACATGCCTGTAATCCCAGCAACTTGGGAGGTAGAGGCAGGAGGATTGTGAGTTTTAGGTCAGAGGCAGCCTGTGTAACCTAGCAAGCCCTGTCTCAAGACTAAAAGTAAAATATAGGATGCAGGTCCAGCTCAGTGGTGGAGCACTTACAAAGTATGTGTGAGGCTCTTGGTCCAGACCCCCAGTACCACAAAAAAATAAAATAAAATAAATTTAAAAAGTGGTCTGGGTGGTTCCTGTGGGATATTGACTTTATGGGCCTGAAGAGAGAAAATAAAATGACAGAAGCCAGTGTGTGCCCACTTTTGCCCTGGCCTCCTAGCTTCTCTGAGCCAAAGTCATTGGGTGGGCAGGTGGTGTGAGGCACCTAGGCACTCCCTTGTCCATAATGCCACCATGCTTCCCTTTTAGCAGTGTGCATATCTCTGTTCTGCCCATGGGCTTCATGAATGCCTATGCCTGGTATCAAGACCTATGTAGGATGACTACAGACCATGTTCCCCTTCATCCCACATCTCAACTCTCACTGTCTTGTTCACTCCACAGTGAACTATTTATATTCTTCAAACCCACTCTCTGGAGCATTTGGTTCTAGTCTTTCTGCCCCCTTTCCATCAGGAGAACACCTGTCCCATCCTCCTGTCCATTCCTGCCATCTTCATTTTGACTCACTTCTTCACTAGCTAGAATGCTTACTGAGATAGGCAACATGATGTCCCTGAGAGAGTGTCCATGTTTTAATCCCTGGAACCTGAGACTATGTTACCTTACATGCAAAAGGGATGCTACAGATGGGATTAAGATTAAGGAAGTTAAAATAAGAAGATTAGCCTGGATTATCTAGGTGGGTTCAATGTAATTACAGTGTACAAAGGTTCTCTTTTCTCCATATCCTCACCAATATTTATGTGTCTTTTTATTTTTCAGTGCTGGAGATTGAACCTAGGGCCTCACACATGCTAAGCAAATGCTCTGCCACTGAGATCCACCCTCAATCCCTTTTTTATTTTTTATTTTAAGGCAGAGCCTTGCTAAAGTTGCACAGGTTAACTTTGACCTCAAACCTGTGATCATTCTGACTCAACCTCCCAAGTCACTGGGATTACAGGTGTGCACCACAGTGCCTGGCTTGTCTTTGTCTTTTTGGTAATAGCCATTCTAACAGGTACAAAGTGATATAACATTGTGGCTTTAATTTGCATTTCTTTGAAGATTAGTGATATAGGACAATTATTTTCATACATATTTTCATATACCTACCAGCCTTTGTATATCTTCTTTTGAGCCACTTTTGGGCTTTTTGTTCAAGTCCTTCACCCAATTTTTAATGATGTTATTTGTTTTCTTGTGATTGAGTTATTTGGATTTCTTATATGTATATTTGGATATGAACTCCTTAATGGTTTGCAAATATTCTCAGTGGTTTGTCTCTTCACTTGTTGATTATTTAATTTGCTGTCTAGGAAGCTCTTTAGTTTGATTTAATCCCATTTGTTTATTTTTACTTTTATTGCTTGCACTTTTGGGCTTATATCCAAAAATAGTTTCCTGGGCCAATGTCAAGAAGCTTTCCCCTGATGTTTCATTATACTTCGGCTCTTGAATGTTCCCCCAAAGGCCCATGTGTTGAAAGCTTGGATCCTAGCAGTGCTATTGGGAGGTGATGGGACCTTCAGGAAGTGGTACCTAGCAAAAAGAAATTAGATCCTTAGGTGTGTGCCTTTGAAGAGGGTATTGGGACCCTGGCCCTTTCCCATCTGACTCTTTTCTTCCTGGCCACCATGAAGTGAACAGGTAGCCCCTGCCACATGCTCCTACCATGATGTACATGCTGTCATAGGCCCAAGTGATCATGGACTGAAACCTATGAAACTATGAGCCAAAATAAACCTTTCCTGCTTTTAAGTTGAATATGAACAAAAACAACAACATATCAGGTATTTTGTCACAGTAATGGAAAGCTAATGGTTTTCTTCTAATAGTTTTACAATTTCAGGTCTTTAAGTCTTTAATCCATTAGAGTTGATTTTTTAATAAAATGTGAGATAGGAGTCCAATTTTACTATTCTTCATACGGATATATAGTTTTCCCAACACCGTTTATTAAAGAGACTGTCTTTTCCCCATTGTGCACTCTTGGGACCTTAGTCAAAGATGAGTTGATCATCAATGCCTGGGCTCTCTCCAGTTCATTGGCCAATGTGTTTGTTTTTATGCTAGTACCATGATGCTTTCATCACTATAGCTTTGTAGTATATTTGGAAAGCAGGTACTCTAGTGCCTCCAGCTTTGTTCTTTTACATTATGAACTTCTTAGAACTGTTTTTGCTGCATCACATAAATTTTGGTGTGCTGTGATATCATTTTTATTTATCCCAAGATGTTTAAAAATTTTCCTTTTAATGTCTTCTTTGACCCATTCATTGTTCAGAAGTATATGTTTAATTCCCACATATTTGTGAATTTTCCAGTTTTCTTCCTATTATTCCTAGTTGCATACCATTGTGATCAGAAAAGCTACTTGATATGATTTCAGTCTTCTTAATTTTATTAAGATTTATGGCTGGGATTTAGCTCAGTTGGTAGAGCGCTGCGCTGCAGTCTCTGAGGTCCCAGAGACTGCGGTTCAATTCCCAGCACCGTGAAAATGGGAGAAGGACCTGGCAGTCTACTCCCAAGGCAATCCCGAAACAGTCAGCCATTGAAAACCCTATGAGGGTTGGTATGAGTCAGATACCAACTCCACAGCACCTAACAACAACAACATATATTCTGTATTCTATGTGTGCTCAAAAGAAAATGTATATTCTGCTGCTATTAGGTGGAATGTTCTGTATATGTCTGTTAGATCCATTTGTTTTTCAAGTGTTTTACTTCATGATTGTCTGGATGACATGTCCATTGTTGTAAGTGGGATATTGAAGTCTCCTACAATTATTGAATCACTATTTCTCCCTTTTGTTCCATTAATATTTGCCCTAATATTTGGGTACACATATACTTACATGAATATATCCTTTTGATGAATTGACTGCTTTATCATTCTATAATGACCCTCTTTGTCTCTTGTGACAGTTTTTGACTTAAAGTAGATTTTATCTGATATAAGTATAGCCATCCCTGTTCCCGTGATTGCCATTTGCATGGAATATTTTTTCTAGTCCTTCACTTTCAGGCTTTGTGTGTACTTGAAGCTAAAATAAGTCTCTTGTAGACAGTGTATAACAAGATCTTGGAGTTTTTAAAGTAACTATTCAGCCACTCTTTGTTTTTTGATTGGAGAATTTAACCCCTTTACCTTAAAGTAATTTTTAAGAGGTAAGAATTTACTACTAACCTTTTGTTAGTTGTTTTCTGTTTTGTGGTTTCTTTTTTCTGTTCTTCATCTCTTGCTGTCTTCCTTTGTGATTTCGTGATTTTTTGTAATAGTATTATATTTTGATTTCTTCCTTTTCTTTTGCATATCTACTACATATTTGTTCTTTGTGATTACCATGAAGTTTACGTAAAATATCTTATGGTTCTGACAGTTTGTTTTAAGCTGCCAACAACTTAATTTTGGCCAAAAACTCTACATTGTAATTTCCCTCCTCCTCACATTTTATGTTATTGAAGTCATAATTTACATATTTTATATTGTATATCCACTAATAAGTTATTATAGCTATAGTTTTTAAAAATATTTTTGTCTTTTAGCTTTTATACAAGGGTTAAAAGTTACTTATGTCCCACTATTATAGTTTTAGAGTACTCTGAATTTATGTCTTCATGTTGTTAGCATCTTTTTGCCATTGTTGTTGTTTTTGTACTGTAGGGGTGAACCCAGGAACTCACACATGCTAGGCAAATGTTCTACCACTGAGATGCACCCACGCCCCTTTGTTATTTTTTATTTTGAGACAAGGTCTTGCTAAGTTGCCCAGACAGCCTCTGGCCTCAAACTCACAATCCTCCTGCTTCAGCCTCCCAATTCACTAGAATTATAAGTGTTAGCCCTTGGGGACTTTTGCCACCAGGACCTGCGATGTCTGAAGAATTGAAAAGATTGCTAAATCAATCTGATGGGTTTGCAGGCAGCCCGGGGAGACAGAGGGAGTTGCTTGGGGAGAAATGGGTTACATCCTGCAAAAAGAAGCAAACTAAACTTGCAAAATAATGGTTTGCAGAAGTAGCAAGCCAGCCTGATAGATAGTGCTGAATAAGTACATTTGGCAACAGGTGCTGGAGTGATGGATTTTACCTCATTGGACCATTTGTCGCTGAGTACTCTGTCAACAAAATTGCTATGCTTGCTTAACATATCCATTTGTGGTTTTTGTCTATATAAAGCCTGAGTACTGCTTGTTGGGAGAGACCTTGAGTTTTTCCCCACAACTCAATAAAGTATTGCAGAACTAGACACTGGTCTACAGAGAACTTTGTCTGGGTTCTGGGCAGTAAGCTTCCTCCTCAGCGGGTCTCTCCACCCTTCAGGTGCACCAGGGGTACAGGGGCTTACAATAAGCATGTACCACACTCTCCAGCTATTTTTGTTTTTGTTTTTGTTTTCAACTTGAAGAACTCCATTTTACATTTCTTGTAAGGCAGGTCTAGTGCTAATGAGCTCTCACAATTTTTGTCTGGCATTACCCTAGAATTCTATAACCCACTCATCCACAAAAAGGAAACAGAAATAAAGCCTTAAAACTAATTGGACTGGAAGAGAGATTCATTTTCAGATAAAATCATTTTCAGATAAATACTAACAGATCCTTTCTGAAAGAATTATGTTAGGATATATTTTAGGAAAAAGAAATTCAAACCCAGGAAGGAGTAGTATGTAAGAAACTATGTCAGGAAAGAAATAGTAAATGTTAAGTCTAAACATGCAGTGAATGTGTAAAATACTAATTACTATCATGAGGATCTAAAAATAAGGTGCCTCTTATTTAAGATGCCTAAAATATTAGACACAATAAGACAGGAGGGCATGATAAAATCCTAAGTGTTCTCACATCCTTGTACTGTTTTGAAAGACAATATAGTTAGTGATTAACTCAATGTTATGCAATATGCATATTAAAAATCAGCAGTAACCAATAAAAATAGATGGTATATATTATCTCTTAATGAGTGGAGGGGAAACACATAATAAAAGAATATTCAATCACACTGACAAAAGGCAAAAAAAAAGAAGGAATAACTGTAAAGCTTCAAACAAGATGATAGAAATAAATCTAAGTATGTTGGTAAGAACAAGATATGAAATAGACATTAGTATATTGAGAGTATATTGAGTATATATCATATCTTGAGAGAGATATGATGAGAGAATATAGATTCTCAGATTCAAATTCTTATTTTAAAAATCCTATGCTTGCTATCTACTGTAGGCCAAGCTTGATCTAAAGAAAGGTGGTATAGATATTTAGGCAAAAATCTATCAATGTTAGTGCTAAAAGCATTACTAGAGATAATGGTGGTCATTACATAATGATAAAAGGGACAACAGACAAGAAATATATAAAGTCTCAAATTATGTAAAAGCCCTGAGGCCAGGAAAAGTTGGGTGAATTGAATGGGTAGAAAGATGTCCAGGGTAGCTCTAAACTGCCCCATCTAAGGGCATCCCCTCCTCCTGTTCTATGTCCCTCTCTGTATCAACCAACCACTATGTTAAACTCAGGAATCACCTACAAGCTAAGGATTCCCAGAGCTCTGTCCAGACTTTAGGTGTGCATACCAAACTATTCGCTGACCATTTCCACCAG
This sequence comes from Pedetes capensis, assembly GCA_007922755.1. NCBI lineage: Eukaryota > Metazoa > Chordata > Mammalia > Rodentia > Pedetidae > Pedetes > Pedetes capensis. Next base: position 109,777 of record VMDO01001488.1, read on the forward strand.
TGCCCCAGGCACCTCCCAACCAACATGTGCAAAGTCTTAATTCTCACCCTACCTCCCCCTATGCTCCTCCTGTGTCCCTATCTTCATGAGGCTGTCAATCAACTCATCACCCAAGCTAAAAAAACTTAGGAGTCTTCCGTGGACGAACATCGAGCAGCCACAAGTCTTTGCATGGCCAATTGACATGGTAAACCCAATGGCATTTAGGAAGAGATTTGGAGGGTGGGAATCAGCAAATAGATCATATTCTTTGAAATGTTTGCAATCTCACAAACTATAAATAATTCAAACAAAGAGAAGTGTGTAGAGTAAATCTGAAAAGCTATTTGAGAATGCAGTTCCTCAGAGACAAACACTATAACAGTTTCCACCCTTCCAGACATTTGAAATGCATATACATCTATCTATTGGCATATGTATATTTATGTTTTAACCCTTTGCACAATTGCAAGTATGTTATATATACCACCTAATTTCTGGCTTTTTCACTGAATATACATTGATATCTTTTCATATCAATTCTTTTTGACGTGGATATATTACATTTTAGAACTACAATTCACTTAATATATCTCCTAATGGACATGTAAGATGTTTCAAATTTTTCACTTGTATAAACAGCTGCAGTGAACAACCTTGAACGTGTATCTTTGTGCAGCTGGATGAGAAAATATGCAGAATAAATTTCTAGAAGTAGAATGTCTGAGTTGATGGAAATTCACACTTTAGTCTTTGATGGATTCTGCCAAATTGCCTTTAAAATTTAAAATTCTCTCAACTTACCCTTTCAAAAATGAGCGTATTTTCCCTACTATCTCACCAGCACTAAGCTTTGTTAATCTTTAACAATGTTTTACTAATCTGATAGGTAGAAATATATTTTGTCATCTTAATTCATTTTTTTCATTAGTTTGAACATGGTCTTTCTCTTAAAGTGAAATTCTATGCTAAATCTTCTGCACATTTATTGTTGAGTGCTTTTATTTTTATTGAGTTGTACAAAGTTACACACTAACACTATTAACCTTTAGTGTGTCATGAATGTTCAAAATATTTTTTTCAGTTTGTCATTTGTCCTTTAATTTTATTTATGATGTCTTTTGCCTCACAGACATTTCAAATACTCATATAGTTAAACCTTTTCTTTCATTATGTCTTATCTTATTTTCATTTGACACCTCTTTTTACTGATCCATTACTGATTTTACTCTTTAGTTAATCATGCGTTCCTTGGGGGCATGGACCACATTTTCTTCATAACTGTAGATCCCTGCTCTAGAAATGATTCACCCTAGGGCCCTAGCTATGATAAATACTCAATAAATAAACACATTTTAAAATCTTATTCAATTGACAAATTGACAAATTGTGCTGTCAAATAACTAAGCCTAGAAAATTTAATTCCAAGGTTGAGGTTGAGGGAAAAGCTCCAAGGCACTTTGGCCTGCAAACCAAAATGCACAGTGAATTAGAAAGTGTAATTTTAATCGATGTATGGAATAAGATCTAGGCTAAACTCAGCTGGTAATAGAAAATTATTTCAAAGATCACAGAAAATATGTTCTGCATTTGTTTCACTTTAAAAGCTGTTTTAGTCACTGAATTATCTGCTTTTGGAATCAGAATTTAATATGGAAGAGTCATAGTTTAATATAAAAATAGTCACAGTTTAATATAAAAAGTCAGAATTTAATATAAAAATAACAAAGTGAGGAGTTCAAGTGGTTATCTGGAACTCGGTGAGGCGGACCACTTTTCCCACTCGGCCTCTGCCCTCCACTGGTGTGAGTGTACAGGAGAAAGCAGGATCTCGGCTGCACGCATCACGCTGTAAAATGCTGCACCTATTTACATTCTTTAGGTCAGTCATCAAAACCAGAGAAAGCGTGTGACTTTGGGAAAATCCCAGGGCCTCATTTTGTCTGTTTTAAAATCACAGGGGTCAAGGGATGATCTCCACCATTCCTTCCCAAACTGAGGTCTTAGGCATCTGTGAGTTTTTCTGTAAGCGGTTTCCAGTGCCCCGCCCCAGTGGGGTCCCCTGGGCTTCCGTGGGAGGTGTGAAGGCAGAGCCGTCACAGCTGTTACCAGCTGTTCCGCGAGGCTGCTCTGGGAGCCACCAGGAGCGTCAGCGCGCTGTCTGTAGGAGTTAAATTAAATTCCAGGGTCTGGTGTGAAGCTGCAACAGGCCTTGATGTTTTTATCTGCCTGGTGCTGGCTCCTGTGGGGACTGTTGCTTCAACTGAGATGCAGCCAGATAGTAGAACCGAAAGGGATTGGAGGGGAAGTCTTTGCTCCTCTGTTCATCGATGGTTCATCATCTTTTCATTTTGTAAATTATACTCTGGTCACTTCCTAAGACCCAAGATGACTCATGAATTCACTTGAGGAGCAGGCACTGTCTGCCAGCTCAATGCCAGATCCCATGCTGGGGCCGGAGGAGACAGAAACACGTGGAAAAACTAACACTTGTCTTCTTTGGTAGTATAGGGCTCAGGGGTCCAAGGGATATGGGGGCACACGGAAGGAGAAAGCAGATAGGATAGTCCCAAGGCGCACGTGTGAGGAGGAAAGGGGGAAGGGAATGACAATTGCTTGAATGCCTTGTAGAAAGCGTTATGGCATGGTGATGAAGAAGAGCACAGGCTTTGAGACTGATACCACTGAGTTTGACCTCTTTAAACCTTGATGTCCTTGTGAAAAATGGGATAATAATAGAACTTCTTTTATTGGGTTGTTGGGCAGACTAGTTTGAAAAATGCACAGAAAGCAATTAGTAGGGTCCAGCACATGGCAAGCGTGCAATACATGGTGATTGTTTAATGATTGTCCTGTGTATCAGTTACTAAGATGGGTTTTAATCATCAACAATTGTGTTGTATTCCTCTTACAGATGAAGTGAAGGTGCAGAGCGCTTATATAATTTTTCCACAGCTTAGGAAGGGCAGTAACAAAATTATAATGAACTTCAAAGCCTATTTTCTCTCACTTCTATGTCATGGTGTCTCAGAAAGGAGGTTTCCCAGAGGATGTGATAATCACAGAGGGTGTTGAAGATTGAAAAGAAGTTCCTTTGTGAAGGTTAGAGAGAAGAAAATGCCAGGCAAAGAAAACAGCATATGCTAAAGCTCAGAGGCAAAAATGGAGAAGGACAGGAATTCCAGTGTTTCCTCCAATAGAGGAGAATGATGCAGAGCCATGAGGGTAGACCAGATGGCACCTGACTTTGGCAGTGACTGTGGCCTTAGACACACACTGTCCAGTGTGCATACAGCAATCTTGGGGCTCTGCAGAGCCTGTCTGACATGCACCCCCCCCACACACCAAACAAGCACTGAGCTCACTTATGACTGCTCTCTTCTCTCAGTCCAGCAGCCTGATACCCCCTAAAATGACATCCAGGCATGATTTACCCCCACCTTCTGTGCCAAGGCCACCTGCTCTGCCTCCCAGGCTGCCCACCCTGGACACCAACCTCTGCTGGTTTTCCACTCACATGGCAGTTGGGAAGTCATCTGTGAGGCCGGTCTGCTGGAGCCTCTTCCTAAACCATCCTCCTGACCAATGCCAAGTGCTAGTGCAGGACTAGCCACGGATGCCTGGCTGGGCAGCTGGCTGCCAAGCAGACCACCTGCTCAGTTCACAGAGTGTAACGTCTTTGTTTGCTTTGCTGTTCGAGTGCAGGAGCAGAAAGTGTCAGAAATGAGAGGTTTTGGAGGGAGCCTGGTCCAGAGAAGACTGGGTCTGAGCTCATCAGCTGGGAGGCGGGGGTTGGGGCTGGATCCACAAGGTCCAGAAGGGGTTAGTACTGGCCTGTCCTAATGTTGTGCTCCTTGGGGGCCCCATGGGTGCAGATCACAGAGGAACGGGGTGCAGGTTGAGCAGGACTTTCTGATTTACTAAAGAAACAGAATGGCTGGGAAATCAAAGCCCTGGCACAGAGTATCCATTCAGTTGGGTGACATCAGTGTCTATTTCTCCACTTCTTGTCCCAGACCAAAATGTGTATTTGCTTAGTGTCTCCTGAATATGAATATGGGCTACACTTGGAACACAGAAAAGGGAGAATATTCTCTGTGATATTTATGAGGCTTTAGAAAGCATCCAATGAATGTAATTATAGAGAACCATATGGAAATAATACAACTAAACTATGAGAAATTTACCTTTGTTAAACATGTCATAATATAGAAATAATCTTAAAGGCTAGTTAATTACTGATCTTAACAAAATGGAATCTCATTTTTACATATTTTAAATTATACCTTACTTATTGAAATTTTAATAACTTTAAAAAAGATCTTGGGTAATTGTTGAATATGAATATTTTAAAAAATGTATTAGACTTTTTTTTCAGGTAGACAGAGACAGCATGAGAGAAAGAGAAAATAAGAAAAGAAAGAGAAAGAAGTGAGAGAGAAAGGGAAGGAAGAAAAGAAGGTAGGAAGAGATGGGAAAAGAAGAAAAAGGAAAAGGGAGAAAAGGAAAGAAAGAAAGAGAGGGGAAGGAAGGAAGGAAAGAAGGAAGGAGGAAGGAAGGGGAGGGTTTGATGAAACAGCCCTTTGATTTCTTTCTTAGGGCCCATCACACTCATGATGCCATCGAGAGAAATGATGCCACCACTCAGGGCCTTTGCTTCTTCAAAAGCTGGAACTGGCTGCTGTCATGAAAGAAGTGCTGGGGTGGGCAGGCAGGTGTTGCATTATTTATCCTTCAATGATCCAGGGCTCAGCTTTTGGGTACTGACATTGGCCTCAAATGTCAGTACCCACTCTGAGCATCAGTCTCTGAAACAAGGGAGTGGGACCGCATGAGTCCTGGCTTACTTCCTACTTTTGCAATCTCTGAACAGCCCCTGGCCACACAAGTGTGAACAAGAAAAGACCACATGCCAGGCTCAGTGGCTCAGGCCTGGAATTCCAGCGGCTCAGGAGGTGGAGGCAGGAGGATCACAAGTTCGAGCCCAGAGGCAGTCTGCGTAACTTTGTGAGATCCTGTCTCAAAAAGCAAAAAAAACAGGCTGGGGGTGCAGCTCAGTGGTCCAGCACTTGCAGAGCATGCAAGTGTGAGGCCCTGGGTTCAATCCCCAGTAGTACAGCAAAAAAAGAAAAAAAAAAAAAAAAAAAAAAAGGAAAGAAAAGAAAAGACCACAGCAGGGCCAAGAAATTTCCAGCACCTAAACAGCTCCTTCTTTCTCATAATTTTCCCACAGCTGTACAGCCAGATAAGTTAACCAACTACTGGGGACCTTGGATCACCCCCTCCACATTTTGGATCTTTTTGTCCTTTGTGCCTGGAAGTCCTTCAGCTCAGCTTTGACCTTCTGCTGTAGGCACGCTCCTCCTATACCAGAGCAGTGCTGGAAGGCGAAACTGTTAGAATCAGACAACCAAAGAAGATTGTCTATTTTAATGCCGGGGACCAGAGACATGCACACAGCTCCTTTTGTGGGTTATATTAAAATCCACCTGCAGGCTTTATCATTTCTAATTATATCGTAGTTTAACAGTGTCTCTGAAGTACAGGCATGTGGGGATGGCCAGAAGTCCTGAATTCATGTTTTAGCAAGCAGGAGAAGGAAAGGATGCTTCTGCATGAATATGTTAATGTTCATCTGATGGCTCCAGGAGCCAGCAGTTAAAGACACAGGCTGGGGGAATGGCTGGGGGTAGGTGGCACCCATTTTCACTATATCCATGACCAACAGGTATCTTAAGGCTTTTCACAGAGATTTATTTCTCTCTTTTTTCTCTTCCTTCCTTCCTTCCTTCCTTTCTTCTCAGTAGGGTTCTCAGTAGGGTTGAACCCAGGGCTTCACACAGGCTAGGCAAGTGCTATATCATTGAGTTGCACCCCTCCATCAACGCCCTTTTTAATCTGTTATTTTGAGACAGGATCTCACTAAATTGCTCAGTTGCCTCTGGCCTTAAACCTGAGATCCTCCTGCCTCAGCTTCCTGAGCTGCTGAGATTAGTGGTGCATTCCAAGGAGCCCGGCTCCACCCAGATTTCCACTCACCTTCTCATCCCCTGTCCTGAGCATTAGGTTTGTGTGAGACAGTTTGGACCAAGCATGCTCAGTGGCTGTGACAAATGGACAAGCAGTGAAGCAAAGGTCCTGCTAAGGGGAACTGTCACAAGTCCTGTGTGGTGATAGGCTGGGTGTGTAAAGGTCAGCAGGACTCCAAGGACTCAGGCAAGTTCTCTATGATTTATGACCTGAGACAAAGGAACTAAATGCCTCAGAGGCTGGCACCTGAGACCCATAACCTATTGGGTGGCACATGGGAGAGCAAAGCTTGACTTCCCTGAGATTATACAGCTGGGCATTGGAAAAGGTGAGGGTGGAGGCCCAGGGTGTGGCTTGGTCTCCATCTCTCCCTGACCCACTAGGGTGCCTCCTGAAGCTTGCTGTTCAAGCTTCAAGGCATACCAGGGCTAGACATAGTACAGAGCTCATGAAGAGGAGGCGATGTGTATTATCTACCCAGGCCTAGAAACTTGGGCCACTAGGGAGGAGCTAGGAATAAGGAGAAATGCACCAAGAAGGTATTAGTCATAGGCAGAGAAGATGCCACAATCCTGGGATCAAATGCACATTTAATGTGATTCCCATAATCTGCTATTTGGCAAATGCTGCTACTGGCAAGGCACATGGGACCTGGCAGGGAAATTAACCTAGGCTTTAGCTCAGTTGGCAGAGTGCTGCTCCATAGTTCCTGAAAACCTGGGTTCGATCCACAGCACTGCAAGAAACAGGAGAAGGATGTGGCAGTCCACTACTGAAACAATCTCGAAATAATCAGCCATTGAAAACCCTGTGAAGGTCGCTGAGTCAGATATAACTAGATGGCACCTAACAACAATGATGCGCCTAGATGTGGTTTTCTTTTGGGTCTGGGATTTAGCTCAGTTCGTAGAGTGCCACTCCGCAGTCTCTGAGGTCCCTGGTTTGATCCCCAGCACCACAAAACAGGTGAAGGACGTAGCAATCTACTCCTGAGGCAATCCTGAAACTCTCAGCCACTGAAAACTCTGTGAGGTTTGCTGTGAGTCAGACTGAACTCAATGGCACCTAACAACAACAACAAGAGGCAGGAGCCTGGTGCCTGGTATGGTTCTCTCCGCCGCATTGGTGTCGAGCGCCTACTGCATGCCAAGTGGTAGGTGGATGTCTTTCTCATGTTTTGTCTCATTCCAGCACCCTGTTGTGCGTCTCTCACTCTATCTCCAGTGCTTCTGTGGTCCAGGCCGTGGATGTACACAGCTGAATCCTCCTTAAATCCCCTCTTACTCTATCCACAAAACAGTCCTATCAGCTAGGGGTTGACTTGTTGTTGTTGTTAGGTGCCATCGAGTCGGTATCCAACTCATAGCGACCCTCCTAGGGTTTTCAGTGGCTGACTGTTTCAGGATTGCCTTGGGAGTGGATTGCCAGGTCCTTCTCTCATTTTTGCGGTGCTGGGAATTGAACTCGGGACCACAGAGACTACAGCGCAGCACTCTACCAACCAACTGAGCTAAATCCCAGCCCCAGAGGTTGACTAGCTCCTGTCAAATCAAGTCAGAGAGGCCCAGAGAATGGAAACACATTTCAGGTACTATAGCTAGGATTTAAACCCAGGCCTGACACCAAACCTGTGCCCTTTAACCTTAGCACCCTGCTTGTCAAGAAGGTAGCAATAAGCCAGGCATGGTGGCCCATGCTTGTAATCCTAGCAACTCAGGTGGTAGAGGCAGGAGGATCATGTGTTCAAGGCCAGAGAGAGCCTACATAATTTAATGAGACCTTGTCTCAATTTAAAAAATAAAAAAGGGTTTGGGGGTACAGCTCAGTGGCAGAGTATTTGCAAAATATATGTGAGGTCCTAGGTTAGCCCTCTAGTACCAGGAAAAAAAAAAAAAGGTAGCAATAGCCAGGACTCAGCTCACTGTCCACTCTGTTTTTGCATCTATGACAGTTAATTTTGATAGTCAATTTATTAGATTGAGACATACCTAGGAGATTAATAAAGCACACTCTGGATGTATCTGTGAGGGCACTTCTGGAGAGGATCGACTAGGGACAGGAGACTCATCCTGAATGTAGATGGCACCATTCCCTAGGCTTGGGGCTGGTTAAAACGTAGGGAGCCTAGTAGTGTAAGACTTCTCTCTCTCTCTCTCTCTGCTTCCTGGCTGCCATGATGTGAGCTGCTCTTCTCCACCATGCCTTCTTCACCACAATGGGCTGAAATCTCTGAAACCATGAGCAAAGTAAATCTTTCCTCCCCTAAGTTGTTTCTGTCGGGTATTTGTCACAGTCATGAGAGGTCTAACTAACACAGATGCTCTCAACAACTCTTGTGGCTTTCATGACCAAAGGTGAGCACGGGCAGAAAACAGACTGTTAATATGCTGAGAATGCCACTGGGTTCTGCCTGGTTGCAAAAGCAGAACTGCCACCGTTGCTGCCCAGCCACAAAATGTTCTGGGTGTCAGGGAATTGGCGATCAGACAAAAACATACCTGCAGGGAAACTTTTCTCTGTGACCTAGCTGGCTGGAAGGAACAGCAAGCAGGGAGCATGAAAATGGAGCTTCTCATTGCTGACTTCCAAACTCAGGCAAGTGTAACGAATGGATACACCTACCTCACACCAGCAGCTCTCATCACTGGTGGGTCCAGGAAGTGTGATCTTAGCTGTCCAACCTCTGCACTGGGAGCAGGGTGGCATGGAGAAAGTCACTCTCAGGATTCTCTGGTGAACTGTGTCCTGGAGACCACGGGGCCACTACAGATACACAGAGACAGTGTCAAGTCTCAAGCAGACAAGTCCTCTCTAAGAGCATTCAATGATCAGAGGCAGGGTGACAAGGCCATGCCCAGTCACACCAGCATTCCTGGGGTGGGGATGAAAGCACAGCGGCTTAGAGCAAGAAAATGCTCGATGTTCACCGGATGGAAAGCAGAGCTCGTCAGCAGGAGGTGGGGAATTTCAGTCCAAATGCAGTTGAGATCATATCTTGGCTTTGTTCCCCACAAATGCATAGTTATTTGTATTTCAGCGTAAAATCCTACCTCCTAGGACCTGATGAACAAAGTCAGCGCAGGCACATTCCCCCAGAGGCCAGCCAGATGGAAGGCCCACTGGAATTTCACTTTGAAGTGTTCTGTGTTATCTGGCTCATTTGCAAAAGAAATGAGCTTTATTGGATGTTCAAATGTTTCCAGACATAACTAGTTGCCCCCAAGCGAGAATGAAGTTATAATCTCTCCTTCACCCTGCACACTGGCAGGCTGGCACGGAGGTACACAGCACTGGTAGAATCAAAACGTGGCTCTTCTCCCAGCTCTCCCGAGAGGCAACAGGAGGGGGATCAAAATAAAACACCTCAGATCAAGCAATGATCTATTGGTTTTTCCCCCACTTTGACAGCAGAATCAGAACGGCAGTATGGCTGGTCTAATGAATTACACCCTCGTTTGTCATCTGGATAATGCAAACTAGATGAGGAGATGAGCTCAGTCATGCATCCTCTAAGGATCTGTGGTGTTGGGAAGGGCACAGACGTGTGGGTTCAAATCTCAGTCCTGCTGATTTCCAGCTGTGTGGCCCTAGAATCTCAGTCTCCTTTTCTGTCAAATAAGCATATAAATACTGATTGCATGGTGTGATGATGTGGAGGGTGTGAAAGGACTTTAGAAACCACAAGCAGCTGCATGCCCATTAAATTCCTTCCCTCTACAGGCTGACTGATCATGGCGCCCCAGGCCACTCCGTTTCCTAAACACAAGCAGCAAGTGCTCCCATTGTGCCTTCTTTTGAGCTGTTACCTCTGCTTACAGTGCCTTCTCCTGTCTAAGTTCCCACAGCCTTGCTGATATCTGGTTATCTTTCTGGGGGTGGGCACCAGACTGGACATGGCCCACTGCCACTCTGGAAAGTGTAAATGGTGTGGAAGCTTTTTTCTGTTCACTCCTCAGTAGCCCAGCGTCTCAGGGCACCTGGACTGTTAGAACTGAAAGGGCCTTCAGGAATCCTCCAGCCAACCCCCATGGATGGGATAGGAAAATGGAAGCAGCAAGAGGCCAGCGTGCATGCCTACACCTGTGCCAGGCTCCTCAGCAGTGGGTCAAGGAGCCCTGTAGAACTTGGCAGTACTCCACTGGCAATGTTCTTGAGTCCTTTCTTTTTCCTCATGGTACTAGTCAGAATTATCCGGAGAGGCAGAACCAGTAGGAGATAATCTGTCTGTCTGTCTGTCTGTCTGTCTATCTATCTATCTATCTATCTATCTATCTATCTATCTATCTATCATCTATCTATCTATCTGTGAGATTTAGTCTCATTGATTCACTTGATTATGGAGACTGACACATCCAAAATCTGCAGAACTTGTATCTTAGACACAAAAGAATTTAAAGGCTATTTGGCATGGCCTTTAAAAAAAAATTCAGATATTTCTAAGTGAGTTTCCAGTTTAAAATATCACTTAGCCAGACACAGTGATGATGCCTGTAATCCCAGCAGCAGAGGCAGGAGGATCGCAAGTTCGAGGCCAGAGGCAGCCTGCATAATTTAGCGAGACTCTGACTCAAATAAAAGATAAGAAATGAGGTAGGGGTGCAGCTCAGTGGTAGAACGCTCACAAAGCATGAGTAAGGCTCTGGGTTCAACCTCCCATAACACAAAATTAAAAAAAATAAATAAGTAAAAATAAAATATTACTTGGTACCCCCTTCTTACTTGTCTACTCACCCCCTCCTGTCACAAATACAATGATGAAGATGCAGCGTCCCTCACAAGTACACAGAAGACTAAGGTGGACGGAACATTTCCTCCCCACCCCTGAGGGGACGTTCCTCTCATACATGACAGGGAAGGTAGAGGGAAAAAAATTTGCCCAAGCTCATCTCAGGAAGCACTGACAGGCTGCCCTTTCTTCACTCCCCTACCATCTGACCCTGTGCTATCCTGGAGTCAGACAAGGGTAGTGAGGGCTGTTTTTCTAGCGGGGCCACACCTTCAGTGCCCCACCCCCAACACCATCTTCCTACCTAATTCATGCCCAGTATCTCAAAGGAAACAACTGTGTAACTCCCAGGAGAGATTAACGCCACAGTGACACATCATTCACACCTCCCAGATTCACACCTCCCAGCCTGATAAAACAAAGTATGGGGGGCGTGGGTCACCTCACAAATGACCTTCAAACCTTGAAGGTTCCTGGTAAACTTCATCAGCTTCTGTGAATTATCCACAGTCTTTGATACAAGTTGAGCGCCCTCCCGTCTCCTTTACTGGGCCCCCAGGAAACCACACTAGCCAGGATTTCCCTGGCTGGAAGCCGTTTCTCCATTTTCTTTTCAGGTTCCTCTTGTTACCCCACATATTCAGGTGATACAACCCAGGGCTCAGTCCATGGTCATTTTCTCTTCACTATCCATGCTTATGTGATCTCAGTCCCATGGCTTTAATACCGTTTAGCTGCTGTTGTTGTTGTTATTAGGTGCCGTTGAGTCAGGTCCAACTCATAGCAACCATATGTATAACAGAATGAAATATTCCTTGACAGTGTGCCAGGCACATAACTTTTTTTATGTTTAAGCCCATTGTTGCAGTCACTGTGTCAATCCATCTAGTTGAGGGTCTTCCTTTTTTTCATTGACCCACCACTCTCCCAAACATGATGTCCTTTTCCAGTGATTGGTCTGCCCTGACAACATGTCCAAAATATGTAAGATGCAGTCTAGTCATCCTTGCTTCCAAGGAGCACTCTGGTTGCACTTCTTTTTGGACAGATCTGTTGATTCTTTTGGCAGTCCATGGTATATTCAATATTTGTCTCCAGCACCGTAGCAATCCCAAATTTACATCCACACCCCAAATTTCCCCTTGGCCCCAGACTTATATTCCTAGTTGCCAACTCAGCTTCTCCGCTTGGATATCTAAGTGCATCAATCAGCTCAGGCTGCATAACAAAAATGTCATGGACTATGTGGCTTACCCATCGGGAGCTCATTTCTGGAGACTGTTCCAGAGACTGTCCACCACAGTTGGGTTGTGGTGAGTGCTCTGTGCCTGACTTGCAGGTGTTTACCTGGCTGTGTCCTTATATAGTGGGGAGAGAAAGAGAAGAATCTCTGTGGTGTCTCTTTGTACAAAGGCACTGACACCATCATGGGGGCTCTATTCTCCTGACCTCATCCAAATGAATAATCTCCTAAAAACCCTACTTTCAAACCTAATCCTATTAGAAGTTAGGATTTCAACATAAGAGTTTGGGGGTAGTGAGATGGGGAGACCAATTTGGCCCACAGCACAGAACTTTCTCAAACTTCTGATGTTCAGCACTGAAGTGAGTAGCCCCAAACCATGCTGCACACTGCCCTCCCTGTCTCAGTAAATGGCAACTCTTCTTTCTAGTGGTTCAAGCCAGAACTGTTGGACTCAACCTGGATGCTTGGCAGCAGATCCTTTTAGCTCTGCTTTGGGCGACATCCCAGATCTGAGCTCTTATCATCATTGCTACCACCCAAGTCCAAGCCACCACCTTTGCTTGCTTCAGATAGCCACCCAGCCTCTGACTTAGGCTTCCTGTGCCTACAGCCTGTTACCCAGGGACACCCAGAGTGAATCTCTTAAGAAAAAAGAAAAAGCAGGATATGTTTCTGTTCAAAACCCTCCATGGCTTACCAGTTCACTCAGTAAAAATTAAGGTCTTTATAAATCACCGCTGGGTCTACCTTCCCATGCTCTCCCTGACCTGACCTCCTACCTTTGTCCTCCTCATTTACCCTACAGTACTATATTAGTAGCCTGCAGCCATAGCCCTATGGCATCTGACCCTGTCAGATCTTGGAAGCTAAGCAGGGTCGGGCCTGGTTAGTACTTGGATGGGAGACCACCTGGGAACACCAGATACTATAGGCTTGGAAGACAGACCTGGCAACCCACTCCTAAAAATCAATCCACCATTGAAAACCCTATGAACATCAGAGAAGCACTGACATAGTGTTTTGCCTGTTGTATGTAGGGTCACTATGAGTAGGATACTGATTCGACAGCACCTAACAACAACAACAACTATATTGGTGTCTGCTAGTTTTGGATCCTCCAGGCCCTTCCATCTCAGGGCCTTTGTTCCTGCAGGCCCCTGGATATCCACACAGCCCACCCTCCCACCTCTGTTGAGTTGTTCAGCATCACCTCTTAATGAGGCCTGGACCTCCCTACCTCAGTTCTATGGCACGCCTTCTTTTCCTTATTTGGACTTCATTTTCTTTAAGGCATTTCTCACTTTTGAATGCACTATGTAATTTACATATTATGTTTATTGTCGGTCTCCCTCCACTAACATTGCCAGGAAGAATTTTAATAAGAACTGGAAAGCAGGCAAGGAAAAGAAAGACCAAGCAGCAGCCAGGGTTTCAGCCCCCAAACCTGCCTGGTAAAGACCCTGAGGCCACCACAATTATACCCGAATGTGCCACCTGCATAGTTGTCATTACACCTTTGCAGCCAAGGCTGGCTCTGCTGGCCCTGGAATCTCAGTGGGGCCCCAGTACATAGCCAGAGGTGGGATTTCAAGGCTCCTGCTTTACAGCAACAGGCTCTGTCCAAGGCAGCTGCGGGGACTTGGCTGAGTTCAGCCCCAGCAGCAAGGGAAGCTGGGAAAGCAGGTACAGTAACCTACAGGCATCCTCCTGTGTCCTTCATATCATATCTAGATTACTTTTAGTACGTAATACAATGAAATGCAGTGCAGTAGCAGTTATACTATATTGTTTAGGGAATAATAACATGATGTTCAAAATCTATACGTATTCAGTACAGATGCAACTTTTTTTTATCCCACAGTTGATTGAATCTGCAGATGTAGAGTCTGTGGATATGGAAGGCTAACTGTATTGGGCCCACTTAATGCCAAACACAGAAATGGGGTTTAGATATTGAACAGCTACAAAAGGGTAGCTGTCTACTACATTGGAGTCTCGTAGGCCATGAAGGCAATCAAAAAATTCAAAGAACAAGAATTATCCAGGCTGTCTTCTGTAACCATAATGTAGTAATCCATAGTTATTTTATTGCACAAGTCAAATTCAATAGGATACAAGTAGAAATTAAGTTAATTTTTTTTCTTCCTAATGTCTCTTCAAGTTACCTCCTTACATCTCTGACCCTAAGATGAAATCTAAGGCATGTCCCACAACTTTCTCAGTCATCCTTAGACAACAGAAAAGTCATCAGTCATTTTCCCCGTGGGTTAAGGAAAAACACACAAAATTCCTATATATTCCTAATAGTCTATATCAGCATAGCAAGTGTCTTATTGAAGCTAATATTACATGAAAGAGCACGTTATAAGGAGCAACATAACTGTTTTAGAGAGTCATAGAGAACTTTCTAAAAATCAGCTTCATGGAGGAATAGTTTACATAGAATAAACTTTAGGGATTTTATTTGTATAATTGAATGAGTTTTTCCTAGAAATTTTTATAGAGATAATTGTAGATTTGCATGCAGTTGGAAAAAGTATTTAGAGAGATACCTTTAAGGCATGAAGTCACAACCTGGATATTGACACTGATAATATCCACTGATCCTACGGAGGGTCCTTAGTTGTACTTGCACTCATCTGTGTGTGTGTGTGTGTGTATTTACTTCTACACACACATCACATGTGTAGAGCTGGTGTATCTACCACCATAGCCAAATACTGACAAGTTCTATCACTAGACACATTCCTCATTGTCCTATTCTAACCATGCCTGTGCCTCCTACAATGAGTTTTGACAAATGTGTACAGTCAAATAATCATCTCTACAACTGTGATAAAAGCATGTCTGTCATCCCCCAAAAGTTCCTTTATGCCCTTTGCAATCAGTTCCCTCCCCCTCCTTTTTCCACTCCAGGCAACCGCCCGTCTGCTTTCTTTTACTGTGGTTTTACATTTTGTAGAATTTCATATAAATATAATCAACATAATGTTTTAAAGATTTACTCACGCTGTTTATTGCAAGTATCATTACTCCCTTTATTGTTGAGTAGTATTACTTGCCTAGATATATCCTTAGATCTTAAATTTTAAAAAACTCATATCTCTCTTCATCAAGGTCACATTTTCCTCTGAACCTATGGGCCTATGGGTCATAATGCTTGTTTTATTTATTTATTTATTTATTTATTTATTTATTTATTGTATTTAGGGGTTGAACTCACAGCCTCGTGCATACTTTGCAAGTACTCTACTGTAGGGAATTATTCAACCCTCATCTTGCCCCCTGATTGGTAATCAAGGATCTCCCCTTGATTACCAAAGGAGTGACATTTGGTTTCACTCTTTATTTGAATGTCACTCTCAATTGCTTGCACCTAGCCCCTCTTGCCCCCACCTGATTGTTACGGCAGTTAGTTACCCAAAGGCTATATAAACAAAAGGTCACTCTGCCTGTGAGAGAAGAGCTGGTGGTATGGTTGCTGGTGACACAGAGGCTGGTGATATGAGGAGCTGGTGGTGAGGTGGCTGGTGATGCTGATGGAGAGCTGTGGCCACTGATGGTAATGCTGAGAGCAGAGGAAGGAGGTGGCAGAAGCTGGAGGTGCTGAGAGCTGATGATGTGGCTGCTGGTGATGGTAATGATGCTGAGAGAAGAGAGAGCTGGGGGAGCTGGTGGTGCAGTTGCTGGTGAGAGCTGTGGCTGCTGATGCTTCCTGCTGGGAACTGTCTGTCTGACCACTGAGGAAGAAAGAACTCTCTCTGGATTCGACCAGCAACGCGGAAGCATCTCTCCTTATGACCACTGAGACCAGGACAACTAGAGGGTGCTCTCAAGGACTTCAAGCAAGCTGAGGACAGTCCCTTTGCCAAGTGCCTGGGGACAGAAGCTGAGGACAGTTTCCGGTCCCAGCACCAGGGAGGCAGAAGAGCCACAGCTGCCCGGAGGCAGCAGAAGGAACTGCTAACACTCCTTTGGGATTCTCCCCACTCTTGTCAGGGCAGAGAAAGAGGTTTTTTCCTTTCTCCCGCTCGCCCTACGTAGACGTGGCGCCCAAACAAGGGGCCCCCGCAAAACTTGTTTGGGTTTCTCTGCCCTTCAGGGCAGAGAGAGAGAGAGATGATAAAGAGCTGCTTTCAGTCCCCACAAGGCAAAAGTGCCTGAGGCTTTTCCTTTCTCCCCTTCTCCTCTAGCTGTGTTCCTGAGGGTCACAGGAGTCCACACCCCTCACCCGAGGGTCCCAAGTGACTTGTGGTTAAGATATCTGTGTGCACGGCAGCGCCTCCTGTCTGAACATCCAGACCGGGAGGTGTTTGCCCCACACTCTACCACTGGGTTACATCTCCAGCACCTTTTTTTATTTTTGAATCAGGGTCTCACTAAGTGACATAGGTTTTGTTTGGCCCTGAAATCACAATCTTCCTGCCTCCACCTCCCAAGTCACTAGGATTACAGGTGTGTGCCACCACATCTGGCCCATAATGGCTATTTTAATGTCTGTGTCTGCTAATATCATCACCTCTATCATTTCTTGGTTTATTTCTATTAATCAGTTTTGTATCTAGTTAACAGCCCATATTTGCCTGCTTGGTAATTTTTTTCTTGGTTGCTGGACCCTGTACATATTACAATATTGATTGCTGGGCTTTATAGTATTCCTTTAAAGACAAGTGAATTTTGTTCTGGATCACAAATCAGTTGGATCCTTTTGAGGTTTCCAGAGCAGTCTTTACTTTTGTTTGGTAGGTGCCATTAAGTTGGGTCTGATTCATAGTGACCCTATGTACAACAGAACAAAACATTACACAACACTGTGCCATGTACATGATCTTATTATGTTTGAGTCCATTGTTACAGCCACTGTATTTCTTCTCACTTTGAGTTGTGCCACATCAGCAAATGGAGGTCCCCAGGGACTTTACTCCCCTCATTAAGGTCAACTCTACTTTGAGGAGGCAACTCTTCCCCAGTCATATTTTGGATGCCTTCCAGCCAAGGGGCTCATTTTCTGGCACTATATTTGACAGTGCTTCTCTCCTAGTCCTAGGATTTTTAATAGCTAGTTGTTTGGGGAGTGGGCTGCTGGGTCCTTCTCCCTAGTCTTAGTCTGAAAGCTCAGCTGAAACTTATCTACCACGAGTGGCCCTGCTAGTATCTGAAATACCGGTGGCATAGCTTTTAGCATCACAGCAACACACAAGCCTCCACAGCACAAGCTGACAGACACATGGGGGAGAACAGCCCTTAGTTTAGGGCTAATTTGGCCTCACTAGTAAGGCAAAACCCTTCTGAGACTTCTACTCAAAGCCTAGTGTAGTAGGCAATCTTTCTACTTTGGTTGGGGAAACATGAAGAATTCCTAGGCCTGTGTGAGCTCCAGAAACTCTTCTGGTGACTCTGGCTGAAAACAGGCATTGTTGCTTAGAACTTTAAAGCAGGGCTTCAAACCCATGAAAAATTGAATTCAGGCTTGGGCGTGGGTTCAACATGTTGAAATTTGGAAGGCTTAGTTTGATTCAAGTTCAGGTTTAAACTTTTAATCCTATGTGTAGATTGATGAATAACCTTTTTTCAACTTTTAAAACATTTTAAATAATGATAAAAAAACAACCAAACAAACAAAAAACATTAAAACTTAAACCCAAACCAAATTTTCATTGTTCAGGTTCAGGATCAGGTTGAAACGCTGCTATCTGTACATAAGATTTAAAACTATGCACAAGTATTATTACATGTTTACATCACAAAAAATGCCTGACCCAGAATGGGTTCAGGGTTCGAGTTCAGGTTTGAAGCTCTATTTTAAAGCATAATGTAAAAGATAGAAACTATAAAGGAAAAGATTCATAGATTTGAAAACATAAAAATGCAAACCCTAGCGCTGGGAGTGGTGTTGCAAGCCTATAATCCCAGCGGCTCAGGAGGCAGAAGCAGGAGGATCACAAGTTCGAGACCAGAGGCAGTCTGCATAATTTAGCAAGACCCTGTCTCAGAAAGCAAAAAAAAAAAAAAAAAAAAGGGCTGGGGGCGCAGCTCAGTGGTCCAGCACTTGCAAAGCATGCAGGCGTAAGACCCTGGGTTCAACCCCCAGTACCACACACATACACACACAAAAAATGCAAACCCGTTCTGTATGGTTTCCTTTAAAATTCACTTCAATTTGGTTGTTGTTTTAACTGATTTGAGGCCAGCTGGGAAAGGAAAAAAATCAATGGCCCTTGTTGTTGTTGTTGTTAGGTGCCATCGAGTCGTGTCTGACTCATAGCGACACTTACAGGGTTTTCAGTGGCTGATTGTTTTGGGATTGCCTCAGGAGTGGATTGTGACATCCTTCTCCCATTTTTGCAGTGTTGGGAATCAAACTCTGGACCTCAGAGACTGTAGAGTAGCACTCTACCAACTGAGCTAAATCCCAGCCCCAGTGGGCCCTGAGGAGGCCCAAAGCCTGGGCCTAGGAGTAGCTTGACCTCTGGCTGTGTGAGAAAAGGAAAATTGCCCAGGCCGGATTGAGTCTTCTGGACAATAGGGAGGCTGGTAAGGCCCTCCCGGAGGCCCTCTCCAGCTATCACCCTTCCCCCTGCCCAAGTGGTGTCAGTTTCTTGCTCATTTCTTTGCCTCTGTGACAATCTCCTCTCAGGCACTCCAGCTGCCCCAAAGCAGCCTTCTAGTCCCTATTTCCCTTTTTAATATAATTTAGTTTTTACTTGATTTATGGACTCCGTCCCAGTCACTGAACTTCATCAGGCTGGGACAGCTTATTGATTTTCAATAATGGTGGAGCAGAAGAATAAAGAGATGACAGTAGCAGCACTTGGCTGCAGACCCAGGGCTGGCCGAGGGAGGCAGCATTAATCACCTGGGCACTGATTACTCAGGGACAGCCACCCCACAAGCTGCCCAGCCTGGGAGACACAGCCCAGCAGCCACACAGCCATTGTCCCCAGCCCCACCTGGGCTCCAAACCCAGCATTCACCTGGGTGAGTCACTGACTCCTGCCTCATCTCTGGAGAAAAGGAGCCAAGAGAGTCCCTGAGACCAGCCAGGTGGAGGCCACACTATTCAGATGGACAGGGAGAAGGAGACAATCATGTCCAAAGGAGCCAATGCTAAATAAATACATGTGAACATGAACTGGTGGTGAAAAATAAGCGGGGAAGCAGATATGCTGACTGTGTCTGGATTTCAGCATGGCTTCTCTTGGCTGCCTACAGGTGATAACTCACCAAGACTGATCTCTGTTTACTTCCCTAAGGAACTAAACTAAGCTTCCTTTGACCCCTGGACCTCTGCATATGCTGCTCCCCCACATGGTGTTCCAGCCCTCTGTTTACTGCTTCTCCTTCATCCCTTAGTTTATTTGCTACCTCCTCTGGAAAGCCTTTCCTGATTCCTCCACCTCATCCCACCTGCAGTGAGGTGTCCCCACTTCATGTTCTCATAGGTACTGGGCTGACCCTCTTATGACATTCATCATAGGGTGTCGCAAAATCCACATCAGCAATAAAAGAGTGCATTGTGACAGCAATGATGTAGTCTGTATTCTTCACTTCCTCTCCTACTGAACTCCCACCTCTGAGAGAGTGGGGACTGTGCTGTTTGGTTCATTTGGTGTCTGATATCTGAGTTACTCCATATATATTTGCTGAACCAGTAAAAGATGGTTGACAAGATTGGTTTTTAAAGAGACTTGGTGATTTAAAGAATATTTATTGTGCACCAATGACTCACCTACTGTGAGTAAGAATTGAATTTCATTGATCCCTTTTTATAACCCACTTGATAACTCCTTAAGGGCATAAGTAGCAAAACACCCAGAGAAGGGAGGTGACCAGCCCAAGGTCACACAGCCAGAATCAGGCTGGACCTTGTTGGAACCTCAGTCTCCTAATTCTGAATCCCAGCTCTGGCCTTTTCTCATGAGAGAAGCATGCTTGGTCTCTTCTCTTCTAAGGATCTCACAGATTTCTCCTCTCTATGCTGGGAAGCTTGAAACAGATCAGTGGTTCTTGACCTTTGAGAATTGATAAGCTTTGAACTGTAACCCCAGAGGATGCATATATGCACAGACAAATTTATACCCATGCTCACGGGTTCATGAACCCCTATAAAACCTAGCCACAGACCCAAGGGTAGGAGGCCCCATGCTCCCCCATTGCAAAGGCCTTGCCAGCTCTCATGGCCTCTGGAGGGTTTATGATTCACCCTGACAGCAGTTTTATGAAGTGACACAATTCTTCCCCTCGTTTTTTTTCACAGTCTCACCCTCACCTCTTCTCCCCAGCCCAGCTGGCAGCAGCTCTTCCCTGCAGTGAGACCCTATTAGCCTCCAGACCCCAGGGCCCTGCCTGACTGTGGCTGTCACACTGAGTCCTGGGCCTGATTTATTCTCCATGGTGTCTCTCTGGATGAGGAGTTGTGCATAACAGCAGGACTGGGCCCCACAAAAGAAATGGCCAGGTTCAAACCTTAACAAATATAGCCATGGCCGTTCAGTAATTCCCATGGCTCGTGAAAAATGTGATTTCCTTGCTGCAGCAAATATGGAAGGCGGGACATGCAAAGATGCTTCTGCTTTGGCCTGTGGAAGAAACCATAACGATATAAATCAGTGAGCTGGAGAAGCTTCTCCTCTATTCATTATCTGGGCAGGCCAGAGCTAATGTGTTTGTTTATTCAATCCTGTTAGCAGCCACTCTTCCCCCAAGAGGATGGCAGTGCTTTTTGAAATCCACCAGGAGCATTGCAGCAAAGAAACAACTTTCCCTTCCTAGAGCTCATGCGCATTCTCCAGGATTCAGGGTCTTGCACACCAGGCTGAGAACTTTCCCCTGCAGGTGATGGGTCTTATCCAGGGGTATTGAGGGGAAGATCCCTACTGAAGGTGCTGATGAGGGTGATGGGACCAGAGTCATGTGTTAGCAAGGTCACTCTGGCTGTGGGTGGGGAACCAGCATCGGGGCCCAGAGGGATGGGGGACAGTGGGAGGTGGCGGAAGCCTGAGGCAGCCAGCGGAGGAGTCTCTTTTGATTCATTATTGATTCCACAATGGCTATGGCAGCATGTCTACGAAAACCATATGCAGATCAGACACTCTGCCACCATGCAGGTAGGCCTGTCTGCCGAGATATAATGGGTAGAGCTACTTGGAGGACCCTTTAGGAAGGACTTCTAAGCCATTGGGGCTTTTTTGCCCTTTTCCATGTCTTCTCTTTTCCTGTGTAGAATGCAGATGGGATGGTTGGCACTATAGCTGCCTTCCTGCAACCTTAAGGCAACAGCCAAGAGAACCACAGGGGCCTCAGCTCTGACACTCTTGATTGTGCTGAATCAAGGCCAGACACTGCCTGCTTCTGGACTTGTAGGTGAAAAAAATCCCCTACAGGGTATCAAGTGGAAAAGTCACGTGGCCAGGGGACAGATGACTCTGCAGCTCTAGAGTTATCAGCACATACCTGGGGCCGTGGAAGACACGGGGCTGGGTGAGATGCCTCAGGGAGTGGAGAGACAGGTAGGTGATAGACAAATGATGGATGGGTGGATGGATGAATGAATGGATGGATGGACACAAATCTATCTTGGGTCCCAGGAACCAAGGCAAGACAGGTCAGTAGTACCCAGGACAGAGAGGGCCAGTGGCATCACTGAGCAAGGAACTTGGCAGTGATCTTGAGCATTGATGATTCCATCCTCAAATGTCAAGGTCAGTCTGTTGAGGTCCCCCTGTGTCCTCCAGGCCCTCTTTGTGTGAGGTGGGCCTCGAAAGTTGGTGGCTCCTGGAAGTCCATGTAGAGACCCAAACTGTGGAGAGGGAATGTTTCTTTCCCTAGGGTCTGTCCAGGACATACTTTGGGCACAATTACTGTGCACGCATTTCTTTCTAGTCCCAGCCTGTGACAAGGTCTGCTTGTTGATCTTCTTGGACCTGTATCTTCTTTGCTCAAAATGTGTGTAGCTGGGTGGTCAACCCTGGCTCTGCTCCTGTGTTCTGTGGAGCTTCCGGCAACTTTATCAATAGGTAATAGGCAGAGCAGAGCTGTTCAGGCCTTCTGATTCCAAATTCATTAGGCCTCAAAACCCAGGCAGGGAAAACTTCCTAGGTATGGCTTTTAACAAACGCCTTGGAGGTTGGCATGCTGCCGACATTTTGCTGGCTCAAAGAAGGGAACCAGGATTTTTTTCTTTTTTCAAATTGGGTACTCTATCATGTAGAAAAACACATTTTTTTTCAGGAGGCAAAACATCTGGAATTACATAGCATGAAAAGAGAAGAAGCCAGATTATATGCTCAACATGCGGCTCTCTGGGTTTTAATGATGCTCAAAGATTTGAAATGTTCGGCAAATCTGTTTGTTGCTGTTCTGACTTTTGATGTTTCCCTGGGGAGATGCTGCGAGTTTTTTCTGTCTGTTTTAACTCACTAGGATTCCCGGAGATGGATGAGTCTTCTCGAGCCCAAACAAACTCCTCAGGAAGGTTCCAGATCTCACAGATTTCAAGTCACAAAAATATGCTTCTAAAAATAGAAAGTACCTGGCAACAACTAAAGTCTTGGCCTAGTCAACCCCACCACCCAGGCGGCCTTTCTCCAACAGGCCCGCAGCTCTCTCCAAAGAATAAGATTGCAGAGTGTCTGAGGGTTTCTGCTCGAGGACATCGCTGCGGTCAGGAAATGCAGCCGTGAAGGCAAGACCAAAGGAAGAGCTGAGAGCACTGCTAAGGTTGGGAACCTCACGTGGGTTTGGCCAGAGATCACCAAGGGCTGGCGGCGCACCAGGCGGCGCACCAGTCTGGGAGTCAGAAGGCCCCAGAATCATCCCCAGTTCACTGCTGATGGTCTTGATGCCCCTGGTGAGTCTCTCCCCCTCTCTGGGAAGCAGTTTTCCCATCTATAAAATAGGACTGGTAAATTCCAAAGCCCCACCTGCTTCCGGAGTTGCTGAGTGTCCATGGATTGGAAAGCTGTAGAGATGTAGGGAACTGGTCCATGTAAAAGAGCTCACTCCTTTGGTGAATATCCAGACAGTGAAAGGACTCTGTGGGCAGCTCAGAGGGCTCTTCTCTGTAGAACTCTGGGTTTCCTTCTGTTCTGCCCATGAGTGGGCGCTTGTGAAGATTGTAGTAGTTACTCCCTGGTGCCTGGACCTCACCTGGGAACCAGCCCTTCCCGTGTCTAATCCCCAAAGGGCTCAGCCCCCAGAAGCCCAAGGGTGAAGGAGAAACATGTACTTTGCTTTAGCTGAAGGGGTGACATGACAGTGGATGGCCTGGCTTTGGCATGATTGTTTTTGTTGGGTGCCATTGAGTCAAATCCTACTCATAGTGACCCTAAGTATAGCAGAATGAAACATTATCCATCTGTGCCATATACATGATCTTTTTATGTTTGGGTCCATTGTTGTAGCCACTACTTTTCTTCTCATTTTGAGTCCTGTCATAGCACCAAAAGGAGGTCCCAGGGGCTTTACTCCATTTCCATCATTAAGGTCAATTCTACTTTGAGGAGGCAACTCTTCCCCATTTGTTTCTTGAATGCCTTCCAGCCTGAGGAGCTTCTTTGCTATTCATAGGGTTTTCAATGACTTAATTGTTTTGAGAGTGGGCTGCCAGGTCCTTCTCCCTAGTCTGTTTTACTCTGGAAGTTTCAGCTGAAACCTGTCCACCATGGGTGGCCCTGCTAGCATCTGAGATACTGATGATATAGCTTTCAGCATCTCAGCAACATGTAAGCCCCCACAGCATGACAAGCTGACAGATACATGGGGGTTGGTGTGATTAGATCCACCATAATGAGAACAGATTTGCTGCCAGGCTTGTGTCCAGCCTTAGAAAAATTGGCTTTGTCTTCAGGGTAACTCGGTCAAGTAGTCTCAGGGTCTCAGGTATTTCTTTGTGTGGGGTGTACAAACCAGATTCATGTGTTTAGGAAAAATTTTGCTCTTTAGGAACTCCTGTATCTCGTGTGCATGTGTGTGCGTGTGTGTGTATATGTGGGCGCATGAGCATGGTATATCTGTATCTATCTCCGTGGATGATGCATGTGTATACATACATAGGGTTTTTTTTATGGTACTCAGGAGCTGAACCCAGGGTCTCGCACATGTTTGGTTAAGTGCTTCACCACTGAGCCTCACCCCCAGCCCATTTTTTATTTTTTATCTTGAGACAGCCAGCTTACGCAGGCTGCCTTTGGTATCAAACTGTGATCCTCCTGTCTCTGCTTCTGGAGTCATTAGGATTACAGGCATGCACCGCCACATCTGGCCACATACATATTTGTGGGTTTGTTGTATACATGTATATATGTGTGTATGTATATTCACAAGCGTATGTGTCTGTGTGTGCCTGTGGACATACAGGTGTGTGCATATATGTGTGTGTGCACATGTGTGTAGATGCACTCTCACAAGGAAGGTTTTTTTCAGTTGCACCTGGACCAGGGGGTGATTTAATAAGCCCCAGGTCTCCCTGTCCAACATGCTGAGCTATGGGAATGGCACAGCCATCCTAAACCTGAAAGACAGATGAGCTCATTTTCAGGTTTTGCTGTGAATCGGTGCTTCCTGCAATGGATAATGGCTTGGGGAGGCATTTGCATCTAGCAGAGTCAAAGGGGCTGTGAGATCAGTGGCTGAGGGGTGATTTAGGATAGCTATTTGGGAGCATCTACCATTTTCCAATAATGCTTGAGAAATTGCCTCTCCCCGGAAAGAGAAATTTCAAGTGGGCCTGGAGGGTGGAGAAAATGCAGATTCCTCCCATCCAAGCCGCACAGCCACGGCATTCTGAGGGCCTGATGCTCCAGCCACCTCCAGGCAGATTGGCTCCATCCATCGCCACTACCTCCCTCCCCTGCTGTTCGCTCTGTGCACGCAGCCCGTCTCCGTACACCTCCCCCAGGTCACCCCCTAACATCTATCTGATGAAATTAGTATTTGAAATACAATAAAGTGATTAGTTCACTTGACTGTGACAAACATATTTAATCTTGGCCGATCGATAGTGTCAGAAAACCAGTGCCATTAGTTAAATTATCCTCTGGACAGAAAAGCAAACGGCCTAATTGAAGAAGGCAAACTCCTGAGGCTTCATTCAGCTCTGGTACTTCTTCCCCTGAGGGTTCGGAGGGCAATGATGTGAACTTCAGCATAACCTGCTTTCTGTTCAGCCATCACCCTTGAGGCCCTCCCTGTGCCTTAGTTTCCCCATCTCTCGGTATGGTGCAGAGATTAAGAGGAGAGACTCTAGAGCTCAACCAGTTCAAATCTGCACTACCTCCAGCTGACTGTGTACAAATGACTCAACTTCCCAGTGCCTCATTTTCTTCATCTGTGAAATGGGCTACTGATATTAGCATCTGGACCTTTGGGAGAGGCAGTGGAAGACCCCTGGCCTGGATTCTCATCTTGGCCTCTCAGGGCTACAGTCTGATGACTTTGGCTCCTTCCTCTCTTGGGCTCAGTCTTCCAATTGCGAGCAAGAATGTGTCCAGATATCCCCTAAGCCTCTGATCCTAATATCCTTGCTGGTGTGCATGGTTGTTCCTGGATGTGAGCTAGGGTGACTTCAATGACTCAGGGAAGGTTATCTTTGAGACCACAAAACTGATGTTTTGGGACACAGTGGAGAAGGATGGTGGAGTTAGTCACACAGGAAACTGAGCTTCCTGGCTGTGAAATGAACTCAATCCCATTTCCTTTCACCCCAGGGAGCCTGCAGAGCCTGATGTGCACAGTGGATCTGTGGGTGCTGGGGGCACAGCAGGATGCCTGCTGTGGACATCCTGATGAGATGAACAGCCTGTACGAAGCTTGTTCTTAGGTGCCATGTGTTGATATTGTCGACTTAATATTTTTAGTTTTAAAAAGTTAATATCTCCATCAATATTGTTATGTGCTATTCAGTCAGATCTGACTCATAGCCACCTTATATACAACAGAACAAAACACTACCTAACACTGTACCATGCACATGATCTTTTTGAACCCAATATTCCAGCCACTATGTTCCTTCTCATTTTTGAGTTGTTTCACATCACCAAAAGGAGGTCCCAGGGGCTTTACTCCATTCCATCATTAAGATCAACTCTACTTTGAGGAGGCAATTCTTCCCCAGTCATTTATTGAATGCCTTTCAGCCTGGGGGGGCTCATTTTCTAGCACTATATTTGACAGTGCTTCTCTACTACTCATAGGCTTTTAAACAGCTAATTGTTTTGGGAGTGAGCTGCTGGGTCCTTCTCCTAGTCTGTCTTAATCTGGAAGCTCAGCTGATACCTGTCAACCACAGATGGCCCTCCTGGTATCTGAAATTTCAGTGGCATAGCTTTCAGTATCACAACAACATGTAAGTCCCCAAAGCATGATGAGCTGACAGACATGTTGGGGGAATAGGCTAGTAGCACTGAAAGAAGTCTGGAGGCAGAAGGTGAGGTCCGTGGTTGGGGTTGGGTATGAAGGACAGGAGAAGCTGAAACAGCTAACTCGCAGGGCTCTGGCTCACATGGAAAGCAGAGCCTGAGCTTAATAAAGAGAAGAATCCTGTCCCTGAGTCCTTTCTCCGGGATGGCCACAGTGTGTGAGGTGCTGTGAGTGTGTGCACACACATGTGTGTTTATATGCTCGTGTGCTGCTGACCTGCTGCCCCACTGCCGACATGTCTGACCTTCCCCCTAAGACCTG
This sequence comes from Pedetes capensis, assembly GCA_007922755.1. NCBI lineage: Eukaryota > Metazoa > Chordata > Mammalia > Rodentia > Pedetidae > Pedetes > Pedetes capensis. Next base: position 136,437 of record VMDO01001488.1, read on the forward strand.
AACCCCAGGGCTCAGTAACTATCTGCTGGCGTGTGGCCTGGGCCCCAGAGACATTTCTACCCCTGTAGACTGAGGCCTCCATCATAATTCATACTTGCCAAGAGGGATTCTTATTGAGGAAAATTCACTGTCCCCAATACCTGGCCAGGCTGATAAGGTGTCCAGTGTCCAATGAATAAGACATGTAGGGTCTACAGTGTTATTTGAAGAGAGCAATCCAGATCCACCATGCAGACTTCTTGAGCGAAACTCAGAGGTAGGAGGGACTGGGACTTTGGCCCTGGCTCCAGGTCCCAGGCTGGAAGATTTGCCAGCATTCACACAGAAAGGACTAAAAGAGTTCCCCTAGCGCTGGACGCAGTGGCACAAGCCTGTAATCCCAGTGTCTCTGGAGGCGTAGGCGGGAGGATCTCAAGTTCAGTGGTCCATCACTTGCAGAGCATGCAGGCACGAGGCCCTGGGTTCAACCCCCAGTACCACCGAAAAAAAACAAAGAGTCCCCCTGAACTAGACCTGCCCTTTAGTTAGTGCCACTCAATAAGAAACAGAGATGGTCAAGCCACATACTTGGGGATTTCCCAGCCATGGTTTCTGTGTCCCAGCTCTACCACCACTCGGAATTCTCTGAAGTATCCACCTCTACCCTTTGGTACTTGGAGTCTCCTAGATATCTCTTACCCTTCCAGTTTCCTCCTGGATAGGGCTGTGCAAGGGGGTGAGGGAAGCATAATTAACACCTTTCCAGTCCCCAGGTGTGAGGCCTGTCCCCTGCCAATTATTGCAACAGGACCCACCTGCCCCTGAAAGAGACGACCAATTATCAAGAATAAGTGTGAAAGTGAGCCTAAGCCTCATTACCCACCTCTCCATAACCCTGGAGAGGGAGGAGCTCAGGCTCTGCTTCCCTCACCAGGAAGGCTCAGGGAAAGAAGTGGATGTTCCGAGAGCTCCTCTGCCCTGGGCGAGAAAGGAGGCTGGCTCTGCACTGTCACTGTTACAAGGTGGAGACTTGAGGGGTTTTTTTTTGTTTTTGTTTTGTTTCGTTTTGTTTATATATATGTATGTTTCTGAAAAATAATGTGTTTAGATATTTTCCTGGATTTCTTCCAAAGGTATCTTTTTCTCTCTGTTCCAAGAAAGCACCTGGCCTTTGTTCTCTTGATTTGAGAGTTGCTGCTTGTAGGCATGAGTTTCTTCTTGACCTTTGTTTTCCAAAATTTTGAGCAGCTTGGGAGGAAAGAAGGCAGGATTGGCCTGTGACAACGAGATCCCCACGGCCTGGAACAGCCCCACTCCCCCACAATGCCAGGCACAGGTGGCACAGGCCTCAGAGGGGAATGGAGAGCCTCCATGGAGGCTGCGCCCAGGCTTGGCAAAGATCCTTTGGCACCACAGATGGCCTGTGGGTAATGAGTGACCACAGAGCGGCTGTTGGCGACCTCACACAGGCCAGGAAGGATGGCCACACAGGAGGAGGGCGAGGAGCCCCTCCACGCTTCCCCTGCATCTTGTGGGCCTGCTGGTGGTGGGTGAGGCGCTTCCCTCTCTCTCCAAAATGACCAACCTAAAGGTCCTGCCATCCCCCAGGGATGCAGGACAGGGAGGCTGTAAGGCCAGGTTAGAGAGAACCTAGCAACATGGTTTGCCTTGCACATGCAAGTGTTTGAAAAAAGGTGTAGGATGTGAATAATGGCACAAGAATAGGCCACGCTGGGGTTGGCTTGGATGACTGGCTGCATATATGAAAATGAGGAGAATTAAATTCACTAAATTTTGATAGTAGTTTTTCCTGGGTGGAGGAATTATGGGTAATTTACATTTCTGTACTTTTTTGGCCCGAAGCTATACCACCTTGGTATTTGATCTCAGCAGATCTCAGAAGCTAAGGAGGGTCAGGTCTGGTTAGTACTTGGGTGGGAAATCGCCTGGGAGTATCAAGTGCTGTGTGCTTGGGAGAAGGACCCAGCAGCCTACTCCCAGCAGCCGTGGAAAACCCTATTAATACCACAGAAGCACTGACAATAGTGCCAGGCATGGCACAGTGTCAGGCAGAGTTTCATTCTGTTGTACATAGGGTCACTATGAGTCAGATCTGACTCAACAGCACCTAACAACAACTGTTCTTTTTATAATAGGTATTGTATAAATGTTCCCTAATAGGATATTTTACTTTAGAATAAGAAAAATGACTAGAATCCATTCCATCCCCTGCCTCCTTTAGTGGCCACTCATTACCCACAGGCTAAACTTGAAAGCCCTTGGCATAGCTCCAAGCTCTCTGCATCCATCCCACCTTTGGGCCATGTTCCCCCATGAGCTCTGTCTTCCCTCCCCTTGCCTGGCTATTCATCCCTCAAGACTCAGCTCCGAAATGTCCTCCTCCAGAGAGCCGGCTCCTTTTGCTCACTTCTGCCATGGCCCTTCGTATCCAGTGCTGCAATGCCTGTGTCCCCATCTGTCTGCCAGCCAGTCTGCAAGCACTGCAGGGCAGGGACCAGGCCTGATTCATTTCCCTCTGGCTCAGACCTAGTTGCACTGCTGATGTTTGTTAACTATTGGCTGAATAAATTGTGGAAACTGTAGGGCCCTTTCCTCCCTGAGGTGGGCAGCGCCTCCCAACACATCCCTGCAGATGGTGAGATTTGAGAAGGGACATGACAGGCCAGCTTATTTCTGGGGTATTGTTATGCCTGATTGCCCCCTGTGCTAATGGGCAATTAGGCATAGGGAGCCCCCAGAGACAGACTGTGTTGGTCTTTGAGCAGGTTATCCATGCTCCTCAGAGACGGCCACTGCTGTGCTTGAGCCCCTTAACAAGCAGTAGGATTCCAAGGCCCTCAGCTCACATCCTCAGCTTTCCTTCCTGTTTGAACCCTCCCACTCCTGAGACTTCAGGAAGTGTGTGAGCCCAAGGATACTGGGGCTGAGCATAGGAGGGTCCACAAAGCATGCCATATAGACTCTCCCAGAGTTCTGGAAAGAACCGGGAATGCAAGGAGATCCTCTGTGTTGGCTTTCGTTACTGCAACAAACACCTGAGATAATCAACCTATAAAGAGAAAAGGGTTGTTTGGGTTGGCAGTTTGGGAGGCTTCAGCCCATGGTTGGGTGGCCCTGTTGCTTTTGCGCTTGTGATGAGGTAGCACATCATGATAGGGGTGGCGGGGGTGGCGTTGCAAAGCCATGCACCTCATGGCCCAGACTCGAAAAAGACAAAAGACCAGGGTCTTACAATCCCCTTTGAGAGCACACCCAATAATCTTAAACCTCCCACTGGGCCTCACCTCCTAGAGGTTCTATCATATACCAAGGGTGCCACACTAGGGACCAAGAATTCAATGCATTGGTCTTTGGGGGACATTCCAGATCCAGGCCATAGCAGCCTCCCATCCAGAGCTCATCTCTCCTTCACAGTGGCCCACACTTTCCAGATCTCTTCTGAATATAGCCTATTGGGAGAGGGTTCTCTATAGATGTCTCATGCTTCTGCACACCTCATGAGCAGTGACACGGCTGGCCTTCACTCCACACTATCTTTTCATGGATATTAGTTAGAGAAAAACCTTGGAAGACAGAGATCATTTCTTCCTCCAGGGCAGAGGGCAGATTTGTTTGCTGTCCTAAATAGTAAAGATATAGCAACAACAAAAAACTTGGCGTTCCTCAGGTTTGACACTCACCCACTACTCATGCAACATCTACCTGGGCTGCTCTGCATCACCCCCACAGGACTTGGGGAGCAAGCAGTGATAGTATGAAGCTCGTGCTACTTGTTGTATTTGAATAATAAATTTTGTCTCTGAGCCAGGGAGTCTCCTGTCCTCTGCCAGCATCCATGAAACTGTGGCAGGCTAGCTTGTTAGCTTATAAGCAGAGCAAAATCTCAGACTCTTCACAGTCCTTGGCAGGACTAAATTCAGAGGAAATAATTTTCTAAAATCAGGTTTTAGTTTCCTAGAAGTGTTAAAAAACCAAGAATGAGCTTGGAATATTTTGGACAGTAACTGGATGCCAGGCCTTTACATACATCACCCTCCCCACAGATGCAAAGTGTGTGTGATGAGCCACGTTTTACAGAAGAGGAAACTGAGGCTCAGCTAACTGAGGGGACTTGCCCAGGATTGACTGAAATAGAAGCCAAATCTATTCTTACTCATCCCGTGCCTCCCTCGTGGGTGCCAGCATGCGGAGGCTCAGTGCCATGGCCATCCCACACTGTGGCAGGAATCTAGGAAGCAACAGGAGTTTCTACAGCAGTCACCTTCCCTCGGCCCACATGCGTACAGCAAGCTACACACCTGGCCCAGAGGTCTCTCAGCTGCAGTCAGAGGTCAACTCCGGGGAATGATCTGCTGGCTTCTCCTTGGTGCGCTGATTCAGAGGAAGTTACGGGAGCTCTCAGTCCTAGAAAGCGTGGGAGTTGAGAATTCCTGGAATGTGTATCTCCTCCTGAAATGGTTAGACTCTGCTATGATGGTGTCAAGCAACAAGTAAGAACTGAAGACCTGGTGTATGCCAGACATTGTTCTAGGTACTTGGCACCTGACAGTGAAGAAAATTGCTCTGCTTTTATAGTGCTACATTTTTAAGAGGACACAGACAGTGAATAGATAAATATATAACTTAGAGCTAGTGGTAAGTGCTGGCAGCAATAACAAGCAAAGCAAAAATAACTTCAAAACCAAAATAAGGTAGGGGGATCAAGAGTGAAGGAGTTGTGGAAGAGGTAAAGGAAGACTTATGTGAAGAGAAGAGGTTTGAGCCGATATCTGATAGAAAGAAGTAAGCCAGATGAACACTTAGGGGAAGCGCTTTCCAGACAGAGGGGACAGCAAATACAAAGGCTCTGGGACATACGTGCAAGTATGTTCAAGGATCACTGAGGTACTATGTGGCTAGAAGAGTGACCAGAGGAGCCTGGAAGATGAGGCTGGACTGGGAGAGATGAGGGGAAGAGCCCTCCCTCTGAGGCCAGATAGACCTGTGCTTATATTCTGAGGCCTGTCACTTCATGAGCTTGAATGCCTGCAACTATAGCATGAGGCCAGTAACTGCTTTCCCAGCCGGATCCTGCAACTAAGGCATGGAGGCCTGGCTGGGTGGTGGCTCCCATAACCGTGATGTGTTTATTGTTGTGTAATCTCAGGGTCTCCCCCTCACTCCTCGCCCATTTCTGCACCTGTAGAATTGGATGCTATCTCTGCAGCGACCTTGGGGAGCTGAGAGCCAGGGTGCCGGCAGGGTGCTGGGTTGAGCTTTTCCCAGTAATTACCGCTCCCGGGAAGCCCTCTTGACTCAGCTCCACACTCAGTGTGGTGAGGACGACAGCCACTTGTCAGAAGCCTCCCAGAGAGACCACCTGGAAATGAGAACAGCCCCAACGGGGAGCCAGGCTGAAGGGGGAAGGGCGGCCCGAGCCCTTTGTCATTAGGCAGCCAGAGCTGGAGGGATCGCTCCGGTTTAAATTAAGGATTTAATGAGATGAGGCCAAATTAGATGCAATTAAAAAGACACTTTAGAGCTGGCAGACGACCAAGAGAGGCAGTAATGACTTTTCTAGAAGGGAATCCCACAGGCTGGGGGTGGTGGGGAGGGGCTCGGTTTTCTACTCCTGGAAACATGCAGAGTGGGGGATGGGAGGACAAAATAGAACCAGTCATTGACTGGTGCTTATCCAGGGCCAGGTGGCCCTCAAATGTCAGCCTGGCCTTAGAATTTCCAAAGTGGGCTACTTGGAGGCCCCAATCCAAAAATGATTAGGATCTTCACCAAGCCTTGCTTAAATATATTTTCAAATTGTTTTAAATCTTGGATGAAAATGCTGGGCAGCCTCCCTAATTTGAGCTCATGGGGCCTGCCACCTTGTGTGTTCCTACTACCAGGAGGTGATTCTGTGCAGATCTCAGGATAAAGCACCTTCAGCCGGGCCTGGAGCCCCCTCCGTGTGGATTCCTGAGCGCACCCACCACTGATGGAGAGGTTACTCAGCCACACTGCTGCCTTGGGGGACGCAGGCCCCTGCATGGGTGCACACATCACATGTCCATGTGAGCCCACTCCCAGGTGACTTGCATGCTATGCTCCATTAGCTGTCCCGCATAGGGAGAGGCCAGCCCTCCACACCACAAAAGGGCTGCATTCTCACACAGCAGTCAGTAAATACACCCTACGTCTACATCTGTATCAGAAGAAGTCTCCATCTGTATCAGAAGAATGCTTTAGTGCTCAGTTTGAACGTGGGTCCTTCTTTGACTTTTGTTAACTCAAATGGGCCCAGATTATCCATGTAGGGTCACCTTGTCACCCTGATGACAACATAGGTAATGTATCTAGAGTAAAAGTAAATCCTAAAGCTTGGCTTTAACATGCAAACAAAATTAATTTGACTGTTTGGAAGTTTGTGTGATGAGCTGTCAGACATAGGCACTGAGGCATGAGATTTTTTTTCTTGACTCACAACCTGAACATCCTTCCAGCTACATCTGGCAAAGAATGAGTATTTAAACTCAGAAACCACTCATCATCTCCTTCCAAATTTAATGCTTGAAGGCTAAGGAATGAGAGTAGGGCTTAGGCATTATTAATAATTCAACCATGAAACAAAATAATTGCCTATTATTCCTCTTGAAGTTCCTGGATGAGTCTAATTAGAGAATATTCTGTGGTTGTAAGGTAAAGTATTTAGAAATTTGTTACCATTTGCAACTACTGTTCAGGTGGAGCAGGATTTTAATAATACAGTGAAACCAAATCTAAATGCTGAAATAAATTGGATATTGATGCTGATACTGGATCACAACTATTATTTATAATGTCCAATTTCAAATTATTTGGGTTATTGAAATAGTGTCATTATTCTCATTGGTTAACTTTATTATAAGTAGTGCTTATAAATTTGAACTGAAACATGAATTTATAATAATGTCACTCCTGTCAACTTTGTGTAATGGATTTCCACCTGCAAATGTGTTCAAATATTACTGGTAAAATGGTAGGAAACCACTGACCTAGTCTAACCTAGACGAAGAACAATCAGGAAACAGACCCAGGAAAGGGATAGGGGTTCATTCAGGGACACAGAGTGAATCAGCAGCATCCCCCCAACCTCCAGGCCAGTGCTAGAGCTATTGAGAGGCCTTGGGGACAATGCCTGCCACCTCTGCAGTGCTCTGTCTCTCATTTCTGCTGCTGAAGTCTGCTTCCCTTTCCCACCCATCCCTCTCCATGCAGTGCAAAGGTCCCTCCTTCCACCTCATGGAGCAGGTCAGAATGCTGCTCTGAACCCTTCTTCCTGGAGCCCCTGAATCACAGGGAGGAAAATGGTGGCCCAGGGTGGGGGGAAGGGATATCTGAGCCAGCACAGCCCCAGCCCCAGCCCCACTTCCAGCCAAGCAGCTCTGATACTACGCAGTGTTTCTGGGTTCAAAGCCTACCTCCCCATCCTACCAAAAGGAAGACCGGTACAGCAGTGCGGGCTGTGAGGATGGTGGGCAAGTGCAGGGAATCCATCCATGGGAGGCACATGGAATGTAGCCAGGTCATGGCTGCCAGCCATCATTATCTGTTTATACTAAAGGATTGGTGTAACGTGTCAGTTTAAAAAATAATGTGGTTGCTAAGGAATATTGGGAAAAAAAAAAAAAAACTAGCATAAAATGTTTTGTCCTCGCAGTTGAAGCCCTTTCTCTCTGCTCTGTCTTCAGCCTCTTCTGCCCGCCACAGCTGTCTTCTAATACCCCAAAGTGTGTCCTGCTGAGGCACACCCTGGGGCCATGGCTCGAGCCACTGTGGCACCTGGGAAGCTCCTTCTGCCCTCTCCAGACCTGTCTGATGTGCTCCCTCTGGAGAGGTGACTCCAGATGTTCTGGGGGGGGGTGGTTAAGGGCAGCAGTGCATGGGGAAAAGGGGGCCCTGCTCACTGGTTTTTCTTGGGCCGTGTGTTCACTGGGGTGGCAGTTAGTCCTGGTCTTGTCTGCCCTTTGCCCTCCGTCCACTTCTGGCTCTGCCCCTACCAGCATGAGGCATAACTCACTCCTAACCCCATCAGCATAGTCACCAGTACCCGGGGCATCTGTGCTCATTGCACAGATGGGAAAATTGAGGCCAGTACAGTGAAGGGCCTGCCCTCAGCCCTATGGCAGATGCTCACAAACTCCTCTTGTTTGGAGTCAGGAGGAGGCATGTGCCTCAAGATCAGATATCAATATCAGACTAATAAATCAAGCAATAGATAGCAAAATAAAACAAACTCTGGAATCTGTCAAACTAATCAATAGCACCTGATTGCCTGTTACACACTGTGAATACCAAATACTGATTACCAAAGCCTCAAGCCAGTAGACAATTATCATCCAGCACGGTGGTTTCCAGACTCCACAGGGCATCAGAGTCATGCAGGGGGCTCAAGAACTCCCAGACTGCAGGTTCCAGACTCCATCTACAGGTCCAGAAGGGTGGAGTTTGCATTACTAACAAGGTCTAGGAACTAGCAAGTTCTAGATATTGCTGGCACTGCTGGCTAGGACCACAGGCTGAGTGGGACTGAGCTCATGTTTAATCTTCACTCTGAAGACTATGGGGTAGACCACATAGCTGCCACAGCAGGACCCATGGTTTCACTTGGAAGCCCAAAGTGTGCTGGTTCCCAGGCTCAAGTCCCCATCACCGATGCTCCCCACTTAGAACAGCTCAGGCAGCCTTCTTTTACCCAGATCCCAGCCCTCACTGCACTGTATTGAAATGGATCTTTTATTACCTGTTTTCCTGCTGGCCTAAGAATCCTTCCAGGTAGCAATACTGCCTTGCACCTTGAGATTCCCAGTGTCTGGTATAGGGCCTGAGACCAAGGACTCTTTGGTCATTTATTGATTGAGGTCAGAGATCACTGAGGCAGGTAGGGGCTAGGAATGTTCCCAAGCTCATACAGGTTGTCAGCAACGGAACTGGGGATAGAACCCTTGTCCCCTCCTCTGAGTCCAAACTCCAGGCTCCCTTAGGTGTGGCCTCGTCTCCTGTATCCCTTCTCTTTCAGCCACTGAGAAGAGGTTTTCTACCCAGGCCTTCTGCTTTCCCCTTTTCTCAGGATGGAAGCCATCCTGCCACATTCCTCTCTGAAGGGCCCCCATCCAGCTTTACTTTCAGCCCCTCCCCAGGGGACACAGCCAGGCTTCCCCTCCCTGGGCCTTTGTCTACATTCATCCTTGCCCTGGGGCTCCTCCCTCCAGTGCTCTGGGCCAAACAATGTTTTCTCCTGCTTTAAAGCCCAGATCAAATGTCACCTCCTCACCACCCTTCAGCTGTCTAAGGAAACTCTAGTCCCTCCCTTCTGTGGGCACCTAAGCCCTTCACCCAAGATGTAGTACTTCTCCTCCTTTCTCCCCAGGGCACTTCATGCAGGCAGGGCCTCTCCTTTTAGGCTCATGCACTTCCCCAGGTCCCTCAGGCTGTCCGTGAACCATTGTTCATCAATGCCCCTAATCCTAAGAATGGGCCAAATGAGTCCCAGTGGAGTTACCCTCCAGTCTCCAATCCTGTTCTTTGTTATCATTTGTCAGCAGGCAGGCTCACAGTCAGAGTGGCCCCCATAGTGACACCGCACCACGGAAAAGTCTGGAACCAGAGTAGTTGTGGGGTAGCCTCTTCCCACAAAGGGCAGGGAATATGGTACAAACCTGGCAGGTCCCACTAGGCTGGGCTCCAGGCAATTGTCCCACTTCCCATTTCACTAAGTTGCTAGAGACTCTTATTGTTGTCAGGTGTCCTGGAGTTGGATCTGACTCATAGCGACCCTATATATAGCAGAAGGAAACACTACTGGACACTGTGCCATGCCTGGCACTATGTCATTGCCCCTCTGTTATTCATAGGGTTTTAATGGCAGATTGTTTGGGGATTGTATCAGGAGCAGGCTGCCAAGTCCTTTTCCTGCTTATACAGTGCTGGAGATCAAACTCAGAGCCTCAGAGAGTACAGCACAGCACCCTGCCAGCTGAGTTAAACAATAAAGCCTCTTGGTCAGGGAAAACCTTTAAACTAGATATTCATGTTGTTTGTCACTACAAAATAAACCACCCCCAAATGTTGTTGTTAGACACCATCAAGTCAGGTTCGATTCATAGCTACCTTCATAGGGTTTTCAATGGCTGTTTCAGCATTTCTACCAGAGTAGATTGCCATATCCTTCTCCCATATTTGTGGTACTGGAGATTGAACCCATGGCCTTAGAGAGCATAGAGTGGCACTCCACCAACTGAGCTAAACCCCAGCCCCCCTCCAAATATAGTGGCATAAAAAACAATGATTTATTATTATCTCATGATTCTGTGGGTTGTTGATCCCAGCTGCGGGATTCTGCCATCGTTGGCATCTGCTTGGATTACCCAGTTGGGCTACATGCAGCTAAGGGCTCACTCACATGCCTTGGGGTCCTCCCCATCACCTTGCCACATGGTTGGCTTGGGCTTCCTTATAGCATGGTGGTCACTTCTTACATGGCAACTGGCTTCTAGTCCTCTAATGCATAGCTGTAGGCTGGGGTTTAGCTCAGTTGGTAGAGTACTTGCTCTGCGTGCTCTAAGGCCCTGGGTTTGAGCCCCTAGTACCATTAAAAATGGGACAAGGCTCTGGTGGCCCACTCCTGAAACAATCTTGAAACAATCAGCCATTGATAAGCCCAATGGATAGCAGAGAAGCACTGACATAGTGCTGGGCATGGCACAGTGTCAGGGAATGTTTCATTCTATTGTATATAGGGTCACTATGAGTTGGATTAACTCGACAGCACCTAACAACAATAAAATGCAGAGTTGTAGAAGACTTAACACGTTACTTCTGCCGCATTCATTTGGTCAAACCAAATCACAAGGCCTAGGACAGATTCAAGGGGAAGAGAAACAGACTGCATCTCATACCTACACAGAGGAAAGGGGTTAGCAGCAACCATCTTTGGGCACTATCAGCTTCACTGGGGAGAAGCTGGAGGCCTCTTTTGAACCCAGGAAGTCCCAAGAGTCTGTCTGGCACATACAGTGGTGGAAACTTCTGAACTGTGTTACCCCATAGATCTGGTGGTCCAAACCTGAAGAGCCCTAGGAGACTAAACACAATGACAATCTCAGTGTAAAATAAAAGGGCCCTAGCTGGTGTGATAGGAGGTCTGAGTCCTTCCATAGCCTTTCCCCTAGTTTTATGTAAGAAACTGTAACTGAACACAATGGTTTTGTATCTTGCAAAACCAAAACAAGCACAACAAGGAAATAGAGTGGAGAAAGGTTTATCACCTGCAGCAGGTAAGGAGAAAGCATGTGAATTATTTCCAAAGCAATGCCCTTCTCAAACAAAGAAAGTGTGGGGATTTTATTTGGGGTGCCTATGCATATTCATATAGGAAATCACTTTGAGGCAGACATATTCTTTTTTTTTTTTTTTTTTTTTTTTTTTTTTTAGGTACTAGGGGTTGAACCCAGGGCCTTGCACTTGCATGCTTTGCAAGAGCTGGACCACTGAGCTGCACCCCCAGCCCTTTCTTTTTTTCTTTACTTTTGGAGACAGGGTCTTGCTAAGTTAGGAAGACTTCCTCTGGTCTCGAACTTGTGATCCTCCTGGCTCTGCCTCCCAAGCCACTGGGATTACAGGCGTGCACCACCACACCCAGCTGGAGGCAAACATATTCTTAAGCAAGTTCAGTTAAGGAGTACATTCTTGAGCATGCTCGGTTTAACATCATAGTTCAAGAAGGAAAGCTGGCAGATACATTTTTGTGCATACTTGGCTCAAGATCATAGAGCACATGTTCAGAAGGTTAAAATGGTGGACAGGAACACCTCTTGGCATGCTTGGCTTTTATCAAAAGTTTTAGCCAAAAAAAAAAAAAAAAAAAGAAGAAAGGACACTTGGAAGGTGTATACAATACAGACGTTTATCCCTAAAGGTGTGTGCCTCACTTAGCGGCTAACAAAACTGGACAAGATCCTGTTTGGGTCACCCAACTCAGGTCCATCTCAGCCCATGGACCACTGGCCTATAACCACCCATCAGAGCTGAGGTCCTTTTGTCTCTTGTGTGTTCTAGGCTCCTTAAGAGGAACAAGGACCTCCTCCTTTCATCTAGTTTCAATAACAACAGCTCCTTACCCATGGATTTATAACCAGAACCCTGGTATGAGTGAGGTTAGCCCAATCCTAGGCTGTTTTTAAAAATGAAACATTTTAGAATTACAGTTAAAATATAGAACAGATCACTGGAACTGAGTGCAGAGAAGGGTCCCCAAATTGTTCTTAGTTCATGCCCCCATTTTACAGATTAGTATACTAAGACACTCTGTTGTGGAGAGTGTTACAGGAATATAGGGGATTGACTTAACCCAGCCCATTCTCTCTGCCAGTATTCCCCAATGGCTCCACTAGCAAGGCTCAGGATTGGCCCAGCGGTCTCTAGGTGCTCAGAAATTCTAACTCCTATGAGGCCACCTGTGCCCACAGCCTTCTTCTTTAGACTTCCTGCAGCAGGACAGAGCCAGAAAGAAACTTGGAAAGAAGGGAGCCTCCAGGAGTGGAGCTTTCTATTATCTCTATGGAACTCAGTGCCTCCCTGTAGCAATACTGGGAAGGCTGGAGAAAACCCCCACCTTCAGATGTTATCCTTCCTAGCCTCTGGTACCCATCCCCACCCATTAGCCATTGTGATGATAAAGTCCTCTTAATTGGAATGTCTCATCAGACTTGAGTTGTGATTAAATGCTATGATTTGAATGTGTCCTCCAAGGGTTCATGTGTTGAAAGCTTGGTCCTTAGTTTGGGAATATCAGGAGATGGGACCTTTAAGAAGCAGAGCCTAATGAAAAGTGATTGGATTATTGGAGGATCTACTTTTGGAAGAGACTAAAGTAGTTCTCATGAGGCCCCAATCGTTCTCACAGTGAGTTGTTATATAAGAGCGAAATACACCCCTATGGCTTCCTATCTCACCAAGTGATCTCTTCCTCTTGCATATGCTCCCACCATCATTCGGCCCTACCAGAGGCTAACCAAAAGGAGCCTCTGGATCTTGGATTTTCAGCCTATAGAACTATGAGCTAAATAAACTTCTTTTCTCTTCACAGCACCCATCCTCAGGTATTTTGTTACAGTAATGAAAAATGGACAAATATACCACACTTAGTCTATACCAGCATCTTTGTCTTGGCTCTTGCACTTCTCTCTGCTAGGAATGCCATTGTACTGTCCATCTCCTCACTTTTCATTCATCCTCCCAGGTCCAGCCCACATGTTCCTTCCTCCAGGATGTGCTACCTAACACCCTGCTCCCCACCTTGGTGGAGACCTCTTCTTCTGAAAGCTCTCAGGATCCTTTGCTTTTACCTCTGGAGACCCCGAACACTTTCTGCCTCCATTATAACAAAATTGGTAGGAGGGGCTGCTCAGGAGTGGGACAGTCTGTGAAGCCAGGATTCTAGATCAGGCTCAGCCTGGGCCTCCTGTGAGCCTTCCCTGTCTTTGGCCTCAGTTTCTTCATCTGTGGAATGGGGAGTTGGGCTTCATCTCAAGAGTGTTTCCTACAGCTTCATTGATTTGATCCACACCACAGTCATTAAGCTTCTACCCCAGTCAAGCCCTGGTCTAGGAGCTGGGGACACAGAAGGAGTCTCTGGACAAGGATTCTTGTGCAAGTAATTTTAAGTAATTTTCAAGACCATGCTCCCAGGAAAACCAACAGGGCAGTGAAAGCAGGAGAAGGAAGAGAAGGAGAGGAGGCAAGGGCTTCTCACAGAGGGTAGATTCCACTTGATCCCTCAGGAGTTATGGAGTGGAAATTCTGCCTTGGGTTGTCCTATGCCAAGACTAGGGAGCTGAGTGCCACACTGCACCTGCCAGCCATAGCCAAGGGGAAAGCTAATTCCCAGGCACTTCCAACTGTCTGCACTTATGGGAAAAGCATCGAGGAGAGTCACAAGTGTAGCCTATTAGATGCACAGGCACACAGTGGCAGGGGAGGAGCCATAGACCCAGCAAAAAGCACTTGAGGGATAGAGTGCCTGCAACATTGCCCTTGGAGACTTGCGCTGTCCCTGCTCATACTGGAGAAATGCGTGTGCAAACAGGTGAATTCAGTTTCCTGTGTGATCTTAGGAAATTGTCTTCACTTTTCTGTAGATCACTTGCACAATGGGAGCTATAAAGGAAAAGTGCGGCATGCCAAGCATGGGGAGGAGCTAAGCTTGGGTTGTCAAGCTTGATTGGCAGCTCTACTCCCCAGGGAGCCAGGCTGCTGCCTGCTGCCAGCAGGATCACTCTGGAAGCAATGGGTTAGGACACCTCCAGAATCACAGGACCCTGGCTCCCCACAGACTAATTGCAAGCCCAAGATATCAAACTGGACTAATTTCCCCAGGGCCACGGGCATGTTTTTATAATTCTGACAACCTCTTTTCATCCCACATCTCTGACACAGCAAGGACATTAATCAAGGCATTTTCTGTGCAAATCTACACTCCCACCTTTGGTTCTCAGGGCCCAGGAGGTGGGATGCGGGAGGAACTAGGGCTAGGTCCTTGAGAGGGCTGTCACTGGGTGACAGAATTGAGAACCTGCGAAGAGGAGTTCCTGTCTTTCCAGTCAATTCAGAAACCCAATCCTAATACTGTGGAAAGTTCATTGACTGCCAAAGTTGAAGGAAGGGTAATTGATTTCAAAGCAGTGGTTTCTAAACCGTGGTTCCTCCAAGCCCTCCTATTCTAGGAGGGTCCACCAAGGTTACCTGGAGGACAGGGGAAAGCAACTCTGGCCTAGCTCTTCAATGTCTGGCCTTTCCACACTAGAGGCCCCTTGAAAAGGACATCTGTGATTGGAAGTGTTCTAGGCACACAGAACTGATGGAGCCATTCATTCCCCTTAGGTTACAGAGCTTGGGTAGGAGATGGGGGAGTAACAGGTAGAGGAGGGGTCCACAGGCTGGGTTGGAGCCTGGATCCAGAGCTCCAGGTGCCTGTTTCACGACCTCACCTTAATTCCCAATCCCCCATTCCTGTTACTGTTTTTTTTTTATTGTTGTTGTTGTTAAATGCTGTCGAGACAGACCTGACTCATAAAGACCCCACATACAGCAGAACAAAACATGGCCCAACACATTGCCATGCACAGGATCCTCCCATGTTTGAGCCCAATGTTACAGCCACTATGACTCTTCTCACTTTGAGTCAGCAAAAGGAGACACCAAGGGCTTTATTCCATTCCTGTCATTAAATTCAACTCTACTTTGAGGGAGCTGGGGCTTAGCTCAGTTGGTAGAGTGCTCCACTGCACTCTCTGTGGATCTGAGTTCAATCCCCAGCACTGCAAAAATGGGAGAAGGACATGACAATCCACTCCCCAAACCATCCCAAAGCAATCAGCCACTGAAAACCCTATGAAGGTTGCTATGAGTCAGACATTACTAGATGACACCTAACAACAACAGGCTATTTTGAGGAGGCAGCTCTTCCTTGGCCATTTCTTGAATACCTTCCAGCCCAGGGGCCTCATTTTCTGGTACTATATTTGACAGTGCTTTTGTTATCAGGAAGATATAAGGACACGAGCAGGTGGGTCTGGAGCATGGGTCCAGGAATCTGTCAGCAAGACCTCAGTCCTCATATTCAGCATATAAGAGAATTTATACCTGACATAGAAATTATAGTAGAGAGTATAGCCTAGGTTTGTTAAAGATAGTACACCTCTAAGGAATAATTATGGGGAAAACTGAGGCATGTGGAGAAGGTTAGGTAAATCTGGAAAGGAAGTTGGAAAAACCTGTATTCCCTGGGTAACTTGGCATAAGGGTGTTTCTATTCTGCAATGGAAGGTAAAGAAGCCAGAGAACAAGAGACTTAAGCAGGCTTTCAGAAGGAAAGGTGCCTTGGATAGACAGAGAAGATGGTGGGCCAGATGGGAGAGATGTGCAGGTGGCTACTGGAGAGAGAAGAGAGAAGAGTGGAGCGTGAGGAGTGGAGAGGAAGAGAGCGTGCTTGAGGAAGAGCAGAAGAGAGCATGGACGCGTGTTCCCTCTAATTTTATTCAAGCTAGGAAACACCCAGCTTGGATGTGACATTAGCCCTGGGCTCCCAGCTCTGATGTGGTGTGGTCCTAGGGTCCTTGTTTTGGAAATGGCTCAATGGCTCAGAAAGGGTGGGGACCTGTTCGAAAAGGTCCTTCTATTATCCTCAGAGATGCACATGGCTTCTTTCTCGTGGCAGAAAGGCAGGAGCCATTTTCAATCCCCTTTCCTCCATGTTGCCTGCTAATGTCTAAGCTAGCTACCTAACACTTCTCTGTTACTCATAGGGTTTTCAATGGGTAATTGTTTCTGGAGTGGGCTGTCAGGTCCTTCTCCCTAGTCTGTCTTAGTCTGGAAGCTCAGCTGAAACCTGTTCACCATAGGTGGCCCTGCTGGTATGGGAAATACCAGTGGCATAGCTTTCAAAATCACAGCAACACAGAAGCCCTCACAACATGAGAAGCTGACATGCACTTGAGGGCCCTAATCCCTACCTCCTACCAAATCTGAAATTCAGAGCATGCACCCTGAAAAGGGGTCACAAGAGGATTCAATGTAAATCCCCTCCTTCTATCAGCTGCCTGGTGCTCTCAGCATCACCCAAAACACCAGCCTCGGCTTGCACATGCCCAGCAATGGCAAGCTCACTGCCTCTTGTGGCAGTCCCTCTGTCTTTATGTGGATCTGCTGCAAAAATCTTACTCTTATTGGCACTGGAACTGCCCACTGGTCAACAACCTCTTTCTGCCTCTGAGACCACCTGGTGCAAGTCGGTACCCTTCTCATGGGAGTAGCCATGATGCTAACAGCAGCCATAGCAGGATATGCCTCCTTAGAAAATATTTTTGTCTGCCTTTCTCACTAAGTGCCACCGTACAGATGCCTAGCTGGTAATGGAGGTGGTTCACTCTTTACCATTCACAGAGTACTTTCCCCTCCATCAGGCTCTTGTTCCTCAGAAGAACCTGTCCAATAAACATGCCCAGTAATGTCCTATCAGTCCATTTTACTGCAGTGGCCAACAGAAGGGCCAGGAGTTGTTCAAATGCTATAACATGCATGCACCCCAAAGTTTCCCATTTTTCTTAGGAGAATTGTGGGGGCTGGGCCTCTGTGGGCATGGGAACCTCATTCTCTTATCCACCAGGCATCTCCAGTGTTTCCCTCAAGGGCTCATCCAACCTTGCAAGTCTCTTAATTGGGGTGACATTGAAACGTGTGTCTGGCTCCTGTGGCTGTGATATTTAAATCATCTGAGTCCCACATGGGAAGGTGGCTGCGCTGCTCTGAGCGCCTGGGACCCTGAGTCTGTGGGTATCTCTCCCCCGCCCTCAGTCTGGCTGCCTGCAGTCATGTGGGCCCTCATGGGTAAATTCCACATGGAAAGCTGGGCTCTGATGTCTGACCTTCAAATATAGGGCGGCTCTGGCTGGCGGGAGCCGCTTCCTCATAACGTCAGCTGCCTCACTTTTTCATCCACTCGGCCAGTTGGTAGATGAATTAATTAAGTGATGCAGCCAGAATGAGCAGCTATGGGCTGCACTCTGCCAGCTTTAACATCCTGCAGTTTTGAGCTTCTTCAAAGGAACACAGGGTGGAAAGGAAGGACACTGGATTGGGACTTTGGCTGAACTGTGTTCAAATTCTAGTTCTGCTATAGCAGTTCGGTTGTGTAGGTTTAGACAAGTCCCTTCCTTGTCCTGGGCTATAGTTTGCTGGTCTTTACAGTGAATGGATTGAATTCAGGGCTTTTGAGGGAAGACTTTTGAGGATGTCACTCCACAGCCTTGGGCACAAATGGCCTGGATAAATGACAAGGATAGACACAGAGGTTGCAAACTGATGCCTACGGGTTGTATCTGTCCCATGGATGTGCCTTTATTCAGAAGCATAGTGTTGCTGGCTGTGGTGGTGTACACCTGTAACCCTAGCACTTTCAAGGCAGAGGCAAGAAGATTGTCACAAGTCCCAGGCCAGCCTGAGCTACATAGCAGGTTTCAGGCCAGCTGGGGTTACATAGCAAGAGCCTGTCTCAAAAGCAAGAAGAAGAGGAAGAGGAAGAAGAAGAAGAGGAAGAAGAAGAAGAAGGAGAAGGAGAAGGAGAAGGAGAAGGAGAAGAAGAAGAAGAAGAAGGAGAAGAAGGAGAAGAAGGAGAAGAAGGAGAAGAGGAGGAGGAGGAAGAGGAGGAGGAGGAGGAAGAAGCAGCAACAGCAGCATACCATTATATAAGGATCGGGCTATATTTCTATTTTTGTTATTTTGAATTTATTTATATAGGAAATTCATGTTCTACTTTGGCCTCCCCCCGCCCCATATCCTATTTCCTACACTTGGCTCCTTTTGACCATTTATTTTGCTTGCTTCTTTGCTGAAATTATTAACTTTTAAAACTGAAACTCTTAAAGTGACAAAGGTCAACAAAATAGCTGCCAAACTATGGCCCATACATACATACAGCCCACCAACCATTTTTGTATGGCCAACATACTAAGAATGGTTTTTATAATTTTCAATGGTTTGGAAAATATCAAAACAAGAATATTTTGTGACATGAAAAGTAGTATAAAATCCAAATTTCAGTGTTCACAAATAAGGTTTTATTGACACATAGACATGTTCATTTGGAAGAGGGTCAAAACCAATGCAGTTCTGAGAAGGGCTTAGCCAGCAAAGGCTGCCTGTTAGAGGAATTCCATGATGAACAGAAAGAGACCACCTCCGATATCACCACTGTGCCCAGGAAACAGTGCCTCAACATAAATGTTGTGACTTTCAATCCATTCTGCCCCAACACAGGTTCTCTTCAAGGACCTTCCATGATCACCACAGCAGCTCCACTGACTTGTGCCCACTTCGGTGCAATGTAGTTAAAATTAATTTAATTTACAGACCATTGAGCCAGGAAAAAGCATGGAATCAGATAGAATCCAATCAAGCACTATTTTAAATTTTATTATAAGTGGTACTCCTGCCAGAAAGGAAAAATTGGAAAAGAAAAGCGAATTCCAGGGGATATGGAACCAAATTATACTTTGGATAAAACTAGATGCAATATGGTCATGGGGGGAGAGGTGTTACAAACTCAACTTAGATATATAATTTAGGTAATGATGTAACTTGAATCTAAGGGGCCTGGGTTATGAGTTCAACTACATTTTAACAGTATGGTTTTGGAGGCCACTAATTTCACATTAAAAAGTTCATGCGTGGAATTAGCTGGATGATTATGGTTCAAGTCTCCAGTGCTAGCCACAACCCCTGGGCAACAGTAACCAAAGCCCTGTTGAAAACGACACCATAGCCATGAATTTTAGCTCACTTGAAATGAGGGTGCTGCTTGGATGGCAACCTCAATTCTCTTGGGATGAGAAAGCAATTCCCACAATGAAAAGGGGTCTTTAAAATCCCCAGAAGGTATAAATTAAATACAGAAATAACGAAGTCAACTGAACTCATAATATTAATGCATTTCTGTTAAATTTAAGAACAATCTGTACATATTTGGT
Organism: Pedetes capensis; assembly: GCA_007922755.1. Classification (NCBI taxonomy): domain Eukaryota; kingdom Metazoa; phylum Chordata; class Mammalia; order Rodentia; family Pedetidae; genus Pedetes; species Pedetes capensis. The sequence goes on from VMDO01001488.1 coordinate 155,972, forward strand.
ATTTTCAGAGTTTGTGATGTGTAATAGAATTTGACATATCTCAGATTACATTGTAAATGTGTAATTGGGTAATTGATTTTAAACTTGTGATTTTAAATTAAAAGTTGTAGGAGAATTTGATTAGTTTTGTAAACAGTATTGGAATGTTTATGAGAACCTGAGATTCACATATTTATGATTCTGATTTATTAAATTTACAAGAGTAATTTAAGTGCTTGGAAAGGTTTTGCTTGTTAGGTCAGGCACGCAAAGTGTTCCAAATGAAAACAGGATGCATCAAATTTATAAATGCACTTCAAAATGCTTAAAGGTATTTAGTAAAAACGAGTTGTAATGAGACTGCTTAAGAATATTTGGATTTCCAATTAGGATATTAAAATTTGAAATTAAGTTTAAGGGCTACGGGGAAAAAATAGAGGAGTTAGATTGTTACATTTTTCTACATCAAAAGATATTATCTTCAAGGGGTCAAGAACTCCCTCTCACGTTCATTCTCCACCCCAAACCTTGGTTGCTGAATGGCGAACAGTACTACTCCCCAAATTCATTTCCACTCTAAACAGCACCCTGCTACTCATACCGCCTTCCTGTCTTCAGATCCACTCTCCTCTCTCCCCCAACCCTCCCACTAGCATCATCCCTCAAGCCGTGACTCACTTGCCTCCCAGGGGCCTTTCTGCCTCTGGTCTTCTCACTCCTCTTTTTTTTCTTCTGTTAGGAGAACTGCCAAGACACTGTAAAGTGGGAGGAATCCCAGCCTCCCTGGCTCTTTCTGCCCGGTGTACCTGCTGGGCCTGGCAGCCCCAGACATCTGTGGATGGTCCTTCAGGGTCGGAGGCCTGGCTTCTCATCTAGAAAGACACTGCTGCTCACTGAGCTCAGCTTGCTATCTAATTGCTGGTGGTCTTTGATTAGCCAAGATATGCACGTTAGGGGACTAGGGTTTAGCTCAGTTTGTAGAGTGCTGCTCCGCACTTTCAAAGGACTGGGGTTCAAACCCCAGTACCACAAAAACAAGAGAAAGACATGGCAATCCACTCCCAAAACAATCCCAAACAATCCACCATTGAACAACAACAACAACATGCATGTTAGGTGAGGTGGCAGCTACTCTCTCTGCCATCTACCTCTCTGCTGCACTTCTGAGTTAGGCCTAAAGGTCCTCGCTGTAGTGAGGGTGACAGTGGCCACCTTCCCTGGAACTTTCCCCCCTGGCTAGTCACTTTTTTCTAAAGATCTCATCACCCTGACCTAACTCAGTCTCTGCCATTTCTGGGCACTCATTGGTACCCAGGAAGCAAGCAAAGGCCTCTACCTTTTGCATGGCAAGCATGGGAGCAAAAGCCCAGTTCCAGGTCTGCCTCAGACTTCCTGTGTGAACCTAGCTAAATCCTCTCTCTCTCTGGGCCTGGTTTTCCCTCCTCCTTAAAAAGCAGCAGAGATCCTTTCATCCAGCACAGCCGTCTCCAGATCTTTGTCTGAAAACTACCTTCTCCCATGTGCACAGAAAGACACAAATAAGGATGGGGCCTTGCTAGCGACAGTGAACAATGTCAGCCTAAATGTCAATCAATGGCAGAATCCATGAATAAATCAGTATACACACATATGCTATGTCAGTAAGGGTTCAGCTAAGAGATACAATTTTTTATTGTTATTAGGTTCCATAAAATCAGGTCCAACTTAATTAGCACCAGTTATTTTCCCTCAGAATATTCTGTTGCAAAAATTCTCAAACAGCCAGAAGCTGTGGTACATGCCTATAATCCCACTGACTCAAGAGGCTGAGGCAGGAGGATCACGAGTTCAAGGCCAGAGGTAGCCTGTGCAACTTAGTGAGACCCTCTCTCAAAAGTAAATAATTAAAACAGGGCTAGGGGGTAGTCTTATTAGTGGAACACTGGCCTAGCATGCACAAGGCCCGACATTTGACCCCCAGTACTGAAAATAAATTTTTTTTCAAACATAGGAAAGTTGAAAAAAATGTAAAGCAAACACCCATATGCCTGCTAATATTAACATTTGGCTTTATTTTCTTTATCATCTAACTATCCATTTATCCATCTGTCTGTCTACCTTATTTTTTGGATGCAATGCCACATAAGGTATACACAGCAATATGCTTTATCCAGAAACATTTCAACATGTGTATCATTAACTAGAATTCCATATGTGTTTATGTTTTTTTTAAGGTAAATTTTCATAAAATCAAATGCACAAATCTTAGATCTGCTATTCCAAGAGTCTTGCCAAATTTATCCACCTGGATAATTCAACCCCCTCATCAGGATATAGAACATGACCTTCCAGCCACAAAATACCCTTTTCCCTTCCCATTTGACTCCCACTGCCTCTGCCTCCACTGCAAAGCCCATTCTGATTTTTTCCCTTGGTTTTGTCTGTTCTAGGGCATCCTACCAGTTCAGTCCTCTGGTATAAGGTATCCTTTAGTCAGCCCACTGTTGGGAAGATTCGCTCATGAATCTCCAGCTGAGTAGTATTCCATTGCATGGATGGACCAGTTTCTCTTTCTCCTCCTAACTAGAAACACCAGCAATGTTTCTAATTTTGGTCTATTGTGAATAAAGCTGCTATGTACCTTATTTTAAACAATTCTTTTGATGGTCATATGTTTTCGTGTGTCTTGGGTAAATCCCCAAGCCTGGATCTGCTGGTTCCCCAGGGTGGTTAATGCTTAGATTTATAAGAAGGATCCAGCATGGCTCACCTCCCACACCTGGGCCCTCTGTCCACTCCCATCCATCTCCCTAGCACAGATGCCAGTCTGCTGGTGCTACCTCTCCCTTCATGGTGAATTCTTCTCGGACCCTCCTCCCCTGGTCCCTATTGTCATCAAGCCTTACTCAGGACTACTCTAGGCCACCAGGTATGCCTTAGTAATTGTAACACTCGTGGGGAAGGGCTTGGCATGTTGATCTTTCATTCCAGGAACTTCCTTAAAAATGTTCCTGTCTCTCACCCAGAAACCCTAGGTTCCACACCAATTGATAGAATATAAGCTGGGCAATGATATTGCCTCTAGGCTGATTTTAAGCCCTGACTAAGCCCAAATGTTTTTGTGAGCTGGTCTGAGCACCCATGCCTGCTGGCCTGAGTTCTCTGACACCATTCAGAGTGGCTGCACAGGAGCTTTCCAGGGGTAGACAGCTAGACTTGTGTGGTCTTGTCCAAAGCTGAGGCTCAGAGCTAAATGCCCAGCCCATCTGAGTCTGACCACCTTCCATTGTCCACTGATGTCTACAGAGTGTCACTATCTGCTGAAGCAAGGGGGCCTAAGTAGAGACATTGGTACTCAGCAGCCTTGGTGATGCTCAGCCTTTGCCCAACCATTTTATGGCACAGAGGTTAAGAATGTGGACACTGGACACAGACACTGGGCTTCTAGTCCTGACTGAGTCCATCCCAGGTATTTCTTATTGCTTCTATTATGAGAAATTGCAAATATATTGTAAAATACTGAGAGGAGCTGCTCCTGGCTCTGACTTTCCTTGTGTTGTTGTTGTTGTTGTTGTTGTTGTTGTTGTTGTTGTTGTTGTTAGGTGTTGTTAAGTCTGACTCATGGCAACCCTCATAGGATTTTCAATGGCCGATTACTTCAGGATTGCTTTGGGAGTGGGTTGCCATGTCTTTCTCTCATTTTTGCAATTCTGGGGATCAAACCCAGGTCCTCAGAATGTGCAGAACAGCATTCTACCAACTAAGCCAAACCTTGGCCCCAAAAAATTAACAGCCAGAATGACAGGCGGAGGTACTGGAGATCAAATCCACAACCTCATGCATGCTAAGCATGCACTCTACCACTGAGCTACATCCCCCAGCTTCTATCTGCTGAGAATTCCTTCTCTCCTCAGGCAACCTAAGCTTTGCAACTAGGGCACAAATATCCATCTGAGCCTCAGGTTCCTGTCTGTAAAGAGCCATAGAAATGGCAGATAGGGGTGTTGTCACAGCAAGCCAGGTAAGCCCAGGTAAATGGAAGCCCGTCTGTTATGGTTTGAATCTAAAATGTCCTCAAAAGGTAGTGTGTTTAAACCAGCTGGTAGTGCTGCATGTGTAGGATGTGGAACTTCGGGAAGTGGGATCTAGTTCTGTGGAAGGAGATCACCAGGGGAGGGCCTTTGGAGGTTTTACCCAGATCCCTAGTTCTGGTAGCTCTCCACACTTCTGATCCACCATGACATGAGGTTCTCTTCCACAAGTCTTGCCACCTGCTCCATTGCCACCTGCTCCATCATGCCCCCCACCATTATTGACCGAGATCCTCTAACTGTGAGCCTGCAAAAATCATTTCTCTCATAAGTTTGTTTCTGTCAATTTGTGTCCCACAATGACACACAAGCTAACATACCTCCCATCACTTATAGCAGCCCCCTTCCCCTTAAATTCATCCCACCATCACCTGCATTCCCTACTTACTCCTCAGCCCAGCCATGAGAGGGTAGAGGGTGATTCCCTTTATAGATGAGACAAAGAGGATTAAAACATGGAACTGACCCATTGCACCCCCAGAAGGCAAGCAGTTTCTGACTCTGTACTTATCCTGCTGTTTAGCATATTAATTCACAGTGAATCCCACCTATGGAGAGGGGAGGAGCCTGTTGGCTAAAAGCAGATGAGGAAGCAGATAACCTGGATTCCAGTCCAGATGGCATTTACCAGTGAAAGTTATCTAACTTCTTGGTGCTTTGGTTTTTCCCTCAGAAAAAAATCAGTATTCCTAGAGTACTTATATTGTTAATAATAATAGCATATAGGGATCCACCTTCATGAATGGATTAATGTTACTGTAGAAAGCACTTACAGGAATGGGTTCTTTCTCTTCTGTTTCCCTGGCATGTGAGGGCACAGTGTTTCTCATTTCCAGTGAGTACAGCATGTAAAGCACTATCTTGGGAAGCAGAGAAATCAGGTCCTTACCTGCCAGCACCTTGATCTTGGTCTCCTCACTCTTCAGAACTGTGAGAAATAAATTTCTGTTCTTTATAAGTTACCCAGTCTCAGGTGTTTTGTTATAGCAGGAAGAATGGGTTAATACAGTAGGTGTTTCATAAATATTAGCTATTAGTACAAGGCCTCCTCTTAGTCTAGAGGACAACCCTGTGTTCAGGTCTTCTCTCCACCTGCCCATATTCCAAACACACACAGCTGGTCCAGAGGTGCAAGGTGCTTGGACAGGTTGCTGAATAAGGAAAAGCATCAATGCATTTAAACCATTGTAAGCCTTGGCACAGGCTGGGATTTAGCTCAGTGGGTAGAGCTCTGCGCTGCAGTCTCTGAGGCCCCAAGTTCAATTCCCAGCACCGCAAAAATGGGAGAAGGGCCTGGCAATCCACTCCCAAGACAATCCTGAAGCACTCAGCCGTTGAAAACCCTATAAGGGTCGCTATGAGTCAGATACTGACTTGACGGCACCTAACAACAACAACAAGCCTTGGCACTATGGCACAAGATTTGAGAACAGGGGAGTCTAGTGGGAGTTGGGGGCATCCTTGTCTCCATCCACAAGAAGGTACACTTCCCAAGCCCCTTTCTGGTTGCCTTGACTTAGGCAGGGTGAGGCCCAGTGAGCCTCTATGGAGTCCATTGCATTTGGAGCTCACAAGGCTTCCTGGCTGCAGCTACCGCTCTCTTAGTTTAGACTCCATTTCTGAAGTCAGAACTACTCAGCCAGCCACTTTGCAGCTAATGATGTCCATGGAGACAGCAGAGGCTGCAATACAGCCTGGCCTAGGAGTCATCCGGGAGAGCAATTTGCCAGGGGCATTTTGGCCTGAAGCTGAGTGAGCAAGGTTGGTGAGCACATCCCGAGAGGGCAGGAGGCCTAGGAGTCAAGGAAGGAGCTTTTGCACACGTGTCTGGCAGTTGCCTCCTGCTCCTACACATAGAGAAAGGAAACAGGCCCAGAGGCCCCATTACAGGGAGTCAGGACAGAGCCAGCCCTGCAATCCAGGGCTGCTAACCACCTTCATTTCCAGGACAGTGGGTCCCATACTCAAGTGGGAATCAGAATCACTGAAAGGATCTGCTTATTTTTATTTTTATTTATTTATTTTCTATTTTTGCAGTACTGGGGTACTGGGGTTGAACCCAGGACCTCACGCTTACATGCTTTGCAAGTGTTGGACCACTGAGCTGCACCCTCAGCCCATTATTGAGACAGAGTCTAGCTAAATTACATAGACTGCCTCTGGTCTCAAACTTATGATCCTCCTGCCTCTGCCTCCTGAGTCACTAGGATTACAGGTGTGCACCACAACACCTGGCTTGGGAGGACCTGTTTAATCACAGACCCATGGGTTCTGCCCCAGGTTTTGAGTCAATAATCTTGCCTGAGCCTGAGAATTTGCATTTAACAAATTCCTGATGGTTCCACTGTTGCTGCTCTAGGGACCACACTTTAAAAACCATTAATCGAGGAAGCTGCCTTGTACCTAGGAAGGTAGAATGGAACTCAAGAATGAGATATTGAGGTCGCAGGGACAGCATTCACTTCTGGAAGGAAACAGAGACACAGGGTAAAGCCCTGGAAGGTTCTAAGAGGGGTAGGCCTTGGGGGAAGACAGATAGAGGACCGGGACAGGCATCCTGGGCAGGTGCAGACTGGAGTGAGGTGAGAGGGGCTGAGGGAACCAGATTTAAGGGGATACTGACTCACAGGTTCATACCAGTGCTAAGCCAACACCTGCAAGACCATAAGACAGGATGTCTCTTTAAATGTTGTGCTGTACTGCCTGGCTTGGGTCACTCCAGTCCCAGCTCTGCCCCTAGAGCCCCCTGCATCTATCAGCAGCCAGTGTTTCCACAGGCAAGCACCATCTATGGGGCTGAACGTCCTCAACAGAAAATAGAAGGTAAGTGAAGGTGTGTGTGTGTGTGTGTGTGTGTGTGTGTGTGTGTGTGAGAGAGAGAGAGAGAGAGAGAGAGAGAGAGAGAGAATAGGAAATATAGTGGGCACAGGGACATTTGGTGTCACGTAGACTCCTTGGTAATTGGTGTGCCCCAGGACCAGCACATCAGCATCATCTGCAAAGCTTTACAAAATTTCAGTGCCCATGGTGGGGTAACTATGGTTGATACCAGTTAATTATTTCAAAAGGGCTGTAGAAAGGTTTTTTTAATGTCCCAACACAAAGAAATTATAAATAGTCAAGGTGACTGATGTGTCCATTACTCCAATCTGATCAATACATAGCATATCTATATACCAAAATGTCACACCACACCCTGTAAATGTGCACAATTTTGATGTGTCAATTATAAAGATATTTAAATCCAATCCCCAGGCCACAGCCCAGAAGCTGCATATAACAAAATCCCCAAGTTTCTGGGTACAGTAGCACACACCTGTAATTCCAGTGACTTGGAAGACAGAAGCAGAAGGATTGCAAGTTAGAGGCCAGAGGCAGCCTGCATAACTTAGTGAAACCCTGTCTCAAGATAAAAAAAATTTTAAAAATGGGCTGGGGTTGCAGCCCAGTGATAGAGCACTTGTGAAGTGTGCATGTGGCCCTGGGTCCAGCACCCTAGTACTGGAAAAAAAAAAAAAAAAAACCACAAGTGATATAGACCCAGGACACTGCGTCACCTGGTCAGTGTTGAACACCCATGCCTGGGTATTGCCTGAGAGACACTGGCAAAAGTACCCAGGCTCCAGCATGGTACTGGGGCTTTGAACCTCCCCCCTTCCCCAGCTCTCCTGAGCTGTGTAGACTGAGCACCACTAATGTGAGAGTTTCAGAGGTCTCCTGAAATGGTCTATGACTGGCCTTTCTCGAGCCCAGTGTGCATGCTTCTGCCTCAAACAGCACCTATTCAGCAGCCCTTGCCCGACCTTTCTCAGTCCAGCGCCTTTCCTCTCTACACAGGCATGGCTCTAGCACCCCTTCCTCTGGGCCGCTCTCATCCCTGTTCCCTCCACCTCCACCTACTTGAACATCAGCTTTCAGGTCCAAGTCTATGTCCTTTAGGAAGCCTTCCCTGCCTACTCCTCCCAAGCCCAGGTTAGGGGCTCCCTGCCTCCCCTTCCTTGAAGCCGCTTATCGCCAAACAGATGGCAACAGCCCTGGACACACTCTCCATGGCTACTTGAATCCCAGGAGGTATTCATTAAATATGTGCCTGAAAGTTGAATGGATGACAGCACATTGGGAGTCTGTGGTGAACGCTTCACAACTCATTCATGTTCCAAACCTGTGGCCTTTACCATCTCAATTCAACACAATGTGTAGAAGGTAATTGAAGCATGAGGAAAGAAGACCTCATTAATTTGGGTCTCTTCCCACCTGACATGACCTCGATTAACTAACTGCAGGAGGAACAGAGCCTTCTGGATGGCTAAAGGTCAACTCATCTGCCATGCATGGTGGTTCATGCCTGTAATCCCAGAGAGGAAGCCAGAGACAGGAGGATCCTAGGTTCAAAGCCAGAGGCAGACTGCATAATTTAGACTCTGTCAAAAGACAAAAAAAATTTAAAGGGACTGGGTGTGCAGCCTAGTGGTAGAGCACTTCCAAAGTATGTGAGAGGCCTTGGGTTCAGGCTCCAAGTACCAAAACAAAAAACAAAAACAAAAGCACACCCCCCAAAAAAAATCCTTATGTGTAGGCCTGAGTGGCTCTCAGCCACAGTCCACAGTCTCAGCTTAGAAAGCACTTTCCCACTTGCCATCTGCTCCTAGGAAGACAGCCAGGAATGGTCCCCATCCTCCTATAGTAGAACTGTTGGTTTTGTTCACCAAGATCTCCTTGGCACCTTGGTAGGCTCTTGACAAATACTTGTTTGATGAAGGAATCTCTTATACAGTGATAAAGGAAAGGAAGGCTGGGTTACAGGGCACTGGGTGACTCACCCAAGTTCACAAAGCTGTAGTTTCTGAACTGAGGTATCCAACTTCCAATGCAAGGCCCATTTCCACTGCCATGGGCATGCAAGATCTAACCTGTGCCAAATTAATATCTCCAAATGTACCAACTTTCCATACTCCCACTTACCAAATCATCTCAAGGGAGAGGCGATGGTGCCCTACATTGTCAACTCAATTCCTGGGAGCACTTTTTCCTACAGCCCAGCGTCCTATCTGCACTGACACCTGCAGGACTCATGCAGGCTGACTGAGTGCCCAATGACACAGTTCCCTTCCCTCTGCCTCTTAGCGGATTGCTAATTCCCCCCCTCCTGCAAACACAGAGCAAAGGGCCCCCAGCCCTAGCCCTTTCAGGCCTCCACTCAGCATCTGGGAGGGGCGCTTAGGGCTCAATGCAAAGAGCCAAAAGGGGCTAAGCCAGGCACTTCCCACGCACTTCTAAGTCAAGTGGGGCAGATGATGGCTGCCACATTGCTATGGCTGAGGGCAGCTCACCCAGGGCAAAACTCACCTTGTCCCTTATCCCCAAGTAGTGAATGAGGGGGAAACTACAGCACCTGCCAGAGAAGTCAGGGGCCAGCTCCCAGACAGACTTCCTGGCTTCTTCTAACACTCACTGTTGACAAGACAGATGATGGATGGCCAACGAATGGGAAAGGACTTGGATTTTAGTCTTAGCTCTACTACTAATTTACCACGTGACCTTGGGCAAGTCAGTCCCTACCATCCCAAGCATTCAGGAAAAGCTGCCGTAGAGGAATGGCAGAGAGCCATAGCAGTGGCTCTAATTCCCTTAGCTGTAGGCAGTTCTCAGGCACTTTCTCCTGTATCCCTTCATTCAGTCTTTAGGCTTGGACCCCTTTTACAGATGAACTAGACCGATGGGTTGAGGATTTGTCCATGGTCAGTCACACAGGCATTGTGAGGCCAAGCAGGGGCTCAAACCCACATTTTCTGACTAAAACCTTCATTTTTCTCTCTTCATCAACTGTCAACCGATGTGGGCAAATATTTCTTTTTTTCTTTTTTGTGGTACTGGGGGCTGAACCCATGGCCTCCTGTATGCTTTATAAGTGCTCTGCCACTGAGCTGTACCCCCCCCACACATACACCTTTTTTATTTTTTAAATTGAGGCAAGGTCTCATTAAGTTACACAGGCTTCTTCTGGCCTTAAACCTGCATTCTTCCTACCTCCGCCTCCTGAGTTGCTGGGATTACAGATGTGCACCAGGACATCTGGCTTTGAACAAATATTTCTGGTCACAGACTGCTCTCTAGGCCCACTGGACAAGCCAATAGATGAAGGGCCCTAATTTCTGTCCTCTAGAAGCCCAGAGTCCAGTGGGAGCCAGGCATATATTTTATGAGCAACCCTGTAGGGAAGGGACCAAGCAGCAGCCAAGTGGGGATGATGTACATGAAATCACCTTAGAGATTAAGTACTACGCTACCCTCATTTCCATTCCTTGAAGGCAGCTTTTCCTGAATGTTCTGCATGGTATGGACTGACTTGCCCAAGGTCACTTGGTGAACAATTGTGGGAATAAAGACTAAAAGCACAGGGGGCAGATGACCATGTCAGGGTGGGGGATAAGGCATTGTGAAGAAAGTGGCTGGTTATGTGCCCTGGAGCCATGAGCAGAGAGGCTGAGTAGGAAAGACAGAGGGTGTGACTGGCAGAGATGTCATCAGAATCAAATGCTCAGGGTGTTTATAGGGGACAGGGAGTTCCAAGTATCCAAAGAAATACTGACAGGCAGGTTAGCTTAGACATTCTCAGGTGATACGGAGGGAAAGAGGATTGAAAATGGCTCCGGCCATTCTGCCATGATGAAGAAGCCATGTGCGTGTCTGAGGACATTGGAAGGACATTTTCAAATGGATTCCACACCCTACCCAAGCCCTCAAGACATTGATAAAACAAAGACCCTAGGCCAGGTCACACCAGATGCCCAGAGCTGGGCATCCAGGACTGATGTCACCCTGGGTGTTCCCTAGTTTGAATAAATCTAGTGGGAACACGTGCCCACTCTGTCTTCTTCCTCTCTTCTTTCCACAAGCTCTCTCTCTTCCTTTCTCTCTGCTCTTCTGTCTCCAGCAGCTGCGCGTACATCTCTCCCTTATCTCAGGCTGCCATCCTCACTGTCTCTCTATGGCACTTTTCCTTCTAAAAGACTGATTAACTCTCCTGTTTTCTGGCATCTTTACCTCCCTTGGGGAATAGAAATATCCTGATGCCAATTCACCCAGGGAATGCAGGCATTTCCAAGTTCCTTTGCAGATCTACCTAAGCTTCTCCAGGTGCCTAAGTTTTTCCCTGTAATTCCTTAAAGATGTGCTATCTTTAATAAACCTATTCTACACTCTGCTGGGGCTGGGATTTAGCTCAGTTGGTAGAGTGCCACTCTGCAGTCCCTGAGGACCCAAGTTCGATTCCCTGCACACAAAAATGGAAGAAGGACGTGGCAATCCTGAAACAATCAGCCATTGAAAACCCTGTAAGGGTTGCTATGAGTTGGATATGACAGTACCTAACAATAACAACGTACTCTCTATTACAACTTCTGTGTTGGGTATAAATCCTTTTATACCACGGATACAAGGACCAGGGTTTTGCTCCCAGATTCCAGGACTTGCTTCTCTCTGCTGCCCACAAATCTCTGGTAAAATAGTAGCAGAGGAGGATGGAGGAGTCACTGATCCTAAGCAGGAGGGGCCATGGCCAGAAGACTAAATTGTTCAAGGCTCTTCCTATCCACGCCTGACAAATCCTGAAAGACTTTAAACACTGTCACCTAGATCAGATTTATTTTACTACTTTATTTTAAATTATTTATAGCATTTATTATAAAAACTAAAGGCTTATTTTGGCTCACAGTTTTGGAACTTGCAATCTGTGATCTGTTGGCCCTGTTGTTTTGGGGCTTGTGTCGAAGTAACATGTCATGGCAGGAAGCATGTGGCAGAGCAGAGTGGCACCTCGTGGCCTTAGTGCAGGACCTCACGCTATATATGTTGCTTATGAAAATGGAGGTAAGCAAAGGAGAGGAATAAAAATCGCCTATAATCACATGCCCAGAGACAACCAGTATTTCCTATGAATATATACATTTTTCTAAAATGCATTGTACAATTAGTATTTCTTCATAAGTTCCCCCCCTTATTATCTCATGAACATCTCCAATGTCATGAGCTGTGGTTCTAATCTCAAGACCTGATGAGCACAGACTCTCTCCCCACATGATACACATTCCCAACACATCCTGTTTGGCAGGCAGATTTGCAGGCCCACGGATTGCCAGTTCTTTGGTTTTTCCAGGAAGCCAGGAAGCCATTTCTTATGCAAAATCTTCTGATTTTTAAAGGTTGTCAACTAACTCAACATATTAAAAATATAAACAAAACAAAAGCGCTATGGGGCAAATAAACTCACTGGAGATTTTCCTCTGTTCTAGGAAAGCTGATTTATAATCTCTGGCCAAGGCCAAGGTCTACGGTATTAGGATTTATGGTCAGCCACAACTTGTGTTTCTAGCCTCATCTCCCATGACACACCTTCTTACGTGGACAAAACTCTGTCCGATTCCCACTCCATACCCTTGCTTATGCTGTCACCAGTGGCACAGCAGAGAGGTACAGCTCAGCGTGGCTGCCTAGCCTGAGGAGTTGCCCTAGTTGGGCCCTCCACTCACGTGAAGCCTGGTTCTTGGCTTCATTGAAAAAAGGAATTTCAGGATGAGCTAGAGAGAGTGAAACAAAGTTATAGAGTTTATATAGAATTTATTAAGTACATGCTTTAGAGTACAGGTAGGTATGCAGAAAGAGAGAGATGGAGGGGGGAGAGAGAGAGAGAGAGAGAGAGAGAGAGATCCAAGACGCAGAGAACTTCCTAAGGGAGCAAAGCATCAGAAGCCAAAAAGAGGGGCCCATACGTTTCTTCCAGTTTTATTTAACCAAGGGCATATCCCATATGATGTCAGTCCTGGGCACCTAGCTCTGGGTACTTAGTGTGACATGAGCCTAGAAAGGCCCCTGTCATAAGCTGGGGAGGTGCCAATAAGAACAAAAGAAGGAGTTCCATTGTTTAGGTTTTTCTATTGGAGAAATTTCCCTTTAGTCAAATGAGATTATACAATTGTATTGGTTTCAGAAAAGAATCACCAGGGAGTTGCCAGGACACATCTCAAAGAAACACAGAATTACAGAGGGGAAGGCAAAACTTATAGGTTATATACATTTTGACCCCAAGCATGGCTTATTGCTATTTTAACATTTTCATTGTTTTAAATGTCTCTCAAAAATAATGTCTCTCTGCAGGCAGGGCTCACAGAAGTCTTCTTGGTAGTTGTGTCAAAGTTCTGGACTCTCAGTTGGTGAGATTCAAACCAGATCCTGGGATAAAAGCTCTTTCCCTTTCCATGTCTCCCAGATTTCCCTATCTTTCTATTTTGCCTCAATGCCACTTTCTCACATGTAACATCTGCACTGCTCTGCCACCCTCCCTGTCTACATCCTACCTGACTTTGCAGAGCTTTGTGACTTCTTTGGAGGCTTGCCATGCGTCCCTCTGTTCCTTGCTTTCTCCCGTTCCCTGTTGGAGATTCATCTCTCTATCCCCCGCCCAGGGCATCCACAGAGTGGGCCCAGAGCGGGTGCTCAGGAAACACTGCAAGGATGACACAGCCATCAGCATACATCTGGGAGCAAGCGAATCCTTTCCCTTCTCCAAGCACAAGGGTGGATAATTACAGGCTGGCTCCAGCAATCTGCTATGCATTCCCCCCTCAGAGGGTGCGAATTGCTGTGAAATTCTTACCAAGGGGAAAGCAGAAAGGGACTCTGAAAGGGAGATTTAAATAAGGAACAAGGAGGAAAAGCTTTGCACAGCTCTGGAGCCCTGCCTGTGGTGGCCTCTGAGCCATGAAAAAAGGAGACAGAACCAGCCTGGTGCTCTAAGGAGGCCCAGGTTGGGACCAGTGCTGCCCTGACATGACTTTGGGCAGGTGCTTTTCCCCTGGACAATAAGGGGCCTAACCATATCACCTCTTTGGGCCTCACTTTTCTAAAATAACCAAATTCTGCAGGGCAACCAAGGGCCTTATGGCACCCCTGGTTAACCCAATTTGGGGGTGCAGGGGGGTGCACATGTCCTTATGTCCCTTTCTCTTGCTCTCTCTTTCTCTCCCTCCCTCTTTTTTGCTCTCCCTCTCTCTCTCTCTCTCTCTCTCTCTCTCTCTCTCTCTCTCTCTCTGTTTCTTTCTTATGAGGTGTTTAGCCCAAAGAGGGCTAACCCAGGGGCTGCTGTCTAGAGTCGACTAACAGAGCTGCCAACACTAACCTGGAGGTCATGGCTTATTTTGGGCCTGTAAAATGCTTCCCTGCAGCTGTAGCCATGTGGCATCTGATCCCGTCAGATCTTGGAAGCTAAGCAGGGTCGGGCCTGGTTAGTACCTGGATGGGAGACCACCTGGGAACACCAGAAGCTGTAGGCTTGGGAGAAGGACCTGGCAACCCCCTCCCAAAAATCAATCTGCCATTGAAAACCCTATGAACAGCAGAGAAGCACTGACAATCGTGTTTCCCCTGTTGTACAGAGGGTCGCTATGAGTCAGATACCGACTCAACGGCACCTAACAACAACAACAACAACAACAAAATGCTTCCAGGTCAATGGAGATCTCACACCTGAACAGACCACAGGACTAGCTTGAGAATCCTCCTGAGGCAGTGAGAAACAATATCAGGTACCTTCAGGGCCTTCAACAGGCCCTAAAACTCTGTGAGCCTCAGTTTCCCCATCAGTAAGATGTGAACAAATCCAATTCTGCTGCATAGTTGAGATTTTGACAACCAAAAATCCAGCACAGAGCCTGGCATATGGTAGGTGCCCAGTAAATGTTAGGTCTCTGTCCCATAAGCCTCATCTTCATATGATTAGGTCAGCCTTGAACACAGCCCCAGGCCATTCTGCAGACATTAGGGACCTGGTGTCATCTTCAACATAAAGATGCCAGCTGCACCTGTATCCAGCCTGAAGGAAAATCAACCTCTGGGACAACCAGGTAAAGAATGGTGACTCCAGAAAGGAGAGCTAAATGCAATAAGGAAAAGAGAAGTTGGACCAGGTGACAGACGACCTGAAATCCCATACTGGATGTCAGAGATTAGGAATGGCAGTCTGGTGAAGGGATTGTCCCAACTGTGTAGAGCAGAGGTCCCCAACCTCCCTAGGCCACAGACCAGTACTGATGTGAGCAGTGAGTGAACGAGGGAAGCTTCATCTGTATTTACACAATAAATATGACATGCTTGAATAATCCTGAAACCAACCCCCACCCCAGTCTGTGGAAAAATGGTCTTCTACAAAACCAGTCACTGGTGCCAAAAAGGTTGGGAACCACTGGGCTAGGGCTGTCCTGAGCAGGCAGGACCTCAGATCCAGGGCTCAGGGACCAAAGGGTAGAGACCCAAGAGTTGGACCCAGAGTCCAACTAGCACTTCCCAGTGGCAGGAGCTGGCAAGCCCCCAGGCCCCATTCATAAATAGGTAACTGAGGCATGGCTGGAAAGTAAGCACAGTGAGGCAGGGCCAGTAGTGGGATTTCCTGATCCTTCCTGGGACCTACTGCTTCCCAGGAGAGGACCCCAGCAGGCAAGGTGGGGTGACAGCTTCAGGCACACAGCCCCAAAAGCTGAGAAAGGAGAAACTTTGCAAGCATGGGGTCAAACACTGCCCCCTAGCACACCCCTGGGTCTCCCGTGCCCTGTCCTGCTGTCTCCCAAAGAGCCAATTTGGCATCAGTGGCTTCAGTCTTATAAATCAATTACTAAATTGCTGTCTACTTTTTTTAAAGTAAGAGTTTATACATTCAACATGCCTGCTTCCTCATCCCCCATGAGCTGCTTGCCCCACTGCTATATGCTTGGGTCCTAACTCAGTTCCTGGAACATACGTATCCAGAGATGCAGGTTAGCAAGTTCACTCATCCGGGAGCATGTTCTCTAGCCAGGCCCTGTGCCAGGTGCTGGGGGCACAGAGATGCACCTGAGTGAACCTTTTGCCTTGGCCAGAGGTCTCCATGGCTTAGCTGCCACCACAGCAGGCCCCTTTGGTCAGGAGGTCCCTGAGGACAGACACCCTACCTTGCTCAGCTCCCTTCTCTGTGACACAAGGTATAGCTTGGAGAAACAACATGGATACCCGGAGATTAGGTAAGCAGAGAAGCAGATGTGTGGACTCCCTCTTGTGTCCCCAAGACATGTTGACCTTGATAAAAAGTCAAAAGCAAGCAGGCAATAAGCCAGGACTGTCATAACCTCTCTGTGTCTATCTCCATCTCTCTGTGTCTCTCCCTCTCTGCATCCATCACTCTCCTATCTCTCTTCCCTTCTCTCTTCTCTCTCTCCTAATGTCTGCTCTAGTTCATAAACTGGCTCAGATTTTTCCCCATGGGTTTGCTTAGAAATAAATATAAACTCTCAGTCACATACCCAACATATGATCAAGTTGTCTAGGAGCAATAATCAGCATAAAATACAATGGACAAGGGCTAAAAGGCCATGTGGTAGAAATTTTTATTAACTAAAAATTGGTCAGAGAAGCAAGTCTTCTTGACATTACATTGATTTGCTCAATATGGCCCAAGAAACTTGGACTTTGTAAAAATAGCAGTCATGAAAGAAAAACTGTCATTGAGTCAGGAAAATAACAACAAAAACCAGGTCTTTGTGGTAAAACAACAGCCTTGCTAGAAATAATTGTAGTAAGATTTAAATGAGAATGGGAAAACCTGAAAAACTAAACCAAGAGAAAAGTGAACAAAGGAGTCAATTAACTTTATGGTGTTTACTTTTAAAAGTAATTCCTCCATAAAAATTAATTGGCATTGATATAAATTTTCATTAAAATGTTGACAGCAGCAGAGACAAATGCCCAGATCCTGGGCATAGTGATGGGACAAGGATGAGCGGCCCTGACTTACCTGTCTGCTGTCTCTTATCACCCACTGTGCACCCTCAGCTGCCTGCAACGAATTGCCCTCCTTTCTCCTGATTTGTAATCTTGGCTGTCTTAAGAGTGGTTTTTGTACTTTCAAAGGAGTTGAGTTTTTACACTAATCGCTACCTTCTAAATCAATTAATGAGACTTAAAAGGTCAGTTATCATTGGAAATTGCAACTGGAATCACCAAAGCACTGCATTGGCCTGCACGCACTGAGGAATTGCATCCTACATTGATAATTGTACCCCAGGTTTAATGAGATTCTTATTAACATATACATTATTAATTAGACCATTAATGCAGATGTCATTCTGAGTCACACCAGGATCCCCAATGGTTCACATGGTTATTAAACCTTGCTAATTTGCACAATGAATTAATATTATATTAAAGGTTCTCTCCACTGTGTATACTAAATTAAACGCTTACTTTCAACATCTCACCCACAGCAACCACTCATACTTGCTAAGGGGAGGAATAAGAGGGAAGTGCTTCCATTCTAAGACCTGAGAGCTTCCTGTCTTGAAAATAACTTTGGTGGTTGTAAGTAAATGGGAAGGAAAAGGCTGAGAGGGGAGGAGACAGGAAGCCCCCTGCTCATACCCCCTATGCCTCAGGAGGAGCCTACTGTTCTTTAATTAGCAAGGTTTCCTTGTATGTCTCAAATAGAATGTTTTCAATTCTTTCTTATTATAACATATTTATTCATTGCAAATAATTTAGGAAATACACATAGGCAAAAAAGAGAAAATTTTCATTACCCATTCTCTCAGCAGTCAGTAATTACCTCTCTGATCATTCTCATGTGATATTTTGGTCTGTTTTCTCTATATTTAAAATAAATAAAGTCTTACATAAATAGAATAATACTCTACATATTGTTTTATAACCTGTCTTCATAACTTAATATTTCACAACCCCTTTTTAATATCATTAAGTGCTTTTCTAGAGTATGATTTTTCACATGATACACATGCATCTACTTCACTCTTAAATGGCTGTGGGATACTACCCACACGACTGGGCTACAGCCCCATTATTCATCCAAACACTAGCCTAGATATTACCATGAAAGTTTTTTGTAGATGTGATTAAAGTTCATAATCAGTTGGTTTTGAAGGGAGACTATCCTCGACAACCTGAGTGGGCCTGATTCAATCAGTCGAAAGGTTCTGGGAGAAGAGTTAGGGAGGGTCCCTGAGGAAGAAGCAATTCTACCAATGGACAGTTTACCTTCCTGATGGCCTGCTCTGTAGCTTTCAGACTAACCTAACTAGCCCCCACAATTATATAAGCCAATTGCTTACAATACAAGAAATTGGTATCTCTCTTTCCCTCCCTCCACTTCCCCCCTCAGACATACATACATACATACGTATGTACGTACATACATACATACATACACACATACATTCATCCCTTGGTATATGAGGAAGATTGCTTCCAGGCCCCCAGAGGATGCCAAAATCTGCAGATGCTCAAGTCCCTTATATAAATTAGCATAGTATTTCCATATAACTTTCACACATCTTCCTGTATACTTCAAGTCATCTCTAGATTACTTATAATACCTAACACAATGTAAATCTATGTAAATAGTTGTTATACTGTATTGTTTAGGGAATAAATGACAAGAAAAAAACTCTGTGCATATTGGGCACAGGTGCAATTTTTTTCTGAATATTTTTTAACCTTGGTTGAATCCACAGATACAGAAGGCCACTATACGCATATACATCTATACATATATTTCCTACTGGATCTGTTTCTTTGGTTGATGCTCGATGCATAGGATTTTATTATATGACTGTGCCATCAATTATTTAACCAGTCTCCTATTTTTGGACATTTTGCTGGATTATTTTGCTGTTAACTTGGCACCATTGCTCCTATTTCAGGCTGGAACTACACTTCACAGTATGCTGCTTCCTATATTGTTCCAGGATGGCAATGCCAACAAGAGGAACTCATACAAAATTTGGGAGAAGCAAAAGGGAAGCCGTTTTGGGGAGAATGTAGCAGTGGGACCTGGGACAACGTCACCAGGCATTCCAGCTTTGACATATGTGGAGACTTTGCAGATCTCCCCACCAGCTCCCACACCACAGACCCACGCCAGATGTGTGCAGTCTCTCAGGCTTCCCCATGCACCACTGACACCTGAGCTTCCGGTAGCAGTCGTTTGCAACAGCTTCTCCTACCTTTTAACTGCCCCCTCTAGAGCTCAGTCTCACAGATGCTCCCACAATTGCATAAACCCTAACTCCCGTGTTATACCTTTTAAACCTGTAATACTTGTAATGACTGTTTTCCTGATGAAAAGCACCAGCGGTTCAGAGAAACAGATCTTTAAGAATGAGAATGGGAAGTTCTTTCACTAATATTAGAATCAAAGACATTAATGACACCATAGCTAGTCATGTTAGGCCATCACACAAAGTGGCCAAGCATTGCTTAAATGATGCTCTACAGTCATCTGAAGTCAAGTACCTTAAAAAGTCAGGTGACCAATTGTCTATTGCAATAGAATATTATAACAGAAACAAAGAATCCAGGACCATGGTGTTGGTTAACTACTTCTGACTATGCTGATGAACTTGAAAAAAGGAAATGGCATGCTCAGGCCTTAAATTCCTAACTCCAGGCACAAATAGGAAGAAAGAAGGCTTTGGCTACTGCTCTGAAATAATCCTTAGGTTTAAGGTCACAAAATCCACTCATCTGACTATGTTCCACATCAACCTGAAACAGCAGGCCTGATAGAACAGTGAATGTCCTTTAAAGGCTCACTTATGGCACTAAGTGACAAGGCATTGCAGGGCTGGAGTAATGTTCTGCAGAGTGGGGTATATGTTTCAACTCAGTGACCAATAGATGGTACTGTTTCTCCCACAGCCAGGATTCATGGGTCCAGGAATCCATGGGAGGAAATGTTGTTGTTAGGTGCCGTGGGTCGGTATCCGACTCAGTGACCCTCATAGGGTTTTCAACGGCTGACTGTTTCGGGATTGCCTTGGGAGTGGATTGCCAGGTCCTTCTCCCATTTTTGCAGTGCTGGGAATTGAACTCAGGACCTTAGAGATTGCAGAGCAGCACTCTACCAACTGAGCTAAATCCTAGCCCCATGGGAGGAAATAGGGATGGCTCATATCTCTATTACACTTAATGATATACAAGAAATATTTTTTTATATCTATTCTTGTGACTTTCAAGTGAGCGGTGGAGAAGACTTGATTCCCAAGGAAAGATTACTTCTAGCAATGGATACAACACTGGATCCATTGAATTAGAAACTACCTGGCCACTTTAGGCTTATTGAATCAAGAAGCAAAGTAGGAGGTTACTGTACTCACAGAAGTGACTAGTCCTGATTGCCAAGAGGAAAATAAGTTGCTTCTACACCTGGAGGCAATGAGGAGTCTTTCTGAAACCCAAGAGATTTTTGTGGGATACCTATTAATGCTTCCCTGCCCTATGGCACAAGCTATAGAAAACAGTACATAGTCTAGTGATACAGACTCTTCAGGAATGCAGGTTTGACTTATCCCACCAGACAAGAACCGTAACCAGCCAAGTGCTTGCTGAGGGTAAAAGAAAGAAAGAAAGAGAGGGGGCGGGGGGAGGAAGGGACCGTAAAGAGAATATGGACAGAAATTGGGAAGTGAAGCACACAAACTCCATGCTATAAAGGTGTCCCTTTATTACTGTAAGGACCTCTAAAACAGCAAGTTCTCCTGACTGAAGTTTTACAATTATTCAAATTACAAAAAACCAGTTGAGACATCATATTCCCAAATTTTATTTATTGAATGAAGCAGTGTCTGTCTTTACCATCCTGAGTACACAAAAGCTCTGGTCTCGGAAATCTTACTGCTAGTCCACATGACATCTTAATGCAAATTAGAATAAGATCCCCCTCTCCCATGGAAAGTTTTAGATGAACGTATTATTTATTTCTTAATAATAGTTATATAACCAAGTCATTTTGTATAAAAGAAACAACATTTTAGACCATAAAAGAACACTTGAAATTCACAATTTTACACTGAAGATATGTATATCATATGTATATTAAACTAAAATAAAGTATTTTAAATAAAATAAAATATTTAAACTTTCACTCAAAATCATTAAAAGCAGACTACAATTATTTGTTTGAAAATACTTAAATATCTCATATAGGACACCTCTTGTGCCCCACCTCACATTCTCTGGGCTACCTGTTTACTCCAGCTGTTTTTGAGGCAACCAGCTGTGTGCAAGTATAGCCTCACTCAGCTCACTCACCAACTCACTCAGCTGTCCCCCACTCCCTGCCCATAACTCTTGTTTTCTGCTTGCTGTGGCCACATGAAACATCTTGAGAAATGTGCAAACTTTGAAGTACAAGGGACTTGATCTCTCACAGGTCAGCAACCTTCGACCAATGGAGGATTGTATTTGTCAGCTTGTTTCATCACTGTGATAGAGAAACTGAAAAAAAAAAAAAAAAAAAAAAAAACCTTATGGGAGAAAAGACTTATTGGAGGATCTCACTTAGATGATCACAGTCCATAATGGTGGCAGAGCAGGCATGCCAGGGACAGGAAAGACAGTGGTTGGATAGGCAGGACAGGCAACCATGGAAGATCAGGAACACAGTGCAGGAAGAGCAACTGGAACCAGGGATCTAGGCAAAATTCTCCAAAGCTCCCCTCCCCCATGACCTACTTCCACAAAGCTAGATCCCATCTCCAGAGTTTCATAACCTCCCAGGACAGCACCACCAGCTGGGGACCATATATTCAAACACATGACCTTTGGGGGACATTTCAGACTCAAATCATGACACTCCACCCCTGGCCCCCATAACACAAAATGCATTGAGTCCAACTTCAAGAATCCCCAAAGTCTTAGCAGTATCAACTCTGTTCAAAAGTTTAATTCCAAAGCCTCTACTGAGCCTCAATACAAACTTAGCTATGAGTTCCTGCAAAACAAAAGACAGATGACATACTTCCAACATACAATGGCACAGAGTAAGCATTCCCATTCCAAAAGGGAGGAATGAGGGCACAGAAAGGAAAGATTGGTCCAAGGCAAAAGCTATAACCTGCTGGACAAACAAATCCTGTGGTACCATGTTAGGCATTTGGTACACATGACATCCTCTGGCATCTGACATTATCTAGGCTTGAACAGGCTTGGGTGGCTCTGCCCCTGTGGACCTCTTGCGTTGGTGCCACTCATTGCCAGTAGCTTTTCTCAGCAGACATTTTACATTCTTGGCATATCCAATATACAGGGATCTAAACTGTTGCTTAGGCTCTACCCTCAAAGCTTCATACATCAGCTCTTCAGGGACTCTTCACACAGCACTCAACCCTGGTACACACTGTCTGGTCTCACAGGCGATCTTCTGGAACCTTGATGGCAGTCTCCATTATTCTTTACCTCTTACATTCTGCATCCCTGTAAAACCAGCACCATGTGGACGCTGCCAAAGTCTGCTGCCATCCGAAGCAGTAGTTTTGTCCTTTTGAATCACAGCTGCAGCCTCTGTATGCCCAGGCTGAGAAATCATTTCCCTGGGTGTCCCCTGTGCAGCAGGGCATCCCAGAGGCATTAACTTTACTGCCATTCACTTTTCAAATGAAAATGTTTTAAATGAGTTAGCTGTTTCACACCCTGGGATCTCTAATAGGAGGGGCCTTACTGACTCCTGTTTTATCCACAGGGGATTTTTATTGTCCCAGCAAAAAGTTTGAGGCTTCCCTTTACTATGGTTTATCTCTTTAACAATTATAGCCTCTTTGCCCTAAACAGCCCTGTTCACAGTAACCTTAGACAAGCTGTGGCATTTTCTTCTTTAAACTACACATTTTTCAGATCTTTTGTTCTGTCTTTTGATCTATTGTTACCATAAATCTGACTGAAAGCAGCAAGCAACAGCCAACATATGCCTGCAACATTTTGCTGTCCTCCATCAAGTTAGTCCATTACTTTTAAGTTCAGCCTCCCTCAAATATTTGGGGCATGGGTAGACTGCAAACAAGCTTTTTGCTAGAATGTAACATGAATCAACTCTAGTTCAGTTCCTAATAGAGTATCCATTTTCCTCTGAAATCTTGTGAGCCCTATCCATATTTCTATTGGTGGTGACATTATGGTCTTCCAAACACTCACGAGCACCACTCCTCAACTTCTACTTCTCTCGCTTGTATCACTAGCTCTTCCAAACTCCTTCTACAAACAAGTTCCAATGGCTTAAAAATCACATGGTCAGATTTCTGCAAAGCAACCATCCTAGTCTTCAGTATCAATTTTCTGTATTAATTTTCTGGTGTATTGCTGTGACAGAAAAATTGACCTAAACAAACTTATGAGTTATGTTGTTTGAACATTTATTGGGGGCTTGTGTTTAGGGGATTATACTCCAGAGTTGTAGAAAGGCATGTGGTGGCTGGGCAAGTGGCAGGGCCCATGGCATATGACATCATATAATAGTGGATCAGCAACAGAGAGCAGAGAGAGAGACTGGAGCTGGGGCTCCAGGTAAAAATCTCCAAGGGTCCAGCCCCAGTAACCTACTTCTGCAAAACTAGATCCTACCTCCCAGAGTTCTAAACCCTCCCAGGATAGCACCACCAGTTCCAAACCAAATATTCAAACACATGACCTTTTGTGGACACTTTAGATTCAAATCATGACAAGGATGAGTACCAGTTTAGCAATACTCCTTCTTCTGCCCTGTGACAACACAGCTCTGTGATGTACTGAACATAGCTCCCTAGAGAGTTGCAGCCAGATAGAGCCCAGCTGTTCACAGTGGTAGCCAGCTGCATACGTTAGACTTTTTTCATTTTTTCACTCTTTCCAGTCCTTTGGAGCCAGTTTCCCAAAATAAACCACCTATTTACAAACCCTTGGCTCTGCTTCTGATTTTTTAGGGAAACCAAAGCTAAGACTCCTCACATGTCTGTCAGTTTGCCACACTGTGGAGGGTTGTATATTGCTGTGATGCTGAAAGGTATGCCACCGGCATTACAGACACCAGCAGGGTCATCCATGGTGGATAGGTTTCAGCTGAGCTTCCAGACTAAGACAGACTAAGGAGTAGGACCACGCAACCCACTCCCAAAACAATTAGCCATTGAAAACTCTATTCACAGGAGAGAAACACTGTTAGATATAGTATTGGAAAATGAGCCCCACAGTTGGTAGGCACTCAAAAGATGACTGGGAAAGAGTTGCCTCCTCAAAGTAGAGTCCACTTTAATGACAGAAATGGAGTAAAGCCCTAGGGACCTCCATTTGCTAATGTAGCATGACTCAAAATGAGGAGAAACAATTGTAAACATCCATTAATAATTGGAACATGGAATGTATGCAGTATGAAATTAAGAAAATGAGAAATCATCAAAAGGGAAACAGAGCACATAAACTTCAACATTCTAGGCATGAGTGATCTAAAATGGACCAGCATGGGCCATTTTGAATCAGATAATCATATGGTCTACTGTGCCAGGAATGACATATTAAGGAGAAATGGGGTTGCATTCATCATAAAAAAAATCTCAACATTTGTCCTTAAGTACAATGCTGAGAGTGATAGAGTAATATCCATATGCCTACAAAGAAGGCCAGTTAATATGAATATTATTCAAATTTATGCACCCATCACTATGACTACAAATGAAAATAGGGAAGATTTTTACCAACATTTGCAATCTGAAACAGATCAACATGCGATCAGGACATATACTGATCATTACTGGTGACTAAAATGCAAAAGTTGGAAACAAAGAAGAAAGTTCAGTAGTTGGAAAATATGGCCTTGGTGACAGAAACAATGCTGGATATTACATGACAGAATTTTGTCAGACCAATGACCTTTTCATTACAAATACATTTTTTCACTGACATAAACATTGACTATCCACATGGAAGTCACCAGATGGAAAATAAGGGAACAAAATTAACATCATTTTTGGAAAGAGATGAAGGAAAAGCTCAAATGTTAGAACAAGATGAGATATTGCTTGTGGATCAGACCATCAATTGTTCATATGCAGGTTCAAACTGAAACTGAAAAAAATTTGACCAAGAATATGAGAGCCAAGGTATGACCTTGAGTATATCCCACCTCAGATCAGAGACCACCTCAAGTACTAGTTTGATGCATTAGACACTAATGATTGAAGACCAGACAAATTATGTCACGACATCATAGACATCATTGATGAGGAAAGCAAAAGGTTATTAAAAAGGACAAAAAGAAAAGACCAAAGTATATGTCAAAAGAGACTCTGAAACCTGTTTCTTCAACATCAAGCAGCTAAAGTAAAAGCAAGACATGATGGGGTTAAGGAACTAAACAGAAGATCTCAAAGGGCAGCCTGAGAAGACAAAATCAAATATTATACTGACATGTGCAAAGAGCTGAAGACAGAAAACCAAAAGGGAAGAATGCACTCTATTTTTCTCAAAATCAAGGAATTGAAGAAAAAATTCAAGCCCTGAGTGGCAATAGTGAAGTATTCTATAGGGAAGATGTTAAACAATGCAGGAAACATCAAAAGAAGATGGAAGGAATACACAGTCATTATACCAAAAAGAATTGGTGGATAACCAACCATTTCAAGAAGTTGCATATGATCAGGAACCAGTGGTACTGAAGGACAAAGCAGAAACTGCCTTGAAGGAATTGGCAAAACATAAGACTCCAGGAATTGATGGAATACCAATTGAAATGTTTCAACAAACAGATGCAGCACTGGAGGTGCTAACTTGTTTATGCCAAGAGATTTGAAAAACAGCTACCTGGCCAATTGACTGGAAGAGATCCATATTTGTGCCTATTCCCAAAAAAGGGGATCCAACTGAATGTGGAAAATATTGGACCATATCATTAATATCACACACAAGCAAACTTTTGCTAAAGATGATTCATAGGCAACTGTAGCAGTATATAGGCAAGGAACTGCCAGAAAAACAAGCCAGATTCAGAAGAGAGCACAGAACCTGGCACATCATTATTGGTGTAAGACAGATATTAGCTGAAAGCAGAGAATACCAGAAAGATGCCTATGTTTTATTGACTATGCAAAGGCATTTGACTGTGTGGATCATAGCAAATTATGAGTAACTTTAAGAAGCATGGGAATACCAGAGCACTTAATTGTACTCATGAGGAATCTTTACATAGACCAGGAGGCAGTCATTTGAATAGAAAAAGGAAACACTGCCTGGTTCAAAGTCAAAAAAGGTGTGTGTCAGGGCTGTATCCTTTCACTATACCTCTCAGTATCTATGCTGAGCAAATAATCCCAAGATTTGGACTTTATGAAGAAGAACATAGCATCATGATTGGAGGAATTCATTGACAACCTGCATTATGACACAACTCTTCTTGCTGAAAGTGAAGAGGATTTGAAACATTTACTGATGAGGATCAAAGAAGATAGCATTCAGTATGGATAGTGCCTCAACATCAATGAAACAAAAATCCTTACAACAGAGCCAGTATGCAACTTCATGATAAATGGAGAAAAGACTGTGGTTGTCCAAGATTTTGCTTTACTTGGTTCTACAGTCAACACCTGTGGAAGCAGCAGTCAAGAAATCAAAAGATGCATTGCATTGGAAAAAGCTGCCACAAAAGACCTCTTTAAAGTGTTAAAAAGTAAAGATGTCACATTGAAGAGGAAGGTGCACCTGACTCATGCCGTTGTATCATATGCTTGTGAAAACTGGACATTGAATAAGGGAGACAGGAGAAGAATTGATGCTTTTGAATTATGGTGCTGGACATGAATATTGATTATACCATGGGCTGTCAAAAGAACCAACAGATCTGTCCTAGAAGAAGTGCAACCAGATTTTTCCTTGGAAGAAAGGATGGCTAGACTGTGTCTTATGTATTTTTGGACATGTGGTCAGGAGGGACCAATCCCTGGAGAAGGATATTATGTTTGGGAGAATAGCAGGTCAATGAAAAAAAGAAAGCTCCTCAGCTAGATGGATTGACACAGTGTCTGCAACAATGGGCTTAAATATAAAAAAAACCTCATGTGCCTGGCACGGAATTGGGGAGTGTTTCATTCTGTGGTACATAGGGTCGCTGTGAGTCGGACTTGACTCAACAGCATCTAACAACCACCACAACAAAGCTAAGACATGCATCTTGCTTTCAAATTATGATGACAGACATGACCATGATCATTTTAATGCTCACTTGCTTCAGTACCTTATTTTCCCAACACCATTTCTAGATTTGACAGATTATAAATTTTAAGTAATCTTAAATGCATTTTAATCTCAAAAAGCTATGTTCTCTATTGGCAACCAATACCAGAAAAGTTAAATATATTCTGAGGGCTACAAAAGTATTCATAAATGTGTCCAGTAAATCACTGCTCAAGCGTATTGCTAAACATCAGCAGGAGAGTTTAGAAAACAGTTTAAGATTTTAATTCCTCACAGGTCGATGTCCCATCAATAGCACAGCAGTCAACTCAAACTGTAAATTTTTACATAGTTACAGCAGTTCAAATTCATCATAATTCTTTAAATTATATATGTCCTTTAGAAAGATGAAAGGCCATATATTTCTCAGCATTATAAACACTTCTTCTAAAAATAATACTATTGTATATAATAGTACCTAAAAGAAATTGATTTTGAAATTTCATATGTGTCACAACTGTGCTGACCCAAGAATTCAGGGTTAAAATGAGTTTTCTGCATTTTTTGCTCATATTTTCTTCTTTAAAGAAATTGTCACCAACTACTCCAATTTGTTTAGCATCAAAAATATACTTTTCTTCAAATATTATTTGGTTCCTTTGATGACTTCAAAGGTATTTTGTATAGTGATCCTTGTATCTTTTTACTTTTATCACCAGTTTTACGTAAAATGTGTCAGGCTACAGCATTGGTGCATGCTTATAATCTCAGCAACACAGAAGTCTCAGGCAGGAGCATCTCCAGTTTGAGGCCAGAGGCAGCTTGTCTCAAAATAATGCTTGCCCAGTATATTGTTGTTGTTGTTAGGTGCCATCGAGTTGGCGTCTGACTCATAGCGACCCTACCTACAACAGGTGAAACACTATTGTCAGTGCTTCTCTGCTATTCATGGGGTTTTCAATGGTGGATTGATTTTTGGAAGTGAGTTGCCAGGTCTGTCTTCCAAGCTTTTGGTGTTCCCAAGCCGTCTCCCATCCAAGTACTAACCAGGTCCAACCCTGCTTAGCTTCCAAGATCTGACAAGATCTCGGTACTACAGCTGCAGGAACCATATATGTGTGTGTGTGTGTGTGTGTGTGTGTGTGTGTGTGTGTGTGTGTGTGTATGTTATTTGTTGTTAGGTGCCATCAAGTCGGTATCCTACTCATAGCGACCCTCATAGGGTTTTCAATGGCAGACTATTTCGGGATTGCCTTGGGAGTGGATTGCCAGGTCCTTCTCCCATTTTTACAGTGCTGGGAATTGAACTCGGGACCTCAGAGACTGCAGCACAGTGCTCTACCAACTGAGCTAAATCCCAGCCTTTGTGTGTGTATATATATAGAGATATAGATATAGATATAGATATAGATATAGATATAGATATAGATATGGTGGGGTTTAGCTCAGTTGGTAGAGTGCCACTCTACACTCTCTGAGGCCCTGGGTTCAATCCCCAGTACCACAAAGAGAGAGAGAGAGAGAGAGAGAGAGAGAGAGAGAGAGAGAGAGAGAGAGAGAGAGAGACCTGGCAACTCACTTCCAAAACAATCCTAAGACAATCAGCCATTGAAAATCCTGTGAATAGCAAAGAAGCACTGACATAGTGCTGGGCATGGCACAGTGTCAGGGAATGTTTTGTTCTTGTACATAGGGTCACTATGAGTTGGACCTGACTCAACAGCACCTAACAAAAACAACTATAATTTATATATCTATTGTAATAGTCTATCTCTTCTCTCTCTCTCTCTCTCTCTCTCCACACACACACACACACACACACACACACACACACACACACGCACGCGTGCGCACGCACATACATACATACATAGCTGGGATTACAGGTATGTACCACCCTAGTGACTTGGAGGCAGAGGCAGGAGGATCACAGGTTCAAGACCAGAAGCATTCTGCATAATTCAGCAAGACCCTGTCTCAAGATAAAAAATAAAAATGGTCTGGGAGTGCAGCCCAGTGGTAGAGCAAAGTATGTGTGAGGCCCTGGGTTCAACCCTTAAGTGCTGCACAAAAGAAGAAGAAGAAGAAGAAGAAGAAGAAGAAGAAGAAGAAGAAGAAGAAGAAGAAGAAGGAAGAAAGAAAAAAAAGAAAGAAAGAAAGAGAGAGAAAGGAGAAAAGAAAGTTAACTTAAACACGGATTTTTTGAGGGTACGTCTGCATCCCACAATCAATATTTTCATAAACTAGATCTCTCAATTATAAAATTTATTCCTCCTTCAAATGGGGAAATATAACTACATGAATCAATTCTGTTAGACAAGACACTTTACTTCTCTCTGTCAGAAAACCGTCATAAGCATATAAATCACCCATCTTTACAGTAAAAATCTTTGTAATAAAAGCATCTTCTAATTTTCAAAACAATGACGTGTTTGTGAAACAAATGGCAGCGTGAGACAGGGCACACTTACTCAGTACAACCTGCATAGCCACCCCGGAGCCCTGTGTACAGTGTTTCCACTTAGCATCTCAGTCTTCCAGTCCAGCCTTTCCTGCCTCCCCCTCCACATGCCCTCTGCTCCAGCTGAGCAACCTTGGCCTCCACTAGACCTTTGTTGTGCTGAGCCCTCTGCTGTGCATGCCATCTCTGTGCCGCCCCTACAAAATGACATCCTTGCCATGTAGAACTCCCTCTCTCAAACTTCCAGGATACTGTGTGCAAGTGCTTCCGCCCCATTTGCCTGAGCAGACCACGACCTCTCTAAGACAGGGAATCGATCTTCTCCACCTCAGCTGATTGGGAGTGAAGCCCAGCTTGTAACAGTCAGAAAAGTGACATGAATTGAAGATGACTAGGATGTGGGGAACTCTGAGGATCACGGCACTTCTTGGGGCCGGCACTGGCTCCTACTGGTATGAAGACAGGGCTGATTCTCTGAGGGCTTTTCATGGGCAGAAGGATTCCCTGCCTTGGGGGAAGGGAAGCCGATAACTACAAGAATAAACTTCCCTAATTAGCCTTCCCTTCAGCTGGCTCTTCTGTGCACACTAGGACCTTGGCTAACTGCCTCAGCAGTGTATTACTTATTGAGTACCTACTGTATGCTTGGCCTGGAGATAAACCAGACAGAGGCTCTGCCCCGGGGAAACTGCAGTTGGTAAGAAGGACACCTGTGGCTCCATGACAGCCCAATGTGTTTGTGTTAGGCACCTTGCTAGAGGGTTGTAAAAGTTTAATCTGGCTCTCCAGAGAAAGGGAGGAATAGACAGATAGATAGAGATAAGAGATAAAGATAGAGATAAGAGCTAAAGTTAGAGATGAGGGAAAGGAGGAGGGAAGGAGGGAGAAAGGGAGGAAGGGGGGGACAGAGAGAGAGAGAGAGAGAGGGAGAGAGAGACAGAGAGACAGAGAGAGAGAGAGAGAATTTACTAGAAGGAATTGGCTCATGCAGATATGGAGACCCAAAAGTCCCAGTGCTGCAGTTGGCATCCTGGAGACCCAGGAGAGCCAATGCACTGTTCCAATCCAAGTCCAAAGGCCTGAGACCCAGGAGAGCCAATGGTGCAGTTCCAGTATGAGTCTGAAGGCAGAAGACCAATGTCCTAAAGCCAGTCCAACAGAGAGAAAGAATTCTTTCTTAGCCACCTCTCATTCACTTTGGGCCCTCAATAGACTGGATGAGGCCCACCCACACCGGAGAGAGAACTCTGCTCTACTCAGTCTGCTGATACTTCTGAATGATCCAGAATGACACCCAGAAATCACGTTCAACGGAATGATGCCCACTCCGTGGCCCAGCCAAGCTGACACATAAGATGAGCCATCCCAGAGGGCTAGACTAGGTGGGACACAAATGAGGCCACCCCTCAGGTGAGGCCTTGAGGCTGAGGTCCCCGCTGAGGACGTGGTCCTGGTGAGGGCAGTCTGGGTATAGAACTGCAGGTGGAGGACACAGCATGTACAGAGGTGCGGAATGGGAAAGAGTGTGGCCTGTCATGGAGTTGTGGCAGACTTGTTGTGAGTGGAGTATGGACAGATGAGCAGAGCACAGACTCTAGCGACAAAACAAGCCAAATCATGCTGCTTCCATCCTCCTGCTTCAGCCTCCCAAATCACTGGGATTACAGGCGTGTACTACAATACGAGCGGTTTTTTTTTTTTCCCTGAAACAAAATCTTGCTATGTAGCCCAGGCTGGCCTCAAATTTATGATCTTCCTGCTTCAATTTCCCGAGTGCTGAAAGTATAGTTGTGTGCCATCATGCCTGGCAATAGGGACCCTTTGATAGGATGTAAACATAGGTAGAGTTTTAGGAAGGTCATCCTGGCATGATCCCTGTGCCATAGAGGTTGAACCAAGCAACATGACCCTAAAGGTCCTTAAAAGGTAAAAAGGGGGCATATGGGTCACCCCGAGAAGTTGTTAAAACAGTTTCTGATTCAGTAGATCTGGAATGGACTCAGATTCTGCATTTCAACAAATTCTCAGGTGATGCAGATACTGCTGGTCTATGGTCGACAGTGGGAGGAGCAAGGGAATCAAACCTATATGCTATCCCAGTCACAGCAGGCTGTGAATTTATAGACTTCCACCATGCCCAGGCCGTCACAGGTACAGAATTGAAAATATTTTCCCTGGGTGCTGCCTGTCCCATCCCTCCCTCACATACACAAAGGAATCAGGGCATGTCTATGTTTTTAAGTAGAAGCAGGAGTCACTAGTAGATGGGCCGTGGGTCACAAGATCATGTGTCTCAGGCTGATGATGTACAGGCAGCTCCTGGTCCAGCAATAAGCATTAAAGGAACACATTTATCATGAGACATGTCCCGCCTTCACTTCTGGAGCACTGTGCTCAGCTCTGAGAGGAACAGGGGTGAACTATGATGCATACAGAGTGAGAGGACACGATGGGGACAGTAGTTGATTCTGGGAAGACCCAGTGACTAAGGGATCTGGGTCATCAACCTGGAGAAGAACAGGCTCCATGGGACTTAGTCACCTCCAAGTCTCAGAGGGGCTGTCACAGGACAAAGGGCCTCAGAGGCTGATTCAGACTAACCAATGAGGTGGAACTACAGCAGGAAAGACCCCACTTCATTGGACAGAACATAGATCTGAGCTGTTAGAGCTGCCCAAAGAAGAGATTTGCTGCCTTGTATGGTAGTGAGCAACTTGTCACTGGAAATGTGCAAGCCTGTTGTAAATAGCAGATGTCTGGATGGGATAACCTGTGAGTGTTGAGATTCTCTCCTCTTCCACCCCAGGAGACCCTAATCATTGCAGTGAGCCAGGCAGCCCTGTCAACCCCAGAGTCAACCCAGTTGTTAATTTGCGCAAATAGTCAAGCGCTAGTCATTATTTATAGCATTTGTTCATACTCTACTACTTTTACCTGGCCATACTATGCTTCAGAGAAATTCTTCTCCTTGGGCTAGGAGTCCTATGTCCCTCTGCTTCCTGTCTTCCATGATATGAAGGATTTCCTCTACCATATGCTCCTGCTGCTATGATTTTCTACCTAAGCACATGAGGCCAAGCAACCATGGATTAAACCTTCTTAAACCATGTTATTGTTGTTGTTAGGTGCCATGAAGTTGGGTCCAACTCATAGCGACCCCCATAGGGTTTTCACTGGCTGATTGTTTCAGAATTACTTTGGAAGTGGATTGCCATGTCCTTCTCTCATTTTTGCAGTGCAGGGGATCGAACCTGCGTACTCAGAGAGTTCAGAGCAGTGCACTACCAACTGAGCTAAACCCCAGCCCTCTGAAACCATAAGCCAAAAAAAAAAAAAAAAAACCCTTTCCTCACTTATGATATTCTCCCAGGTATTTTGTCACAGCAATGAGAAAAGTTACTAACATCCCTCCCTCCAAACCCGCCCTCCACTAAGTTCCCACATTAGTGCCTACATCATTGTCCAGTCTAGTCCCTTAGTCAAAAATCCTGTGGTCATCCTAGAATTTCTCAATTTCTTAGATACGTAGACAGATTCTTGAGAGTGGAGAGTAATAAATGATTTCTGAGTTTATCATTTTTACGTCAGTAATAAACTCCATTTTGAAGCTTAGAATAATAATTTGAAAAAGATTCAGTGCAGAATTGATCTGAAAGTGCAACTTTCAGCAAACTATACAAATATTTGCTGAAATAGCCAGATTATAAATTTTATACTCCTCACAGTTTTTTCCCTGAAGCAGCAGCCCCTCCTACCAGGTTGGTACCCAGCCTGCACCACACTTTGTCACCTAGGAGAGGTAGCACCTATTTGAAGGGCTACAGAGGGACCATGACAAGAACTGAGGGTCAGAAGACCTGGGTTCCCCTTTTCTATGCAATGTGTCACGGGAGCCTCTCTACACATGGCGTGGGGGGACAGAGGCCTGCATTCTGCACACAAAAATTGCAGTGGGGTGGTCTGTAAGATTACAAATGCTCTGACACCAAGAATATGAAGAAATTGGACTGACACACACATTCAGGGGTGTCACCTACCTGCCTACCCCGTGAGAGTCCTTCAGAACTGGGACTGGCACCAGCATGTGGCCCTCCTCCCTCCCCACTCTTAGTGATTTTCATTTGTCCATGGCCCATCATTTTGTAGACAAAATTATCCAGGCTGGAGGGCCAGGAAGGGCAGTCCATCTACCTAACACCAGAGGCGGCAGGGATCTGGACAGGAGCAGGCTGTACCCCTTTGCCAATGTTGGTCAGGACCAGCTTGGGTTTGACCGGGCCTGCGTCAGTCAGCCTTTGCTAATGACCCTAACAGGTCACATCTGTATCTGCTGTGGGTCAGCTCTGGTTCTGTCCACGCCATCTTCACTGCAAGATCTAGAGGAGTTAAGAACACTTTATTTTGTCCCTTAGTAGAAAGGACAGCAATACCGGAATATGGGATGGTGCCAAAGCAACTCATGTGACCCAATCTGATGTCAATGGAGTGGGAGAATTATAATCCTTTCACAAGGAGGGCAGGAAGTAACTGGAAACCATAACCCATTCCACCAAAAAAACATCCATAGGAAGCCACCATAGAGGCCTCCTCAGGGTGGTCTGCTCCTCTGACCTGCTGCCCTCCAGATTTGCTTCTAGCTGACCCTATCCTCCGGCTTCTTCCTTTTATCTTATTGTTTTTTAAATTTCTCCTTCTTCTTCTTCCTCTCCTTCTTCTCCTTCTCCTTCTCCTTCTCCTTCTCCTTCTTCTTCTTCTTCTTCTTCTCTTCTTCTTCTTTTTTTTTTTTGTGGTACTGAGGGGTTGAAGCCAGAGCCTCATGAATACTTTACAAGTGCTCCACCATTAAGTGGTGCCCCTAGTACCTTTTTTATTTCTTATCTTGAGACAGGGCCTTGCTAAGTTATACCAGCTGCCTCTGGCCTAGAACTTGCAATCCTCCTGCCTCAGCCTCCCAAATCACCTCACCCAGCTATTTGTTTATTTATTTACATTTAATTTTTTTTTCCTCTTGCTTCTCCTGCACTTTTCCCAGGATTTGGCCCCACAGTCCTAGTCTCATTTTAGAGATGTATAAACTAAGGCCCGTAGAAGTGACTCAAGTCACCAAACTCCTTCCAAATGCCCTTCCCTGGACAAGTGGCTCCATGCTGGCCCTGTCCTCTTCTTTGCCTCCCCCAGTACTTCAGAACTAATTACTCTGTATGGAACCCCTGCTACACACCTGCTATTAATCTATGGACCTCTCTATCTCTCAACCACTCTTCAAGGTCAGTAATATAATTATGACCATTTCACAGATGAGGAAACTGAGGCTCACAGAGTGAACGACTTACCCAGGGTCATAGCCACAAAAGGTACCAAACCAAATTGGAACCCAGGTTTGCCCAAGTCCAAAGCTAATGTTCCACCACTGTTTGCTCAAATTCCTTCCTCCTCAGCCCCACTCATGGCCTCCTATGGTGTCATCCACAGCCACAGGACCACCAGCTCTCCCTAATCTATGATGCAGACCATGAAGCCAGCCCTTCAGCTACCCTTGCCGCTAAAGAAATGAAGATGAATGGGCCAGCAGTGGCTTCTTGCCTCTTTGTTTTTTCAATTTACTTAGAGTTGGGCAGCAGAAATGGCAGTTGAGGAAGCAGATGGCTCTATATGACGGATGGGATCCTATCCAGGGACACAGGACAAGGTAAAGAAAAAGTGTGATCAAGAGAAAGCGCAGGCCCACATGAGAGTAGCCACATTAGCTCCTGCCCAGGGCCTTGGTCCTCAGCCAGCTTACCAGCCTCCAGGGTGCTGGGCGAGGATGTCAGGGCTGGGCCCCATATCTTCACCTGCCAGCAGGGACACTGAGGCAAGAGATCAACTACAGATACCCAAGGGTCACCAAGGCAGCCATTCACAGGGCTGAGTCTAGCACTCAGGCCTGGATGGGACAGGGCAGTACCCATCACACCTCTGTCCAGTCTCTGACTTCCAGAGAAGGGGAGCAGGGAAAGAGGACAAGAATCTGACCTTCGACTTACTGTTTACAGGGACCCCGCATTCAAAGGGAGAGGAACCAGAAGATGAGAAGCCCTTAGTTCTCCCTAGCACAGATTCAGGCAGGCAAAGGCGGCCCAGAAGAATTTGAGAGCAGGGACTGGACCAGGCTGCAGAGCATCAGGTGTCTGATTGGTGCCTGGTAATCAGGGCTCTTGTCTTGTTCATCTCTGGACGTCCCTGGTCTGATTGCAGAGCTTGGCTTTCGACCTTCAGGAAATAAAGAAGACCTTGTTTCCTCCAAGAGCCCTCACTGTGTGAGGGATGCCTGCCCCCCTGGTTCTCCCTTGTCTCTCAGGTGGCAAGATGGCCTTCCTTCTGGTCTCCTTTCTGTGAGAAGGAAACTAGGGATACCAGGGACCAGCTGGCATTGTTTTCCCCTCTCGGGCACCAGCATCACAGTGAGAATCTGGAGCTTACAAGGGCAACCCAGGTGGGAGCAGGAGGAGGGAAGAAATGGGAGCCTGAGGTCTAGAGCCTGCAATAACAAAATGCACGTTTTTCTCTGTATGGGAAGTTTTGTTTGGTTTTGTGAAAATAGGGAAAAGGGCCAGCCTGGAGGTGCACCCATAATCCCAGCACTCAGGAGGTGGAGGCAGGAAGATCTTAAGTTCAAGGCCAGCCTGGGCAGCAGCATAGTCAAAGCTTATCTCAAAAAAAAAAAAAAAAAAAAGTGAAAAGAGTTATATCTCATTATCAGTGTAGGAAAAAAATGAGATGAAAAAGAGATCCAGGAGTGGAACTAACTCAGAGCCAAAGGCAAGCACAGGAAAAGTCTCCTGAGAACTTAAAAGAAATTTTAGGTGCCATTGGCCTTTCCTCAAAATGGAAATAGGAGTTTGAGTCAATCTTATCATTAAAGGCTGTACTTGGGAGACAGTGTTATGAAAACAGTTTTGTAGGAGAGAGAAGCAGGTGGAGATGGGGAAGCTGTTCTCCATAAGCATCCTACTCAAGAAAGGGAGGCTGAGGACAGCAGGTTCAGGGCTCAAAGACCAGCCTTGTATCCTAGTCCCTCCTGTCCACAAACAGGTACAATCCTTACCATAAGCTCAGAACAGACTATTATCCCTCTTGTTTTATATATGAGTAAAGTAGCAGAGATATAGTTTGCCACAGCATATAAGAGGAGGCTCCAGGATTCAAACCCAGCTCTACCCAATCCTAAAAGCGAGCTGTTCCTTCCTTCTCCCATGTAGCCTGGTTCCATTTGGACCTGCTGAGCTGGAAGGCCAGGCAAGGTCTTTGTCCTCCCTAACTAGTGTCTCTCACCGGCTCCCCTAGGAGCTGTAAGGTGCACTTGTTTCTGGAGATTGCAGGATGGGGCTCCTGGAGGTGAAGGGAGGCACTGCACACCTGCAGCAGCAGTGCCCGAGAGGGGAAAACAATGCCAGCTGATCCCTGGTATCCCCAGTTTCCTCCTCACAGAAAGGAGACCAGAAGGAAGGCCATCTTGCCACCTGAGAGACAAGGGAGAACCAGGGGGGCAGGCATCCCTCACACAGTGAGGGCTCTTGGAGGAAACAAGGTCTTCTTTATCAGTTTCCTGAAGGTGGAAAGCCAAGCTCTGCAATCAGACCAGGGAAGTCCAGAGATGAACAAGACAAGAGCCCTGATTACCAGGCACCAATCAGACACCTGTCAGATGGGAAATACAAATGCCCTCAGTGAAGTCTTTAAGGAGGTGAAGCAGGAGGTTGAGGCACCCAGATGCTAGCAGCAGTGGGAGCCACTGCCACCCCTAGGCCTGAAGGGACAAAAGGGTGAGCTGAAGCTGGAGAGGAGTAGGCACCAGCACTGTGGTCACAAGGCAGGCCACACCCTACCAGGGACATGATGCCAAAGTGGGAAGGGAACAGGGAAGAAATACCCTGACTTCTCCCTCCTTCTGCCCCTTGTCTCCTGTGCTGCTTCTAAAGGCTGAACCTGACCTGGTGCCCCCCAGCAAAGGAGCCCAGATAGGACCATGAGGGCCTAGGCCTGGCAGCACAGAGCAGGGCAGGGGAAGGGATTACAGACGGAGAGGAGCCAGCCAACCTGCAATGCCACCACTGGAGTTTTCCAATGAGCCCGTCCTGGTTAGGGCTGCCAAGAGCCACTGTGGTTTGGATATGATCATTCTGCAGTTAGGGACGGGCTGATCTTCTTCACCACTTCTACCCTCTTGTGAGGTTTTGCCCTTCTCCTTGACCCTGACTCTGTCAGGTCTGCTTGTGTTAGACCACAAGTGGGAAGACAGGCAGTGCGGACTGGAGATGATATCCAGTTCTTGCCTTTTTCCAGCTCAGAGAGCGGGGATGGGGAGGGGCAGTGGGGAAGTAGCAGAGAGTCCTCCCTGATACCAAACACTGCCTTCCAGCCTGGGACACACAGTGCTCCCTGAGGACTCGAAACACTTAAAATACACAGTTAATATAAAAAGCCACCTTCATGGATTGTCACTGTACACTGAAAATCGCACAAATCTCCAGAAACACAGATCTCCCCCAGGCCCTGAGCTCTTCTCCTCTCCCCTTAGTCCCACCAGGATCTAGGACTAGCCTTGAAAACTCAAAAGCATTCTTGGAGAGAGAAACGAATTCAAAACCTCAAAGTCATGAGAAGAGGCACAGATGGTCCATGAAGCAATGCTCCCAGTGACAGTGAGAGAAGGGGGCTGGGTGTGAAGGAGAGACTCAACTGTCACTCTGCCAGAGACAATGGGGCAGAGATTTGTTGGACTTCAAAAGATTAGCGAAACCACATTGTTAACATCAGCCGAACTGTCGGTTTGCAGCCCTGGCTCAGCAAACCCAGCATTACTGCGGTTTTGATGTCCTACGATTTGCATTCCCTGTTCTCTGAGTCCCTGATTCGATATTTACTTGTTCTCCAAATCCCCCAAGTTCTCTACCTCCTGCAAGGCTTATCCCAGGAGGCATCATCTATCCTCATTCATTCATTTATTCAACAGATATTTTTGAAACCTGCATTAAACCAAGCACTTCAGCTGCAAAGGTAATCAAGACAGACTTAACCCCTGCCTTCGGGGGTTTCCTTCATCATGCCATCTCTCCTATCTTTGACTTCTCCCTAAGCACCCCTCTCAGATGACCCTCTGGCACTTGACCTTCACTGGCCTGCACATCATTCTGTGTCTAATCCTCCCCCTAGCTCTGAAAAGACTGAGACTGAGCCTTCCTCTAAATGGACCAGTGCGGCGCCAAACACACTTTAGATCAGAATCCAGCAACAATCGTTCAAAGAGAGGAGGCCAATCAATTGTTTAACCTCGACCTCTTGTTCTGTATAATGGGAAACATTATCTCAGGCTTTTCTGAGTTGATGGATGTGAAAGCACTTTGCAGATTGTAAACCTCTGGGCTCCAGAAAGGAATAAGATTTTATTCCCCACCAGGACTACAAGGCAGTTAACCAAAAAGGAACTCCGTCCAGCCCTTCTGCAGACCAGAGGGTTACAGCAGGAATCCGTGAGTCCTAGCAGAACCCTGGAGACAAAGCCAGAGCCCAAGGTGCTCCCACGGCCCCCCTCCCTGCAGCGAAAAGGTAGGTCAATTACCATTGGCTCATTTGTAATCATTATAGTTGTTGTCTGGAGTTTTTCTGCTGATTGCTCTGGTTAAGAAGCCCTAATCAGTGGAAGGAGGGGGTGGGGGGTTGTGAGCTTCTTTTGTTTGTGAACCCCTTCTAGTCCCACCTGCCTTGAACCTGGGGGAAGGGGTGTCAGGAATGGGGTGCAGCAGCTTTATGGAGCTTCAGAGGTTTTTCTGGGCTGACCTGTGATGGAGCAGCTGGGGGCAGTGATTTCATTAAAAGACAAGACCCCTGGAAATTTTCATTAAGCCCATACGTACTGGCCATATTTCATCCTCACCCAGGCAGGCCTTTTCACTCTTTTGACACGAAAATAGACAGGTGGGGCTGTTTTGATTCGGGCTGCCTGGTTTCTTCCCCAGGGAAGCTGCTTCCTCCTGCTTGCATGATAATTGAATTTCACGGATGGAATCTTCCACATACTTCTCAATTAGGGATGTGTAACGGCCTCGAGATTTTTCAGGTGTTGATGTATGATTGTCACTCTCTTTTTACCTTTAAATTAATCTGCTTAATTTCTGCCAGCTCTAAATCCGGCTTTGCTAAATAGCATTATTCTGACTTAAATGGTCTAATCTGTTTGTGGTAAACTGGGTACAGCTGAAAATCGTGTATGCAGGAGCCTTCCTCATTAATCACAGCTGACAAGAAGTAAGAAATCAAGAAGCAAAAGTGTCTCCTAAGGCGAAGAGGGGAAAGAATGGGAAAAGCAGGCAACCATGTGTGAGGGAGGAAGGAGGGCAGGGGCTAGTCCCAGCTCTGGCTTGGTGGACTCCCTGCCCTCTGTGGGCTTTGGCTTCTACCTCTGTTAAAAGAAAGAAAGGGAGTGAAGAGGGAGGAAGGGAGAAAGGAAGGAAGACCAGGTAGGGAATCAGACCAGCTGAATTTTCAGGGATCACTTTCCTGAGCCTACACATGGCCTCTCAGAAAAAGCCACCTAAATGCCATCTTGGTATTGCAAAGCACAGTTGCTGTTGACTCGAAAGAACACTAAGACGATCTACAGTCTTGGTCATGTCATCACAGCATTCTCCAAGCGAGGGAGGCGAGATGACTTAGTTGGGAAAGGAATACAGAATTTAGTGGCACAGCAATGCTGTGTCCGCTTCAAATCCCATCCTTTCAAGCAGTGAAGGAGAGGCCTGTGCTTGGCGTGATGGATGCCTCCCCATGCTGGCTCAGCGCCCAGGGTGACAGAGAAGCACAGGCACAACCCAAATCCCACTGGGTGGTGCCTCATGTAGTTCTTTGTTTTTGCCCGTTTGGGGTAAACATTGTTTTCTTTTAAGGCACATTAAGGAGCCAATTTTAAAGAACACTAAGTTAATGCAGAAGCCATGGGGCTATGGCAAATACTGGTTTCTGTAGTCTCTGGGAAAATGTTTATCTTGTGCCCAGTTGAGGGCCAGGCACTATTAGGGCCCTGGAGAGGCAGGGGAACAATACCACTTGGTCCTTAACCTCCCTCCCAGCCCCCTTGCCCCATTTCCTGGGTGCTAAGGCCACTCTTCCACCACCCCTAACCTGGGACCAGGTCCAGGGACTCTGGCATCTCAGCGTTTTCATCACTCTGCTCTGCAGGGTGGCTGACTCTCAGGGTGGGTGCGTCTGGCCCAAGGGCTTCTGGTGGTGCAGACTTCTCAGCTTTGAAATGAGCCAGTCCTGGGTGAGCCTCCTGTCGGGCTGGCCCACTCGGGATGTCATGCTGCCTTTACTTTCACCCCCTGCAGGGAAAGAATCAGCCCCACCCCTTGTCCTGTACCATCAAAGTGTCCCTTTCCAGGTCACAGGCTTTTATATAACCCCAGCCCTCAAGAGCTATTTCATAGGCGGGGCATGGTGGTGCACACCTGTAACCGTAGCACTCCGGAGGCTGAGGCAGGAGGATCACAAATTTGAGGCCAGCCTGGGCTACATAGTGAGAACTTGTCTAAAAAAAAAAAAAGAAAAAAGAAAAAGAAAAAGAAAAAAAAAGAGCTGCTTCACACTCCCTCCTACCTCCCTCCATATACCATCTTCCCTCTCTTCCTCCAGATCCTCCTGGCTCTTCTGTATCTGCAGGCACATCCCTACTTTCCTTAAACATTATAACACACTTGGGCCTGGAACCCTGGCACACCCTCCACATGGAGTGACCTTCTTTCTCTCCTGCTCCCCTCCCAGTAGTCAGAGGAGCTGTCTCTACCTCCCTTCCCCGTCTTTGATGTACTCACTCTCCCCTCCTGTCCTTTGGCTTCTGCCTGCTCTAAAACTGCTCTCCGCTCTCTCTGATGCCCTGCTGATTGCCACATTCAGTGGATCTGCACTGTCCTTTGTTGTGAATGTTTTACAGATATTAGCTCATTTGAGCAAAACTCCACATTGTTAACATAAAATGATATGCTGGGCACGGTGGCACACAATTGTAATCCCAGCGACTTGGCAGGTGGAGGCAGGAGGATCGCAGTCTCAAGGCCAGAGGCAGCCTGCATAACTTAGCAAGTCTGTCTCAAGATAAAAAATTTAAAAGGAGTTAGGGGTGCAGCTTGGGCTAGGATTTAGCTCAGTTGGTAGAGCGCTGCTTTGCAGTCTTTGAGGTCCTGAGTTCCATCCCCAGCACCGCAAAATGGGAGAAGGACTTGGCAACCCACTCCCAAGGCAATCCGGAAACAGTCAGCCATTGAAAACCTTATGAGGGTCACTATGAGTAGGACTCAACTCAATGGCACCTAACAACAACAACAAAGGGGTGCAGCTCAGTGGTAGAGCACTTCCAAAGTATGGACAAGGCCCTAGGTTCAACCCCCGAGGACTTCAATAAAAAAATAATAATAGAACAACAACCTAGTGAGAATGGAGGTATTATTTACCTCCATTTTATAGCTGGGGAATGATAGGGTTGAGGGCCCCTCCCTGACAGAGCTCCAAGGTCTTTAAATGGCAGAGATCACCTGATGACTAGATATGAAAGGACAAATCTCTCAATCTTCCAGGTTTATGTCCTCCTCCCCTTCCTACAAGGAAACTTTTCCTGCCAGTAAGACAAGGCCTTGCCAGGTGCACATTATACCAGCCTCAGCTCAGCTTGTCAAAGCAGTACCCATCTCTCCCTCCCTTCCCAAACTGCTGCCCAGCAGCTTCTTTTCCCAACCCCTCCTCTGTCTTTACTTGCCCCAATTTAACTTGCTCCTCTATAGATTAGAGTTCTTTCTCTCTCGTATCTGTGGACCCTTGCCCCGTGAGATATTCCTATCAGGGAAACTGAAGAACAGAGAAGGTAAGTGCCTTAACCAAGGTCACACAGTCACTTGTGATGGAGCAGGTAGCTCAGAATTACTGGAGTTTAGAATGAAGCCCCAATTCCTGGATTTAGGCTCAGCCACCCCGTCCCCAACACGCCAATTAAAGAGATGAGTAATGATGAAAAGCAGAGAAAGGAGATTTAATCAGTGTGCACATTGGCAAGAGGAACAGGTGATCCCAATGTCTTTGGGGAATTTACATGAGCTCCGGGTTTAAATAGAAGTTGGGAGGGGGGTAGGGGCAAGAGGTATGCATAATTAATCAATCTTTCAGTTCTGGTATTGCAAAGTATTTTCAAGAAGCTTTCTGTCATCACTGGAGACATTATCTGTGGTCTTGTCAAAGAGATGTTTACCAATTACAGCCTCCCAGATCCAAACTGGCTGCAGGTTTAGGACAAGGAGACCTTTAGATGCCTCTTGGGGGTCTGCAATGTCTTTCAGTAAAGGCAGTTTAACTGTATCTTACACTTCAACAATTATTTATTGATCCTTCAAGGGCCAGACACTGGGCTAGGCACTACAGTTAGACTGGTGAAGCAAACAAGCAAGGGTTCTTGTCCTCATTTGTTGTTGTTAGGTGCCATCCATCCAGTCCATCCGTGGACTCATAGGGAGGCCCTCATAAGGTTTTCAGTGGCTGATTGTTTCAGGATTTCTTGTTTCAGGACTGCATAGGAGTTCATTGCCACGTCCTTCTTTCATTTTTTGCAGTGCTGGGGCTCAAACCTGGGTCCTCAGAGAGTGCAAAGCAGCACTCTACCAACTGAGCTAAACCCTAGCTCCCCTTACCCTCATAAGAGGAGATATATATGAAACAATCTTACAAGTAAATCTATAACTCTCTTTGGTGATCCAGGCAGGAGATTTGCTTTGGCAGGAACTAGAAAATAGGAGTAAATGTCTCCTAACTCTGACACTACACAGCATAGCTTCACAGAAAAATCTAGATAAGTGGTTGTTAGGTGCTGTTGAGTCAGGTCCAACTCATATCAACCCTGTGTACAACAGAACGAAACACCCCCCAACACTAAGCCAGTGCTTCTCTGCTATTCATAGGGTTTTCAATGGCTGATTTTTTTAGGATTGTATTGGGAGTGGGCTGCCAGTTCCTTTTATTTTTATTTACTTATTTATTTATTTTTTGCGGTGGTGCTAGGGATCAAACTCAGGGCCTCAGAGAGTGCAGAGCAAGCACTCTACCAACTGAGCTAAACTCCAGCCCATATTATTATTATGATGTGCTCTATTATTCATTCATCTCACATTTCCTGGGCACCCACCTTGGGCTATACAAGGAGCCTTGTCCTCCTAGCAGGTCATCCAGATTCCAGACCCATCACTGTAGTGTGAGAAGTGCTGCAGTTAGAAACGAGAATCCCAGGAACCCGGCCTGCCTAGGAAGCCACAGGGGAGTCACAGGGGCAGGAGGCTTCCTAGAGACAGTGAGAGGAGATAGGATGTCAAAGGATGAGTGGAAGGAGACCTGCATCGAAAGCAGGCCAACTGTGGTGTCAGTTCCACTCACAGTCCCCTTCAGATCTCCAGGAAACCTGACAAGTGTGTGGGGTCCCCTCCCCTCTCCAGCCCCCTTCCTTTTCTCCCAGCCCCACCCACTCCGCTCTGGGTGGTGATTTAGCTCAGCTGGAACTCTTAGCCAATTAACACTCTGCATCTGAAAAGCTCAAATCAGCTCCTCGGAGGTGTGAGAGATCAGAGTAATTAAGGTCTGTTTCTAATGCAAATCTAAGCCCGAACTGGAATGTTTGTCTCCCTGGGAAATTTGGGTCCCGAGTTCTATAGGAGCTGGGGAAATCAGCATGGGGAAGGGTGATGAAGGCTTCAAGGACAGTCAATTTGTTTGGATGCTTTCCAGAAATATTTGATTCAATTAAGTCAAAATCGGCTCCACAGAGCAACGGAAGTGATCTTTAAAGGCAAATCAAATTCCTACTCTCTCTCGGTCTGATGCACTCACAGGAAAACGCAAACCCTTCCTCGGGGTCTCAAGTCCCCACTTGCCTCGTCCTTGCCTTCCCTCCAACCTCATCTCGGGCCCTTTTATGAAGTGCTTGTCACACTTTGTAATTATTTTATTTACTGGCTGGCCTTCCCACGTCATTAAGTAAATACATCCTCCCGTTGCTGTTCACCCTGGAACACAATATATAAAGTTGTCCAAGTGAAAATCAGCTCGACTGCAAATCAATGCTTGCAAACCTACAGCCTTCGCAGTAGGGCTCATATTCAAAACTACCGTTGTT
This sequence comes from Pedetes capensis, assembly GCA_007922755.1. Taxonomy (NCBI): domain Eukaryota; kingdom Metazoa; phylum Chordata; class Mammalia; order Rodentia; family Pedetidae; genus Pedetes; species Pedetes capensis. The sequence continues at coordinate 200,667 of VMDO01001488.1, forward strand.
TTCCCTTCAACACCATCTCTACCCTTTGCGTCCCGTGGCCAGTGACATAGGATCAGTCATCACAGACCTCTTGCTATACCCAGGGTCTTCTATGGAATGACTAGCTGCTTGCCTCTTTGAGATGCCGCTCAGGCTCCACAGTACTTTTCATATTTGGCCAGTTCTTAAATTGACATTCACAGACATATCTTCCCAGCCACGGGAACAACATTCCCAGCCACGGGAACAGACAGAAACAACATTCTATGTATCTAGGTTGTTAACTGTCTTTTTTTTTCTGTCTCCACAGTTGGAATGCATGCTTTGGGAAGGCAGGGACCTGTGTCTATCTTGGTCACCACCCTGTCCACAGCAACTGGAGCAGTGCCTAGCACTTGATGGATGTTCCAGAAATAGAAATGTTTTGAATAAATGGATTTTCTGAAACTGCCTGTGCATAGGCGTGATGTTGGCACTAGAGGCACAGCGGTGGAGATATCCAGATTCCGCCTTTGAGTAGGAGCGCAGAGCCTGAGGAGACAACAGGGCGAAGGACTCATTTGTTCATAAGCACCTAGGTCTCCCCTTTGATGCAACTGAGGCAGGACAGAAAGACAAGGAAATTCAGAGAACATGGGAAGGGAAAGCGCTTTCACCCCAGAATCTGGTTTGAATCTCACCAGCTGAGATTAACTTTGACACAACTACCAAGAAGACAGCTGTGAGGACTGCCTACATAGAGCTGTTATTTTTGAGAGATATTTTAAATAATGTAAATGGTAAAATAGCAGTAAGCCATGCTTGCAATCAAAATGTACATAACCTTTGAGTTTTGTCTTCCCCTCTGTAATTCTGTGCCTCTTTGAGACATGCTCAAGCAACTCCCTCCTGACTCTTTTCTTAAACCTATACAATTGTATAATCTCATTTTACTGAAGAGAAGTTCGTCCAACAGAAAAATCTAAACAACGGAACTTCTTCTTTTGATCTTATTGGCACCTCCCCAGCCTATGACAGGGGCCTTTCTAGGCTCATGTCACACTAGGCACCCAGAGCTGACTGCCCAGGACTAACATCATACAGGATGTGTCCTAGGTTAAAATAAAACTTGAGGGAGCACGTGTGTTACCTTCTCTTTTTTTCTTTTGTTTTCCCTCTGCTCTCTTGGTAAGTCCTCGTCTGTGTCTTGGATGCCTAGCTCACTCTCTGAGTGTCCACATGAATCAAAATCTTGTACTTAGTAAACTCCATAACGTTGCTTCACTCTCTCTAACTGTTCTGAAATTCTTTTCTGTGACAAAGCCAAGGACTTGACTTCACCTGAGTGGAGGACCCAACTAGGGGAAATCCCCAGGCTGGGCAGCCATGCTGAGCTGTACCTCTCTGCTGTGTCACCAGTGACAGACTCAGACCAGAAACTCAACACCATAAACAAATTCCATCATATAGATTTAGGGGGAAGGAAAGCAGTAACAAATGGCCATCTTCCTGTGGGGACTGACTCTACTCACATTATACCCCAGACTAGACAAAAAGTGGGAGACATAAATTAGGGTAACTCCAGGGGATAAAGATGTGTGAAGACATGATGGAATGAAGCCACACAACAAGGAAAGGTGTATTTAAAGGAAGAAGGGGGAAGAGAGGAAGTAATAGTAGTAGTGTTAGCTACTAAGCAAGGCAGATACTTTTAGGAGCAAATTCCTATATTAATGTATCTTTAAAGTGTCCTTTCCTTTATTTTCAGCTAACCTTTATAATGCAAACAGAGCATGCTCAGAGACATTCCTGCCTAGAACCACTTTCATCTTTCATCTTTCCTCCTCCTCCTCCTCCTCCTGTTTCTTCTTTTTCTGGCAATACTGGGAGGCTGAACCCAGAGCCTTGTACATATTTTGCAAGTGCTCTGCCACTGAGCTGCACCCCAAGCCCCCTTTTTAAAACTTTTAAAAAATTTACATAGGGTCTCACTGGCTGCCTCTGGCCTCAAACCTATGATTCTCTTGCCTCCACCCCTGAGTCACAGGGATTACAAGCAAGCACCACCATGCCCAGCTCACTTTTATCTTTTCAACATGTGCTTTATGACCTTGAGGTAAGCATGTTCAAGAATGTACTCCCTACTGAGCATGCTTAGAAATGGGCTAACCTCTATATAAATAGATATGTTGTTGTTGTTGTTGTTGTTGTTGTTGTTGTTGTTAGGTGCCCTTGTATAACCCCATGTACAACAGAGTGAAGCACTCTTGGACGTTATGCCATGTCTGGCATTATGTCAGTGCTTTCTCTACTATTCATAGGGTTTTCAATGGGTGGGTGATTGGGGATTATTTCGGGAGTGGTATGCCAGGTCCTTTTCCCATTTTTTGCAGTGTTGGGGATTGAACTCAGGTCCTCAGAGCACACACAGCAGCACTCTACCAACTGAACTAAGCCCCTGCCCATATAAATATATATATATAAGCTCCCTATATAAAATCCCCATGCTTCCTTTGTTCAGGGAAAGCATTGCTTTGGAAGAGATTCCCATGCTTCTTACCTGTGCAGGTAATAAATCTTTCTCCACTTTTAGATCTTGACTGTGTTTATTGTGGCTTTGCACTCACCAAGATGTGAACTCATTGGGTTCAGTTACAGCAATAACTAAGAATGTTACAGGATTAAGTCTGGGCTGCTCACCACTTGAAGGCCAATATTTGGGAGATGAGAAAGAAATCAGGTTTATTTCAGGGCTAGCCCTGAAGAAGATGGAGAGGATATTGTCCTCAAAGCTCCATCTTAGAGAATTCATAAAAGCAAATGGCTTTTATAGGGAAATAAGGGAAATATATGTAGTGAAGCAATAGGCAGAAAGAGTAGGTGCTGGGTGCAGTCTTTGTCATCCAGGGCATGTATCTCCTTTTTTTCCTCTGATTGGAACACTACAATCAACCTTGAGCTCCTGAGGTTAGTTTCTATATTTTCTTAAAACAGACATGTTACTCCTCTGCAAATTAAACCTCACAACAACTTACATGCTTTGTGTCAGTTGATATACAGAGCCAAAGATTAAAGAGGGGCTTTACAAAGGTCACCAGATGTTCCTGGCATGTTTTATTTTGTTTTGTTTTGTTTTAGAGGCAGGTCTCACTATGTAGCCCAGATTGTCCTAGAACTTGCTATGTAGCCAAGGCTGGCCTGGAACTCATGCTGATCCCCTCCTGCCTCAGCCTCCCAAGTGCTGGAATTACAAGTGTGCACCATGACACTCAGCTTTGTCTCTGCCTTCTGTAATTTGAAAAACAAATTACTTAGCAGTTAGTATCATAACCATATAGGTGGAGCTTCTCTATAGAATTTATAATGTCAGAAAGGGACATAAACCTTGCAAAAGGACTAGAGAGGGGAAACAACCTTGTGAAAGGGAAAAAGGAGGGGAGGCAAAAGTAATTCTGCCAAGGACATCTCAAAAATGTGGCCCTGTTTGAAGAACAGTTGCCATTTATTGAACATTTACTATGTGCTGGGTGAGCACTGTGTCAGGTGCTTTATATTCATTCGCTATAGTTAGTCCTTGGGCTGGGATTTAGCTCAGTTGGTAGAGTGCTGCGCTGCAGTCTCTGAGGTCCTGAGTTCAATTCCCAGCACTGCAAAAATGGGAGAAGGACCTGGCAATCCACTCCCAAGGCAATCCCGAAACAGTCAGCCATTGAAAACCCTATGAGGGTCGCTATGAGCCGGATACCGACTTGATGGCACCTAACAACAATAGTTAGTCCTTACAACAACCTGGGTGTAAAAATATTCTATTATCAAAGCAGCTGATTATGCCAGATTGTGAAGACACTACAGCATCATTTTAAGGAGACTTGACCTACGCCACTGGGAAGTGGGGGGAGCAGGAGGGGTTTAAGTGATTGTGGACATGGTCAGATTTGGGTCTTAGATTTGGGCTGCAGAAGGAAAGGAATCTTAACAAAGCCAGGATTTAGGCTGACCCTCAAATCAATATAACCCAGTACTCTCACAACAGAAGATCCTAGTGTGGGTGGCCCTACTAATGACCTTGTTGACTAGAGATCAATTCCTGGCCTTTCCTCCCATAGAGAGCTGGTAAGAGCTGTCAGTCTTGAGCCTCTCATTATGCAAAGGGAAGATTGAGGCTCAAGGATGAGAAGAGATCCATCCAGGTCATTGAATGGGTGGGGGCTCAGCAATTGTAAGAGTTTTCCAGAGTTCTAGCAGTAAGCTTTCTCTTTGTTTTTCACTTTCTCAAATGACTCAGGGATTAAAGATTCATTGTGAAAGTTGTCTTCTCTCATTCTCCTTCTCTCCTGCCCACCCCCAGCAGGGCATCAATGAGAAGACAGTGAATATTGAAATCTAGAAAGACAATTTTATTGATCTCACAGAGGATCACAGTGCAGAGACAACAGGAACAGCCATTTTTCTGGAAGATGTCATCTTATTGATTCTAGTCCACTTGCTCTTTGTTGTTGTTGTTGTTGTTAAGTGCTGTCAAGTCGAGTCCGACTCATAGCGACCCTATGTACAGCAGATCGAAACACTTGCCGATTCTGTGCCAGGCAAACCATCTTATTTATGTTTAAGCCCATTGTTGCAGACACTGTGTCAATCCATCTGGTGGAGGGTTTTCCTCTTTTGCGTTGACCTGCCACTCTTCCAAACATGATGTCCTTCTCCAGGGATTGTTCT